>JAFCMP010000037.1:0-436693 GCA_017506865.1 Tribonema minus
TTGAAGCCATATGCAATCGTCTGCGTCACACGGTTGCATGATGGGTGGCTTTAAGTTCCCGAACGAGTGACACCACAATGTTTTGACAAGTGTACGGTGCGCGACGTCGTCGAAACGTACAAAGTGGTTGCGGAGAGAGCAGAGGTTGGATGTCTTTACGTCACAGAAGGGCACTCGTAGCGTTGAAGAGAAAACTTGCACAGATTAAACATTTCTATGTAATGTGTATTTTAATAGGCCACACTTAGAGATCCATTCGCAATCGTAAATATCGCATCCGCCTCGAGGAAACAGTCAGTGTTGCACGCAAGAGGTGTGCCAGAGAAGGTCAAATCGATGCACAGCGTGTTCGCGGAAGTAGAGATACCAGAAACAAGCTTTCCCTGCGAAAACGCCTCAAGTTCCTGTCCGATCAGGAATGACCCGTCGACAGATGTTGAGCTCCACGTTGGGTCAGTGTCGACGGTAAAGTCCGAAATACTAAAAAGTCCTGGTGTAGCTTCCGATACAGGGTTACCGAAGACGCGTACGGCTTCAAGGTATGTGGGCAACGCAGCTCCAGATGAGTCTACAGCTACAGGATTAATGTAGGTGTTTCCTGAACGAACGCGCCAGGACGTCAAACCGTTCCTGATGCGGTGCGTCACGCTGCTCGTCGTCGTGGAGAATTCCGACGCCGTAGAACGGATTACAACGAACAGAGCCTTGCAACTGTCGACACGACTTGGTATCATGCAGGAATTTGACAGTTGGTTCGATGCTTGCACTGTCCTGTACGATCTCCAAACAGGATCCGCTCCGTCATCCGCGACCCTGAAACTCAAAAAGCAACCGAGCACTTATGCTATAGTAAAGTCTCCAGGGCAGAACAGGTGTTGAAGTTGGGTAATGGCATGCTGTAGCCCTATGTCAGGGGCATCTGCTGACTACTCACTTGTTGAAGTTGATGTTGTTCCTGATGTGATATTGTACTTCAACGGTGATATTCATACTTCAACTTCATGCCAACTTCAACTGTCATATCACTGCTCAGCGTGCAATAGCACGGCTCCACCCGTCTCAACTTCAACAACCAACAGCTCTTCTGGTGCGTCTAAGTGAGGCCAAGAATCTACCATTGTCAAACTTCAACAGTTTAGTGTCTTGACTGACTTCACTATAGCATAAGTGCTCGGTTGCTTTTTGGGTTTCAGGGTCGCGGATGAGCGGAGCGGATCCTAGTTTAACATTGGAACTCCACTGGTACACGCCGTTGGTGAGCGATTTTAGCTGCGCCTCCACGCTGTCTGCCAGCGTGATGGTCATGGTATCCAAGAGAACGTTCGTGATGGCGTACGTGAAGGTCCCACCGCCGGTGAAGGCCAGAGCCTGGCTGGGATCGGCCCACGTAATATCGAGCCGTAGCGGGGATGAAAGCGCGTTAAGCGGTAAATACCTGTCTCCAGCTGACAAGCTGGATACGATGCTACAGACGGGCACAGCGAAGTCACGGTAAGTTACTGCAGCAGCGTTGCAAACACTCGTCCGCGGACGATTTGCGTCGATTCCTTGAGTGATCGTATCTGCGCTCATCGCCTTGGCGCGATTGGAGCATGTATCCCTTAAAACGGCGTGAAGGGCGTTATGATTTTGCGTATTTTCGACGCAAGTTGATCCTGCTGAACTGTAGAGCGAAATGGCCGAAATGCAATTGAACGGTGTCGTACTCCACGTGGGAGTCGTGCCCCCCGTAATGGCACAATTCACCCTAAAACGCAACATGCTGGCGGCGGGCTCAAGATGGCAGGCCCACTGAGCACTGCCCTGAATATCGATGCTACATGTTGAGTTTCCTGCGAAGGAGGTGCCAGACACCGGTTGGTTCGCATAACGTGATGAGATAGCCGAGGCAGCTATGGCCCGGACCTGGGGGTACTGCAGCTGACTGGGCACCGACATAACGTATTGAACAATGATCAATATTCTATTCACAGAACTACCTTCTGAGATTTTGATACTGGTTGTGTAAGCCTGCAAGATCAGTGACGGCGCTCTGCCCGCCGCGCTGTATACCGTTCACATCACCCCGCCGCGCGCTCGCCAGCACCCCTTGCGCCGTGTTAATCACACGGTTGCCCGTGTCGTACGCGTGCGCTCCGAACCCTGCAGCGGCGGATCCCGCCATCATGAGTGGTACTACCTCCGGGCCCAAAATAGCGCCTGCGCCCGCCTGGACGAGCGGGTTCGAAAGTACTTATGCACTGTAGGCAACACTCTCTGACCAATGAAGCGAGCCGCCGTGCCGATGCCCGGAATGATTTTGCGTCCGATGAAGTTTTTGACACTCTTGAATGCACGTGAGAACCACGACATTTTGTCAAAGTACTAGATTTTTTAGTAACCCGCACTGAGAGAAATGGGCCGTTCACGTTTTAGATCGCGGACTCCTGAGTACACCTGCTGTATAGTGATAACACACGACCAGGATTGATTACACAGTAGAGGACGCCAGCTATCGTCAAGTAGTCGGATGGTGAAAGATTGCACATGCCGATCGCCCAGCGTAGTTGCCTGAACCTCCGTGTCGTCGCGATAAAACAAAACGCCAAGAGGTGGTACGACCATTTGCACACTCGCGACGACGCCGCAAATGCCTTTTGTCGAAATGTGATCGGTCTGCAAGGTTGTGACGACATGAACACCGTTAACTCCTGACAGATCCACATTTTTTATCGACGTAAAGGAACTCGCAGTACCAGCCGTCACGTCCAGCACGTCAAGCATGCTACCACCGATAGTGAATGGGGTAGAGGCTGCGAGTGTCATTTTGCCTGAGATCTCATCGTACGAGACGTTGATGCCACTGAACACGCCGTCTAGAAGCAGCGCCAGGTTGGCGGCGGAGTAGTTGCCAGAGTCAACGACACCAGTGACCCCATTGACGGTTATTTCGTTACAGTAATCATTGATGGGCAATTGTGTATTCGCCAACGTGAGATTCTGTACACACATGCGCAAACTGTAGCCGTCAGCCGCTGTTATCGGTCGGGGCAGCGTGATCGTCGCCTCCGACGTGTTCGCGTCCACGACGACCAGCATCGTTAAGCTCCTTCAATATCTTATTCAGCTCTTTCTTCTGGAAGCGCCGTGTGGTCTCAATGATGGTCAAGGCTTTCTGTGCCTTGCGTTCATCAACGTTGGCCCAGTCGACTCCAAAACGGCTTAGATCAACGTCAATGATGCGCGCATCGGTCATCTTTTTAATCTGATCCTAGATTATTCATAGCACAAATGGCTCGCACAGCAGCACAAGAAGCCGTCAAAAGTGTCTTAGTGCTCGCAACAAGGCGAAGGCCAAGAAACAGGAGCTCGTCGAACCCCCTGTCATTGAAGAACCTGCTATCGTCGAACCTCCTGTCGTTGAGCAACCGGTTCCCGTGGAACGTCCTGTGGTCGTCGATCCTGAGTCCGACGATGACTATGACATCATTGACGGCAGCGAACTTGTATCCCTCCTCCAACAACAACAGAAAACCATGGCCTCTATGCAAACGGAGCTCACTTCTCTCAAGAGTTACTCTGATAATCACAGCACAACGCTAGAGAACCTGGAGACATCCTTCAAGAAAGCGCGGATCCAGAGCTCGAACACAATAAATTTCGTGTAGTAGATGAAACATGCCGCGCACTCTGCCAGATTTGCTGTCAAAATTCCCCAAAATCGAGCCGTTGACGTCAAGGTACATTAGCCGTGTTCCTTGCATTTGTTTAGGCGTCGGGGCTACATCTAGCGGAAAAAGTTATGCAATCGTGAGCCTCATCAAATTGATGAAGAAAGAGAAGACGATCACACATTTGTTTCTCATAAGTCCAACGGCGCACTCAAACACCATCTACAAGGCTATTTTCAACCCTGAAACAGACGTCATGTACGACGACCTAGGCGTATAGGTGTTTCAGTCGTTGAACGAAATTCAACAAACCATGGACGGCATCGCAGATGGCTACGAGAAACAGCTGCGGTACGCGCTCGCATTCGAGAAGTTCGTACGCGGAGAGGACGTGAGCACCATCGAAGAGCAGTTACTTGAGGACGGTGGACATTGGAAGGTGACCGTGCGACGTCCATCGTTTGCGATCTTCATTGATGATGCACAGAACAGTGCCATCTTCTCGCGCAACAAGAATAATTCCTTCCAGAACCTGGTCCTGCGCTCCAGACATTGCGCGAGGGGGCTAGGTTGCAGTATTTTCATGGCAGCACAAACGTGCAAGAACGGCATCCCGCGCTCGTTACGGACAAACTCTACGCATTTTTTGATCTTTAGGACCTGTTCAGCGTCTGAGCGCGATTCACTATACGAATGTTGGAATATGGGGTATTACAGGTAGTTCAGGAAGAGCTCAGGATCTTTCGCAGGTTGCTCTTGGAAGCACTGGTTCAAACCAAGTTGCTCTTGGAAGCTTCTTTGCAAGTTCTGGCAGGTTCTGTCAAGTTCTGGGGAAGGTTTATGACCCCCACGCGACGGAAGCAACTGTGTTTGCGAGGTCAGATGTAATGATCACTTCTCTCTTTACAGACTCCAGCTCTTCCACTTTCCTCTGATGCTGTGCACTGGCAACGAGTTGCCTGCCTGCATAGCCAGATTTCCAACGGTTATGAGCCTGTAGCGCAAGGGCTGGAGAGTCAGAGGTCCCGCGACTAATCAAGGTTTGTTTTAGCGCGGTTGAATTGTACGACTGTAGAAGATGCCGAGGGCGGCACAGCAGCAGCGTATTGCAGAGGAAGAGGGGACCGATAGCGACAGCGAGCAGCTACGACTCGTGTCGTTCAAGACGATAACATTTTCGGGCAAGCGTGCAGATGAATACCACGAGTGGAGTGGGAAATTTCTGGCACTGCTGCCAACTTCAATCAAGACAGCCCTCATCGACCCAGAGCACATCACTGCCACCGAGCTGGGCAAGCTTGGATCAGAGAATGCCAAGTTATACAGGCAACTGCTTCTCTCCACGAAAGGACTCGCCAATGCTATCGTGGCGAGCGTGGAGGAAGGGGAAGGGAGGCAGGCCTGGATGGAGCTCAAGGAGAAGTTCGCAGCTCGCACGCAAGCTCGGGCGCTTGAGCTCGTGCTGGAGCTGATGAACATGAGGTACAACTCCGAGATGGCCTTTGATCTGTTTTCCTTCCTGAGAGCGGAGTACCTCCAGCGGCAGCTCAAACTTCTCGGAGAGCCCGTAGGAGACCTCATGCTGCGCGGATTCGTCATCAACAGCCTGCCGTCGGAGTTCGACGCGGTCAGGTCGATCATTCAGGTACAGGAGAGCCTGAACAACAAAGAGATTAAACGCATGCTGCGCGCCCACTACGACTTCAACTACAACAAGCACTATCAGCACTTGAACGGCATCGGCTACATCAACGACACGCCTTCCAGCTACACCGCAAGAGCGTACGACACACACAAATTTGGAGGCAAGTGCGGCTGGTGCTCGAAGCTGGGGCACAAGGAGCGGGAATGCAAGCAGAAGGAGGCCGGACACCCATTCGCGGAGGGCTCATTTGCGGCGAAGCGGGAGGCGCAGAAGCAGCAGCAGCGGAGCAACGGAGCACCGGGAGGAGGCGGCCGCAACGACGACGAACCAGTGTATAAATGCTAAACCAGCATGCCACGGATGGAGCGGCGCACATAGGATGTGTTGATTAGCTGCTCTTGTGATCTTACTTAGTGCCACGAAATTGTTCAGCATTTGCCCTCAAGTGTACGGCCACCCCTAGGTTTAAGGCATACACGGGGAAGAGTGCTGCAGCATATGGTAGTTGGAGCACTAAACGGGGAGGAGCATCCCCAGAAGCTGCGGGCAGCGGCAGTTGGTAGTACAACGATGGCAGCAGTATGCCTAGTACATTGATGGCAGCACACGCCACGATTTGCACAGAAGAAGGTTTGGGTCCTCAGCAGTGTAACAGTCGCAGAAGAGCGGGCGCTCGGAATCTGTGCATGATTGTATAGTACAGAAGAGCGGGTGCTCAGCAGTACAGCTTTTGTGTGTATGCTTTTGCACAGAAGGGGTTCCAGCAGTGCACTAAGTATGTTTGATTGCAGCAATATGTGGTATGTATACTTTGCACAAGAACGGGGGGGGCCCGGCAGTGCACTAAGTTTGATTGCAGTATGTGCAGTTTGATGCCAGTTTGGCAGTGCACTTGATTAGGCGCTTTGAGCCGGGGAGAGCAGTATACAGTTGTTGGAATATGGGGTGTTACTGGTAGTTCAGGAAGAGCTCAGGATCTTTCGCAGGTTGCTCTTGGAAGCACTGGTTCAAACCAAGTTGCTCTTGGAAGCTTCTTTGCAAGTTCTGGCAGGTTCTGTCAAGTTCTGGGGAAGGTTTATGACCCCCACGCGACGGAAGCAACTGTGTTTGCGAGGTCAGATGTAATGATCACTTCTCTCTTTACAGACTCCAGCTCTTCCACTTTCCTCTGCTGCTGTGCACTGGCAACGAGTTGCCTGCCTGCATAGCCAGATTTCCAACGGTTATGAGCCTGTAGCGCAAGGGCTGGAGAGTCAGAGGTCCCGCGACTAAATCAAGGTTTGTTTTAGCGCGGTTGAATTGTACGACTGTAGAAGATGCCGAGGGCGGCACAGCAGCAGCGTATTGCAGAGGAAGAGGGGACCGATAGCGACAGCGAGCAGCTACGACTCGTGTCGTTCAAGACAGTAACATTTTCGGGCAAGCGTGCAGATGAATACCACGAGTGGAGTGGGAAATTTCTGGCACTGCTGCCAACTTCAATCAAGACAGCCCTCATCGACCCAGAGCACATCACTGCCACCGAGCTGGGCAAGCTTGGATCAGAGAATGCCAAGTTATACAGGCAACTGCTTCTCTCCACGAAAGGACTCGCCAATGCTATCGTGGCGAGCGTGGAGGAAGGGGAAGGGAGGCAGGCCTGGATGGAGCTCAAGGAGAAGTTCGCAGCTCGCACGCAAGCTCGGGCGCTTGAGCTCGTGCTGGAGCTGATGAACATGAGGTACAACTCCGAGATGGACTTTGATCTGTTCTTTCTGAGAGCGGAGTACCTCCAGCGGCAGCTCAAACTTCTCGGAGAGCCCGTAGGAGACCTCATGCTGCGCGGATTCGTCATCAACAGCCTGCCGTCGGAGTTCGACGCGGTCAGGTCGATCATTCAGGTACAGGAGAGCCTGAACAACAAAGAGATTAAACGCATGCTGCGCGCCCACTACAACTTCAACTACAACAAGCACTATCAGCACTTGAACGGCATCGGCTACATCAACGACACGCCTTCCAGCCACACCGCAAGAGCGTACGACACACACAAATTTGGAGGCAAGTGCGGCTGGTGCTCGAAGCTGGGGCACAAGGAGCGGGACTGCAAGCAGAAGGAGGCCGGACACCCATTCGCGGAGGGCTCATTTGCGGCGAAGCGGGAGGCGCAGAAGCAGCAGCAGCGGAGCAACGGAGCACCGGGAGGAGGCGGCCGCAACGACGACGAACCAGTGTATAGATGCTAAACCAGCATGCCACGGATGGAGCGGCGCACATAGGATGTGTTGATTAGCTGCTCTTGTGATCTTACTTAGTGCCACGAAATTGTTCAGCATTTGCCCTCAAGTGTACGGCCACCCCTAGGTTTAAGGCATACACGGGGAAGAGTGCTGCAGCATATGGTAGTTGGAGCACTAAACGGGGAGGAGCATCCCCAGAAGCTGCGGGCAGCGGCAGTTGGTAGTACAACGATGGCAGCAGTATGCCTAGTACATTGATGGCAGCACACGCCACGATTTGCACAGAAGAGGGTTTGGGTCCTCAGCAGTGTAACAGTCGCAGAAGAGCGGGCGCTCGGAATCTGTGCATGATTGTGTAGTACAGAAGAGCGGGTGCTCAGCAGTACAGCTTTTGTGTGTATGCTTTTGCACAGAAGGGGTTCCAGCAGTGCACTAAGTATGTTTGATTGCAGTATGTGCAGTTTGAAGCCAGTTTGGCAGTGCACTTGATTAGGCGCTTTGAGCCGGGGAGAGCAGTATACAGTAACTGTAGTACAGATGTGCGCAGAGGATAACGCGCCAGGCTCTGTTGAGTCGAAGTATTGTCTGAAGCATTGCTACCTGCACACACGGTCGCAATGGGGGAGAGTGTTGGAATATGGGGTGTTACTGGTAGTTCAGGAAGAGCTCAGGATCTTTCGCAGGTTGCTCTTGGAAGCACTGGTTCAAACCAAGTTGCTCTTGGAAGCTTCTTTGCAAGTTCTGGCAGGTTCTGTCAAGTTCTGGGGAAGGTTTATGACCCCCACGCGACGGAAGCAACTGTGTTTGCGAGGTCAGATGTAATGATCACTTCTCTCTTTACAGACTCCAGCTCTTCCACTTTCCTCTGCTGCTGTGCACTGGCAACGAGTTGCCTGCCTGCATAGCCAGATTTCCAACACAGTAACTGTAGTACAGATGTGCGCAGAGGATAACGCGCCAGGCTCTGTTGAGTCGAAGTATTGTCTGAAGCATTGCTCCCTGCACACACGGTCGCAATGGGGGAGAGTGTTGGAATATGGGGTATTACAGGTAGTTCAGGAAGAGCTCAGGATCTTTCGCAGGTCGCTCTTGGAAGCACTGGTTCAAACCAAGTTGCTCTTGGAAGCTTCTTTGCAAGTTCTGGCAGGTTCTGTCAAGTTCTGGGGAAGGTTTATGACCCCCACGCGACGGAAGCAACTGTGTTTGCGAGGTCAGATGTAATGATCACTTCTCTCTTTACAGACTCCAGCTCTTCCACTTTCCTCTGCTGCTGTGCACTGGCAACGAGTTGCCTGCCTGCATAGCCAGATTTCCAACCGAAGAAGTTGCCGGTTTTGTGACGAAATAAGACTTTGATCGCCTCTTCACGCTCTACACGCACCACAAACACGGCTTTTTGTTCGCCGACATGATAGAACAAAGGATCTCCGATTCATTTTAATGTATGTGTACGCTAAATGGCACGCGCCGTGAAGCATAAATTGTACAAGCTTGATAAATCCTTGTACAACAGTGTGAAGATCAACATCAAAAACATGATTCCACCGTCCGGTCCGGGGCCGGCCACCGTGATACAGCAACCATCGCAACCGGCTGCAGCAGGAATGGATCCATCGATGCTTGCGGCGCTAATGAACCAAGGAGCCACAGACTATCCTCTACCGATGCCGACATATACAACGCCTGTCGGTCCTACTGATCCTGCACCTGTTACCGATCCAAGTCCCCCTGATACGCCAGACTCTACCGTAAACATGCCCCCACTACGTCCCAATTTGAATATTGTCATCCCTACTCCGCAGCATATCAATTGGGAGCCTAAGCATGAGTTGTCGCCTGCGGACAGCGACATATCTTTTGCACGTACGCCTGTCCAACCCGTGCCCCAGCCTGCGGGCTGGGGACAGCCTGTGGTCGAAGCCCCTGTACCCGCGCCCACGGAGGATCAACTCGTAGCAATGGAAGTAGATCGACTCGTCGATGCGGCACCAGGGCTGTCTGAGCGGGAAATTCGACATGACATGCCAACCATTTTAGCCCCATTCGCTTCATTACTACAGCAAATCGAGAGCGCACGTAGTGTCGAGGCAATGACAGCTGCAAGAGAGAGGGCCGTCATGTTTGAGCACCTAGTAAGAACCCACGCTGACCAGAATCGCCGCGTGGGGAGGGTCGTCGAACACATGCTGAGGAATGTACGCGGAACGATACAGACTGATCAGCTGCCAGCGCTGATGCCACAAGTAGACGCGCGAGGGCCACGTGATTTTGGGGCCAACCTCACCATGGGTGAACATCACGTGCCAGTGCCGTCCATGCGCTCGCGCCACCATGCGCCGGCGCTAATGCCTGATGCCATCATATCGCTTCCAAGTGCGGTAGAAGCACCACGCAGCCCTGCGCAACGAGAAGAAAGTATCCCTGCGCAATTGCCTGACATCTCTAGTCAAATTGTGCCTTTCGCGGGGCCCGTCCAGACACAGATCTCACTTGCGCCATCATCTCAACGCATGCGTGACGAGATTTTGCGAGGTGCGACCGTGAGCGCGCCGGCGCAGGCAGAGGACGACCCGCTGCAGAGGCTCATCGAACAGACACAGGGCAAAAACACGTTTGCGATCGTCCGGAGGGACGGACCTGCGAAGGTAGAGTCGACAGCTAAGTTGGTGCGACGGCTGCAGACGATTGTTAGAGCTGCAAATGCCAGCGCTGACCACGATACGCTCGTCAAGGCATTGGTCTACCTAAACGGACTCGAGAACGACACTGTCACTCCCGCTTCTGTTCAAAAAGACATAACTCGCATGTTTCAGAAGATAAAGAGAGTTCACCAGCGCGACGCTCTAAAGTCGTATAAATCACAAGAAGTTTTGCGCAAGAGACGCACAGAACAAGGCAAAACCGTACGCACAAAAAAAGTAAGCGATCTGCTGGCCGCTAAGAGAGGTACTGTAGCTGACATGAGTGACCTCTAAAATATTAGGTACATTCAAAATGTCCTCAGTAGACAATGCTGCTGCTGACAGCTCGCGCTTCTATATAAGGTCGAATGCAACGGCTGATGCGACGTCGGTGTCATCTGCAGAGGTGAAAAATAGGGTCGAATGTGGGACGAGGGATACGCTGCAAGTCAAGCATGTAAGCCAGAATTGGATTCAAAACACAGTGCGTGCGCAGGCCCCAGCCGTAGTGATCGAGAAACAAGCCCCGGATAAGCGCGGTAAGACGGCGTTGACGCTTGCCGTCGCGGCACAACGCACTTTAAAACCTGCACTTGCCCGAGAGGGGTGGAGGACGACCAAGCGATATGTGGACCAGAACATTGGAAACTTTGCCAATATGTCTGCATCAGGCACGGCAAGCGTCGCAGGCGCTACTGCGTTGAGCAACACACTCACTGTTTCAGGAGTGACGACGCTCAACGGTAGCACGGTGGTCTCAGGTAATAAATGGTTGGAGTTCGCTAACTCTGCTGGTGCGATAGCAAGCGCTGCAGGTACGAAAATACGCTTGTATTCGACTGGGGGGCTATTAACACCGTCAGTGGGCGACTACGTTCTAGGTGTTTCACCCAACACGCTTTACTTCAACATAGCGACTACCGCGCGCTACCAATTCTGCGTGCAGGGCGCCGAAGTAGCTTCGATAGAGACAGACGGGTCAATATATGCAACGTCTATTGGAGGCGCCTTCAAGGGACGTGATTCGACTGGGCACACTGGTTCCATCGTAGGGTGCACGACGTCGACCAGGTACGACATGACGTCGTGGCCGTTCGTTGCCCTCGGGTCAAGGCTGTTGATCGAAACCGACTTCAACTACTTGCTCTCAGGAGGCCTGAACCTAGGTGTGAGTGGTGCAACAATCCTGTTGTCGACGAAACACAACACTTCCTACGGTGCCGCAACCATGTCAACGTCAATATGCAATAATTACGGTGGTTACACAACAATTCCGGTCAGTGCTACCATTCCGTGTACACCGGGGTTGTCGTACAATATCTCCGTGACCATCAGTCCGACCAGCGGTAATTCGTTCAACGGGACTCTTTACAACTGCCGCATTACACACCTTACGTGAAAAGTTATGTTGTAGAGAAGAAAACAATGCTGGTGTCAGCCTTTTTGAGCGGCGCGTCGTACGCAACATCAGGAACTCCGACTATCTCTTCGCCCACGTACATCATTCCCGTGAGTGCAATAAACGCTGTGCTCGGTTCGTTGCCCATCGGGACTGCGGATAGCGCTGAACGTCTGATATATGGGCTTCTCCAGGCACTAAGTATCAAAAACAACGCAGGTACAGTTCTGCAAACGACGCTCGGAGTAGAGTGCGCGAACAAAAGTCTGACAACGAACGTATGGGAGGGATCAGCGAATGTGTTTTCGAGCGTCACGTTGGCAAATTTCCTCATTTCAGCGAATCTGGGGACTACAGCAGTTTCGGAGGATCCGACCAATTTAGTCATTAAATAATCTCAAATTGCTATAAATGGATGAAACGATTGCCAAGTTCCTTAAGACTGAGGCCCTCTTCATCCAGGCTGACGACGTTCAGTCGTCTTTTGAGAATGTAATGACCGACTTCACTGCATTTGCCGCCGCGCACGGTCTTGGTGCGCTTGACACATGGGACGTCATTCGGGCTTTTGCCGCACACAGGATGCCTTTAAACATGGTCACGTACAGCGACGAACTGCTCGTACACAACGTGCTACTCAAATCGGACGTCAACGCTTTCCTGAAGCGCGTTGAGGAGCGCAAGAGGGAAGCGAATGAAAAGCTGCTAAAGAAAACAACGAAGAAAAAGACGGAACCCAAGCGCAAGGTGGTCATCGATGATGAATGAAAGCTACGCTTCCCTAAATGTACATGTTCAACAGACAATAACTCTATGCGTGTTCATCTGAATCCTAATCATCCATCGTAGACCTCTTTAATAGGGTCACGTCAATGCATTCCGTCGTTTTCAGAGTGTTTTACGATGATCCCCGATGTGCAGAGCACGTCAAACATATGACATGACTCGTTATTCAAGGTATAAAAACATGGAGCTGAGGCGGGATCGAACCTGTGCGTTACCTCAGCAACTAGTTACAGTTGGCGAATCGTTTTGCAACAGCAGCTGCGATGCCCAAGCTATCGCGGGCACATGCGCGAGGACTCAGAAAGGGCATGGGGAGTATATTGCTACTAACGACAACTCCCTACGACCTCTGGGCTCGCTCGGGCGGCCTCGTCCACCATGATTTAGAAATCACGTTGAGGCTTGTCGACAGCGATAGAGAATTCAGGGAGGCGATGGAAGGGATGGAGGGTGAATTCGACGCTGTCGTTGTGGCGCCTGCACACGGAGTGGAGGCATCGCGGATGTTCTGGTGGGGTGACGAGAGGACCGAGGCGCAGAGCACGAGCACCTACCAAGCGATTCAGCTCGTTTCGAAGGTGACTCGACGATGCCATGTCCTGACTTGCGCTCAAGGTCGCTTCTTGGCCAGCATCATGGGGAACAAGGAGATAGACGAGGGTTTCATCGTTAGCGGGTATACAGGACAACTGGGCGGGTGCATTGGTGACTTTGACGGCACTGTAGATTCATTCTTTAGACCAGAGGGATGGCAGATGAAGTACATCCTTTGTGGCCTGCCACTCGGTAGTACACTAGATAGTCACCATAGAGACGGATGCAAGTGTCGGAGCAGCGCGTCTGCGGGCTTCTGCGCTTTTAAAAGAGTTGGCAATGAGGTCGAAACCCTACATGAACAATTATACCCATATGTCACACATGGTGCGCGCACGGCAACGGCAACAATGAATATGACTGCATCTCTGCAGGTGACTTTAGCACACGTAGTGTGTTTATGTTCGACCCCTGTTCGTCTGCGGACGTGCCCATGTCGTCTGCGGACGTTAAATCAGTTAACAAGTGGCGAAAACTTCAACATTCGTCGTACCACGTCCACTTGACGTCTTCTCGCGTTGTTTGTTCGTTGATTATAGTACACAATGGCTCGTAGTGTGCTAATTTACGACCACTGTTCGTCTGCGGACGTTCCCATGTCGTCTAGGGACGTTAAAACAATTGAAAAGTGACGTTAAACAATTGAAAAGTGACGATAACTTCAACATTCGTCGTACAACGTCCAATTGACGTCTTCGTTCGTTGTTTGTTCGTTGATTATGGTACACAATGGCTCGTAGTGTGTATATGTTCGACACCTGTTCGTGTGCGGACGTGCCCATGTCGTCTACGGTCGTTAAAACCAATTAAAAAGTGGCATAAACTTCAACATGCGTCGTACCACGTCCACTTGACGTCTTCGTTCGTTGTTTGTTCGTTGATTATGGTACACGATGGCTCGTAGTGTGTTCATGTTCGACCCCTGTTCGTCTGCGGACGTGCCCGTGTCGTCTACGGTCGTTAAATCCAATTAAAAAGTGGCCCAAACTTCAACATTCGTCGTACAACGTCCAACTGGCGTGTTCGTTCGTTGTTTGTTGGTTGATTATGGTACACGATGGCTCGTAGTGTGTTCATGTTCGACCCCTGCTCGTCTGCGGACGTGCCCATGTCGTCTACGGTCGTTAAATCCAATTAAAAAGTGGCCAACTCTTCAATTGTGCGAACGCGAAGGGCTCCCGGAGCACACGGATGCAGAAGCGCCGTGCGATTCGTCGGGCGCACGTCACTGTGAGGCTCAAAAATCCGTTCATGATCCCAGAACAGCGGTTCTTAGGGTTGTCACGGGTCGTTCAGGGGCGACCCTAGGTGGTGCACTTCTCCCCTATAATTATTCCTCTTATAGCCAAATATTTATGGGGGACTACTGCAAGTACTTGAAGTAGAGTTAGCGTGAAACCGTCATCATGGGATTTGAGCGCGTGTCGCGCCGCCCACGACCGCAGCATGGTGCACGGCGCTGTCATTTGAGGCGTGAAAATCCGTTCACGACCCCAGGAGAGCTGTACTTAGGTTTGTCACGGGTCGTTCAGGGGCGACCCTGTCATACCGCATAGTTCCCCATAATCATTCCTCTTATAGCCGTTTTTTTATGGGCAACTTCTTGACACGTCGTGCCTTCCCGGGCACTGCGAGTCATATCGGAGCATTCACCTCCTCGTTCGTCGTCACTAAGAAACCACTATTTGGTGACCCCTAGGGTATGTTTCTGGAGCTGGAACGTTTTACGGAGAACATGTCCCCCTGGAAGCGCTGTGCAACTCGTCAGGCGCACGTCGCTGTGGGGCTCAAAAATCCGTTCATGATCCCAGGACAGCGGTTCTTAGGGTTATCACGGGTCGTCCAGGGACAACCCTAGGTGCACTACTTCTTCCCTATAATTATTCCTCTTATAGCCAATTATTTATGGGGGACTACTGCAAGTACTTGAAGTATGGTGAGTTGAGCACTCCCGGCATAACGGTTTGAAACGGACCATGATGGTTTGAAACGGACCATGGAATTTGAACAAACGGACCGTTACTTCCGGGGAACGGAGCACTGATATAGTTCAGTAGGAACATACGTATGTTCCTACTTAACTATATCAAAACCCAAGCGATGAGAACATGTTCCTCTGGAGGTGTGATGAAAACAGCAAGTTCATGCAGAGCGGCGCGCACATCTTGCAGTAAAGACACAGCCGCAAGTAAACAAAATGTCATTTGATACCGGTCAGCGAGGTCCAAAATTGTCAAGCACGCACAAGGCTGCAACCGTACATTCTTGTCAAGCGCCATAAAGCTGCTGCGCGGTGTGCATCTCACAGCAACGCTGCCACCGCTCCTGCTCAACTGCCACATTAAATGTGCCACGAATGTGATGTTTACGCCCCGCCGAGTCGCTATAGCATCTCTCTGCGGAATGCCGGTGCCACGAGCCGCAGCATTGCAGTGCTCAGCGCGCGGCGGCGGCAAAATTTGGCATCGCACTCGACCCTCCAGAGCGAGCGCATGTGCACCTGTCAGCGCTCAACAGCACGCGTGCTCTGAGCACTGAGGCGTGACATGGCGCAGCAGCGCTCAGACGTGTGACGTAGCACAAACAGCGCTCAGTCGCCGTGCGCGTGCCATCAGCGCTCGATGGCGCGCGCGCATCAAGCTCTGGTGTGTGACGTGGCGCAGCATCAAAGCCGATCGTCTTCCCAAACATGCAGCGGTGCGGCCAAATTTAACGCTGACGTGCTGTGACGACGCGACCTGATGCAGCCAATTGAATGTCCTGATTGCCAAAGTGGCAGCTTTGTGGCAATCCTGATCATGGTGACCAGAAAAGTACGGCTTTTCGACGCCATGTTGGCCACTTTGATTGCCGCAGCACCGCTCGGGGTCTGCTGCAGCCTGTTGCCGCCCGCAACTGCACCTGCGCCTTGAAGCAGGTGACGTCCACCACGAGCGATAGCTGGCGCGTCACGTTGTCGTAGCCGGTGAAGGCGTTGGCAGGCTGCACGACGTGTATTGTGACACTGCGCTACCCCCCCCCCCCCCCCCCCCCTCGTCCCCCCTCAAACTTCACCCGAACTTCCTGTAAGCCTTTGAAAGAGTAACTGTAAAGAGTCTTTTTGATTTGTTCAGTGTAGGAACCTATGGATACGGTCCCATCGGGCATTAGTTGGAGCCCTTCGAGTCAAAGGTTTAGAATCAGCAGCTTTGAGCGCAAAGTGCTTCTGACAGGTGATCTTAGGTGTAAACAGCGCACGGGGTGCGATTATTACCGGAGGCGCACCGACAAAGGCACGAAGGGAGCTCCGTGCGAAACTTCGTGTGCAGGCTTTACATGGAAGCGCCCCCGCAGGACTGCAGCAACGCAACAGGCTCCGTCTTCGCATGGCAGCCCAACAATCCTCAACAGACCTCTGATCCTGTGTGTGCTGCAGCAGCACACCTGGCGTGCCAAACTCGCTGTTGTCGTCTGTGCTGTTTGGCGGCTGGCTAAGTTGCTTCAGTCAATACAGCAGTGTACGACAAACTGCACACAGAGAACACCAACACCTGGCCCCAGTCAACGGGCTCCTCCGTCGGAAGTCACGGCTCACAAGAGCAGCAGAGGCCTCCGTGAGCATGGTGGTGTTACTTTCCCAGTGCTCAGCCTTAGTGTAGAGTTCCTGCCAGGACCAGGCTGGCCTCCCTTACATCTGTGCAAATTGCTGCACACGTACCATTGCACACGAGCCCAGGAGAATCCTTTCTGCAGCACCAGACCAGCTGGCTCGACAGTGATACAGACCACAGTATTACCTGGGCCTGCCCGGATATACGACCATGGGGTTCATAAAGAAGGGCGCACCGAAAATTGCGGCGGCGGACGAGCGCCGCGCCACCACGCCCGCCGCCACCCCCCCCGGCACCCCCTTTTCTGTCATCCTCGCTAAGAAGAAGAGGGAGTCCGCCGACGCCGCCGCGTGCGCCGCCGCAGCGCGCGCGCAGGCCGCCGCCGCCGCCGCCGTTAATAAGGGCGCTGTCGCCGCCAGTCACAGCAGCGGCGCCGCGGGGAAGCAGGGGGGGCACTGGTCGGAGACGACGTCGACGAATGGGGGGGGGACGCAGTCGGGGGGCGGCGGCGGCAGCAGCAGCAAGAGCGGCGCCAGCAGGCGGGTGTCGCCGCGCGCGCTCATGCGCAAGTACAGGGCCAGGGTGAAGGCGCGCACGGGGCTGTACCTGGCGTTTGCTCTGGTGAGTGCCGCTTCTTCAACACTGCGTTGCAAACACTATTGTAGTGCTCTTATGAGGGGACACACGTGCGTGCGCCAGACACCACAGGCCTCGCAGCGCCCTTGCTGTGCCCTTCAGCAAAAACACGTGGAAGTATAGACGTGGGTCGACGTGAAAATACTCTCAAGCAGGCGGCAGCGCCTCAGCGCTTGCGTACAAAGTTGGGGTAGCGGGTGTTGTCAGTTGATGCTGAAGTAGAGATATGATGTTGAAGTCACGGGCGTTTGTATCAGGTTCGTGCCTGTGAGCGGGAAGTCCCTGCTGGCAGTGAGTGATGGAGGCATGAACTCGTGCGCTGCTTGCTTTATTGTCAACGCACACAAGCCCCCAGCAAGCCAGCTGCAGTTGTGCACCATGGCGCAAAACACTCTGTCCATCAGCCAGCACCAAATCTCAAATGCAAACAGTGATGCTAAGAAGAATAATGGCTGTTCTAGTCAGCTTAACTGTCTGACATGGCTTGTGAGCAGGTGGCTAGGCACGATGGGCCACCATCATTGGATATGTAGAAGTAAGACTTTTATTGCTTGTCAATGTGTTATACTTCGAAGTTCATGACCCCTGCAGCAACTACCCTTTCCGCAAATTTAAGACGGCTGTTGAGCCAGCGCCGCAGCTACAACCGCTCCGTTCTCCACGGCCGCCACCTTTATGTCATCGCGCTCTTTCGACTGCCGCCAGTGCCATCACCGCCATGCTCTACTTCAACTACATACACCACGCATCGTTGCCAGTGCATGCAGCTATCCGCGCAGGTGGAGCTGACCGCCGCCGTCGCTTCATCCGACACTAGCCAATTTGTCTTGCTGGCCGCTGCCGAGCAAAGAGTGATGCACGCGCTGCCGCCTCTCCCAGATTCTTCGCCATGGTAAACCTCGCCCTCATGAAAGCTGATGTCCACCCCCTTTGCCGCCGCAACCCCCCTCGCAGGTGGAGCTGATCGCCGCCGGCGCCTTGATTATACCAGTACGCTTGCCAACCCGCTAGTCTTGCTGGCTGCTGCCAAGCAAGGCGTGACGCACCCGCGCTGCCGCCTCTCCCAGGCCCTTTTGCCATGAGAAACTTCAACCTCTTCAAGGCCTACATCCCCGTTTGCCGCCGCAACCCCCCTCGCAGGTGGAGCTGATCGCCGCCGGCGCCTTCATCCTGTGCATCGCGTCCGGCTACAACGCCGTCGTGCGCAACTACGCCGCGTCCGCGACGGACGCCATCGCCGGCGTGCACGAGGGGTACGTGTGGCAGCGCAGCTCAACGGGCGCATGTCCGAAGTGTGCCTGGTCAAAAGACGTGTCGCTTGTGGGGGGTCCGCGTCGGGAGTCGGAGTCAGAGTCTCGGGTCTTCGCGCCCGTCCGCGGCCTCGGGCGGCACTTGCGATTCGAGGTCGCTGACTGTACGTTCATGAGGGGGGGGGGGGGTCCGTTTCTGCAATCGGGTCAGGTACTGGTGTGCGTATTTGGAAGGGTAGGTATGGGAGTTTGCAAAGGGTATGTATGCATCAAGGTTCTGGCGCTCCAGCTGGCGCGGCCCGCGGCAGTAGGACGATCGTGACAATGGTTGGGGTTGGGGGGGGGGAAGGCGGCGTATTTGAGCGCAGCTATTGCGCCCACAGCTGTCGCGCGCGAATTGCTCATGTATCGGGGCACCTCTGTCGATTGTTGCGCGATGCGAGCAACTTGAAGTTGATGGTTTCGCCAACTCCGCCGACTTTAAGGACCGCAACTGCCTGCCAGCAGCCCCCCCCCCCCCCAGATTTAATGGCTTCCTTAGTGTTTGCTCAGATTTTTTGTTTGTTTTCAAAGTGGCTTCCTTGAAGTTTGCTGTGGTACCGTAAACGTGGAGTTGGCGCGGGTGCGACATAAATCCTCTGCCCTAGTAGGTGCTACTCTTGACCCTATTCCTGACTGCAGGTACGCCAGTACTTTGTCCACATTCACACGTGCATGGGATGACAAACACAAGGGCACACCCTCAGCCCACCTTACCCTGACCCTGACCGTTTGGAACATCAGATCTCGCAGCCCATCCCGACCGTCATGCGAACCGAACATTCCACCTGTCGCGCTGACAGTGTAAGCCCGAGGCGCCTTTCCGACGCGCAGTCGATGCGGCACACACACAGCCTTACAAGCCCCTCACTAGCATACCTACCCATGTACCGCCCACTCAGGTACACCAAGAAGGTCTCGCAGATGCGCAACCTGGTGGGCTCGACGGCGTACAACTTCGACGTGCAGGCGTACCTCAAGGACCCCACCGACCCCGCGCGCGCCGCCAACGCCAAGGCCCTCGTCGAGTACATCGCCAGCGTGTACAGGGTGCGTTCTGTACCGTACACTGTGCCTCGGGGTGCCAGCCCTGGGCCCAATCCGAATGTCAGGCCGAACCCTAGTTGTACCCCTGCATCAGTTCAGAGTGCCAGAGGTGCTGTGAGTGCATCGCCAGCGTGTTGCAGGGTGCATACTGTACTGGACCTTGGGGCATTACCCTTATGTCCTGTTGCTACCGCAGCCTCGACGCGGCCATGCGGGCCGTGACCCACGGGGTGCATACCTCCAGGCTGCTGACTTCAACTTCAAGTCTCCCCCCTAGGCCAAAACTTGTTCAGGCCTAGAGTAGACTCCTGCCGCTGTGCTGCGAAAAGTGTGTGGTACGTGAACGCACGGCGAGGCGCAGGCGCGCGCACGCATGCCGCGTCCAGACTGCTGAGCGTTGCTCTTCAAGGCCAGCGGCTGGAGTCGACTCGCGCTGCTTCTGCCATTCCTGGCAGTTGGCTCCCAAGTTTTTTTCCAGAGACACATCAAATACTTCGAAGTATAAAGAAATCTTTTCAAAGGGAATGAAGGAGGTCCTACAAATTCGAAACCGCCGGTAAAAATAACTCCGGCCGCGACGCTTAAATCCGAGGGAGTGCACTGTTGCATCTGAGCGCCTCAGTGTTCTTATGATGCTGACTTTCAAGTGTTGCTGTACCGAGTTAATGAGCAATGCAAGGTGCATGCCGTGTAGCATGACGCAGGACATGGCGCACAGCACCACTACTTTCATTAATTTAAACGCAAAAAAGATTCATAAAAGATATTCCTTTATATGTTGCAAATCTACATGCTGCAATTTTCTTCTGCTTCGCATAGCTTTTTTCAGTGGCATTCCTTCAGAGAGCAAGACAAACCTCTGAAATTTAGCAGCATGCTCGGAAGTATATCTGATGCACTCCTATCAAACACTTAGCATCGATCTCAATGCGTCACTACCTACACCTGCATACAACCACTCCTCTCAAGGCTCGCGCAGCGCACCAATGCTCAGGCGCGCTCGTCTCACGCCAGGCAACGAGCAAGAGCACAGTGTGCGCGCACTCAGGCTCGCACATGCGGCGTCCAGGCGTATCGGCGCTTGTACGACATTCGATGTCATACGGGTACCGAGCACGTGCATGCCACATGACATTGTGTCGACACCACCTGCACGCACACTCACAAACGCGCCACTGACCCGCCTGGAGTGGAGTGCTGCAACGCGGCGCGCACTATCACTACTTTCATGCTCAAGCTTTGGACACTCCTTTGATATTTTGCAATCTAAAAACGCAACTTTTCTTTTGCTTATTGTAGCTATTTCAGTGGTGTTCAAACATACTACAAAGTAGAAAGTTGCCCTCCTGCGTGCACGTGCGCTCACACTACAAATGCGCCACTGACCCGCCTGAGCGCTGCTGCGAGCAGGTGGAGTACTGCAACATCCTGGGCAGCGACATGCGCATCATGATGGGCGCCAACAACGACCGCACGGGCGAGCTCTTCAACCCCGAGGTGAAGTTGTTCATGCACAGCACGCGTGACCAGTAGCAGTTTCCGCGAACATGCGTCCATGGGGGGGAATGGGGTTGCGTATGTTGGCGTGTGGCCATGGCCGCTACAGCCGCTGGCTGTTGTGCAATGTCTGGTTCATTCTGGCGCCTGCGGCGACTGCATCAGCGCGCTCGTGCGCCGATGCGCCCCTTGTTGAGCTGCATACCCGAAGTGCGTGCTGCGACCATGCGGCGTGTTCTCATGTGCCAGCAGGCCTTGCGTCCGTGGCGACTCTGGCTCCAGCTCCGCGTTGTGAGGCGTGCGCACACATAGCAGGGTAATCTTTGCGCCGCTGCGCACGAAGTCCGTTCGCGCCGCAAGCGGAAGTCGTATGGCGTTTCCCACGTGCCTGCAGGCAGCCGCTGCGCGCCATGTTGAAGTTTATATTCTTTGAAGTACAAGCCACACCCAATACGGCGTTATCTCATGTGCCAACGGGCCTTGCGGCCGCGGTGACTCTACCCTTACGACCGCGCTGAGAGGTCGGCGCACGCATAGCAGGGCAGCTCGTGCGCCGCTGCGCACAACGTCTGTGCGTCCTGCGAGCGGAAGTCGTATGGCATTACTCATGTGCCTACAGGCCTTGCGGCTGTGGCATGTCTGGCTTAAGCACTGAGCTGGGAGATTTTTTTTTGCGCTCTTACCAGGGCAGCCCTCCCCCCTTCTGAGGTGCCCCGTCGCCACATTTGGCGATACATGCCAACTCTCTCCCTAGCAGGCCAGTATGCACGCCAACGACTCTGAGCCTGGTACCGGCTGACGGACTGTGCCTTGTGTGCACACATACTTTCTTTCTGGATCGGAATTAGGGTTAGGGTTAGGATTGCAATCACGGACGAGGCCGTGGCTGACGGGGCAGTGACTTTGTACGCAGTGCAGCAGGGCGGTGTCACCGCTGCGTGTGCGCTGAACGGCACCGGCTCCGCACGGACGGACGAGTGGCACACGTAGGGGTAGGGCTAGAGTTAGGGTTGGAATTGAAATGTTCATTAGAGCTGGTGTTAGGGCAGGACTCATGGGATGAAGGCGTGGGGCTGATTTAGAACTGGCTTTGCGCCCTGTGCGACAGGGCATTGTCACCGCCGCGCGTGCCGTGAATGGCATGGACTCCGCATGGACGTATGGGCGGCACACGTAGAACTAGGGCTAGGTTTGGTGGTGGTTTAGTATTAGGGTTAGGATTAGGGCTAGAGTTGGGATGATAGTTGAGCCGTGGCTGACTGGGAACTTGTTCTGCGCTCCGCGAAATCAGGGCGTCGTCACCGCCGCGCGCGCACTAAATGGCACCGACTCTGCGTGGACGTACGGGGGCGCAAACATAGAATCAAGACTAGGGTCAGGAGTTGGTGCTGGTAATACTTGGTATTAGCATAGAGTTATAATGGATGAAGCCGTTACTGACTGAGAATGTGTTTCCCGTGCGCCGTGCATCAGGGCGTTGTCACCGCCGCACGCGCGTTGAACAAAATCGACTTTGCGTGGACGTACGGGCGGCACACATAGGTTTAAGGCTAGGGGCAGGAGTTGGTGTTGGTATTAGCATCACAATTATCATGGATGAGCCGTGGCTGACTGGGAATTCGTTCTGCGCACCGCGCAGTCACCGTCGCGCGCGCGCTAAACGACTCTGCATGGACGTACGGGCAGCATACGTAGAATTTAGGGCTAGGGTTAGGTGGTGACTTATTGTCAGGGTTAGCGTTGGGGCTAGAGTTGGGATCATAATTGAGCCGTGGCTGACTGGAAACTTGTTCCTACGCACCACGCAAACAGGGCATCGTCACCGCCGCGCGCGCGCTAAACGGCAGCGACTCCGCGTGGACGTACGGGCGGCACACGTACGCTGACCTGCTCAAGGAGGGGGCCCCGATCTCCTGGGACCGCGAGTCGACGCTGGACGAGGTGCGTCGCCGCTTGAAGTTTACTTGTTGATGAAAAATAAGAACTGCGCGCGGGCCGTGATGGGTTGTGGCTAACCATGGGTCTGCAGCGCTGCGCTCTTCAGATCACGTGCGCGCAGTAAAACAAACGTCAACACCTTGAAGCATGTACTTCAAGCGCCAGCGCTGGGCAGTAGACCATGTTGATGACGCAGAGACAAATCGCAAACAGCGTGCCACTTGCGCTGTGTGCATCACTGAACCGCCTGCGTGTCAGTATCACAGTTCTAGACAGGGTACATCATTTATGCTGCAAATGCACTGCGGCCCCATGCACCACATCCACAGTACATCAGTGCATGCCGTGCTATGGTATCAGCAAGTTTCAAAGATTTTTAGTGCATGATGGTGGCCATTTAGAAAGTCCATGTGACGGCTCAAGGCCGCTTCTCACCAGTGTTGGCATTTTTTGCTGGTTTATTGTGTACTCCACGTACTTTTTTTGAGTCTTGAGCAGTTCTGTTGTACATCCGGCGGGCATTACAACGCGGTTTCGTCAGCACCCAGTTGTGCTCCCAGCTACATTGCCGGGAAACCCTAGCATGAGCTGAGCTGCTCGCCAACAAAGTTAGCCATGTATGCACACCGCACATCCCGCGAGAGCACGCTCGTGCGTCCACAGCTTCACGACGCGTCTGTACGGTCAGCCGTGGAATGCAGGCGCTTGATACATGTAGGCGCAGGGGAATGGGAGGTTGAGCACGGAGCTTGAGACCCGTTTTTCGCTGCTGCTAGGCGCATTGGTGCCCATGGTAGCAGACAAAATGCAGCCACATAGTGGAGGTGACCGCCATGTAACAGGCATCTTGTGAGAACGCGCCTGTTACATGCTGTGAATTTGCTGGGTCTGCACCCCCATGCACCAGATAAAGCAGCGTGTGCCAGCATTCCGACAGTTCTGAGGAGCGTGAGCACCTGTAACCCCCCATTTCACTGCCGCCACCCGGCTGTGCCAGTTGCGTTGCGACTAACTTCAAACCGCACATTCTGCGCCCCTCGTCCGCAGTCATTCAAGGGCGGCTCACAGTACAACTACAAGGGGGACGGCGTGATTCGCTGGTGAGCATTGTGACATGTGACAGTGCTCATATGACAGAGGGTAGGTAAGGTCTGGTGGGGGCGGCTCGCAGTACAACTACAAGGGGGACGACGTGATTCGCTGGTGAGCGTTGACGCGTTGCAGTGCTCGTACGACAAGAGGGTAGGTAACGGTATTGACTGGTCATGGTACAACTTGGGGAGGGGGCACGGGGGCATGAGCTGTCGAGCCATCACGTGTGACAGTGCTCATACGACAGAGAGTACGCAAGGATACTGCCAGTAGCCGGTCAAATATTGTGGTGCTCGTACGTTAAGAGGGTAAGTAGCAATTTAGACTGGTTACAGTAAAAGTAGCACGGAGACGTTGTGATCTGCTGATATGTCGTACGACATTGCTCAGGAAATGTATACTTCGAAGCAGATAACAACCGACAGCGACGTTCGAGGGCATACCACCTGCGCAAGTACTTCCGAAATTTCTCTCGCCTTTCTGCCTTGATCTGCACACGTACAGAGCCGCAGCGCACATCACAGTCACCGGCACGACGCGCTGACCACGTGCGGCAAAGCGCACGTCACCAAACGCGAAGCATCGTACTGCTGGACCGTACGTTACTGGCCGCTTCAAGTGAGGCACAAAGATCAGGAATCAGTGCAAAGCTGCGAGTTTTTCTGCTGCTTCGACCTCTTTATTGTTCAACAAGGTGCTCCAAGCTCATGACTAGATGTCCTTCTTGTTCTGCCACTGCTCTCATGCTGCCTGCATTGCGGTTGTCAGGGTGGCGATCGCGATCAACACGGTGGACTTTCAGACGTTCAGCATCATTGACCCTGACAGCTCCGAAGGTTTCATAATCATGGGAGACGTCATCAAGTGAGCAACCCGCATATGTGCACTCTCTCAACAACTACTCTCTAATTCATAGTTCCTGACCACAATCTTCAGGCATTCAAGACTCGCAAACCCCATGACCATTTTTCCTCAGGATCGATGCATCATATAACCTTTGCCTGTTGGTGTCAATATCCGTACTAGTAACATTTCATTGGGGCGCCTTTCATTTGCAGCGCGCGGCGCCTTGTGGCTCCCGCTGTCAAATAAGTATTTCATGTTGATGTAGAAGTAGCAGTTTGATCACCGTTTCCAAACCCCCTGACATGCCCCACTCAAAGCCCTCCCCCCCCCATCCCCCCCCCCCACCTATTCACCATGCGCAGCCGCAATGCCTCCAGTTCACCGCACCCTCGCAGCCCCCCTGCACCCCCCGGTGCCGCCGTTGCCACATTGTGTCGTACAGAGTATCAGAACCGATCACCCTAAACCCCCGCAGCTGCTGCCGCCGCCCCCGCTGATACGTGCGCGCGCAGCGGCAAGGCTTCAAGCACTACGCTCACCAGCACGACAGTCGGCGGCGTCGCGGCGGTCTACACGCCCCTAACCTTCTCACTGTTGAACAAAACCTTCTCACTGTTGCCGTCGCCCAAATCGATTTCCCTTGTGTATCTTCTCACTGTTGTCGTCGCCTGATTCAATTTACGTGCAGTGGCAAGGCCTCGATGACGACGCTCACCAGCATGATCGTCGGCGGCCTGGCGGCGGTCTACACGCGCCTTACCTTGTCACTGTCGTCATTGCCCAATCTACGCGCCTTTGACCTTATCACTGTTGCCGTCGCCCCAATCGATTTGCGCGTGCGCAGCGGCAAGGCCTCCAGCACGACGCTCACCAGCACGACAGTCGGCGGCCTGGCGGCGGTCTACACGCGCCGCAACGACACGGGCGCCGCGGACGGCGCGCACTGGCTCACGGGCTCATCGAGCGTCAACATGGGCGTCGCCGCCAAGACGGGCGGCGCGCACACGCTGCTCAACGTCATCGTGCAAGGTGAGCGACTGATCGCGCGCGCAGCGGTGGCGGCGCTGAGGGCTTGAGGGGCCAGCGCTGCCGCTGCCGCCGCTGCCGCTGCTGCTGCGGACGCTGCGGATGCTGCTGTTGCCGCTGCTGCTGCGGATGCTGCTGCTGCTGCTGGTGGCGGTGCTGCTGCTGCTGCTGCTGTGGGGTGGGCGTACGCGCTGCGATGACGTTTGTGAACCACTCACGCTGCCCGGCGTCGTCGCGCAAGTTCAGCGTGCTCACTGTCTGCGTACAGAAGCCGCTCAACATCATCGTGCAGGGTCGGTCGGCGCAGCGGGAGCAATGAACACAGAGGCGTCGCTGCTCCGCCGGTCACACACATCACAATTTTGCCCGCAGATAAGGTGTGACTTGCGGACTTTCCCTGGCGCTCGCTTGCGCTCACAAGAGGCAGTTCTCGCCCCGCATTTGAGGTTTGCTCGTGTCGACTGCAATTCCCAACGCTGTGCGCCGGAGCGCCAACTGCAAGCCCCAACTTCCGCCCTGTGACGCGCCGCAGGCTTCTCCCCGTACAGCGCGCTGGGCGCGAAGAAGGACGCACTCATGGACACCCTGTTTGCCAGAGCCAACACTGACACGCGCGCGGACACACGGGTAGGTACTTACACGTTGATATTATTAGAGTGCTTTGTCCAGTCAGAAGTTCGTGCGCGGCTCTGTGATGCGTTGCGCACGAGCAGATGCGCTGTGTGTTTTGCACATGTTGGGTTGGGTCTCCGCCCAAATGAATCAAGCAGACCATGCAGATGAGCTGTGTCTTTTGCATGCCGGGTTTGGTCTCCTTCCCCCCTCCAGTGGAAACAAATCAAGCACCTCTTGAAGTGCGTACTTCATCAAGGAGTTGAGCACTGTGCGATTTTTAAACAATACAAGCTGGGCCTGGGCCTACTGCCTGCTTTGGTGGGCAGTGTCATCGCGTTCGGCACGGTTGTCAGGCACTTGAGTTGCATGTGTGTTCTGCATTGTTTGAGCACATATGGGGTGGAGGAAGTACAAGAGAGAGCACAGCACACCATTCGCAAATGAGCGTTTAGCTGAAGCAAAATGACAATGGGCTTAGGCTCATATTATATTTGAAGAAATTGAAATCAAACAAAATGCACAAGTCCCTGAGTACAAGGGTATAAGTAAACTTGTGGCGCTAGACATTGAAGTATTGGGTATATAGACAGTGCTCAACTCAACGGCAAGAAGCAGCAGTGCCTTGCGTGCGGCAACATGTGTGCTGCCGATGCTCAGCAGCTGCGCGTTCTACTGCTTGAGATTCTTGCCGAACTGCTCACATCGTCGCACAGTTACTCTGACACCACATTGCAGAATTCTTTCCCAAGGAGCAGGCAGCACAAGACAGTGAGCAGTGAGCGATGTCAACTCAACACTGTGTTGTCCGGAGCTCTGTGTGCCAGGCTCGCTGACCCCCCCCCCCCCCCCCCCCTCTGCCCCCCTTATTTTCCCCTCCAGATCGTCCACCCATACAGTCTGGCAGCACGCAAGTGGCTTCCTGACTCTGAGGTACAAGGCAGGTACAAGGCTCACACCGGAAGTATGACCTAGACGCAAGATAGAGCCTCTTCTTCAGCCAATGTCAATTTGACACTGCTGTTCAGCATCTCTGTACATGTGAGTCTGCAGCGAGTGTCGTGCTGCAGTGCCCTTCACCTTTTGATCAGGACCACGCCCGCATTTCGTCGGGGGTCAGCAAAAGTAAAGTTGAAGTTAAAACCGCCAGTGGGCACCTCGAGGAGACGCGCAAGGCAGCGCTGCGTCAGCGCATGCACGGACACGCAGCAACATTTCGATAGACATGCCAGCCCCGCACCACAGCGGCAGCGCGCGCTGGCAGTAATCCACTGCTCAGCTCCGCTCTTGAAGTTGAAGTATTCGGTTCACATGCGCCCTTCCACCAGTGCGCGCGGTCTTTGCTTCGCAAACCGCAGTTTTTTTCCTTCCTTGGAAGCGGGCGACTGCGATCGGAGGTGCTTCGCCATGACTCGCCACAATCAATCTGCCGCCGCAGATGGAGCAGGAGTGTGTCCCGTGACAGGTCGCAGTCCCACTTTTTGAAGAATATGGTACTTGCTGGAGGGGACTTGGGCCAACTCCCAAGAAATGCACTGCAATCGACCTGCCGCCGATGGTACTTGGGGGTTGGGTTTACGGCTAGCCCCAAGTGACGCACTATGTGCAACTGACCCGTGCTGCTGCCTGAGCTCATACTCGCACGCGGAATCGCCATGTACAATGTTGACCCCTGCCGCCGCAGGTGCAGCCTACCGGCGGCTGGCCGGAGCTCGTACTCACACGCGGCATCGCCATGGACTCGTTGCTCACGAGTTATAGCCCAAGTTCTGGAATACATATGGTACATAGGGTTTGAGTCCGGGCTCATCCCAAGCGATGCACTGCAGTTAACCCCTGTCAACAATATGGTACTCAGGGTTTCAACAGTGAGGGCTAACCCCAAATGATGCACTACAACTGACCCCTGTCGCTGCAGGTGGAACCGACCGGCGGCCGGCCGGAGCTCATACTCGCACGCGGCATCGCCATGCACGCGTCGCTCACAACTTACAGCCCAACTTTGTGAAGAATATGGTACTCAGGGTTTTTTAAATAATGAGGACTAACCCCAAACTATGCACTGCA
The DNA here is from genome assembly GCA_017506865.1 of Tribonema minus. Lineage (NCBI taxonomy): Eukaryota > Xanthophyceae > Tribonematales > Tribonemataceae > Tribonema > Tribonema minus. The sequence continues at coordinate 28,615 of JAFCMP010000037.1, forward strand.
ATTGACCTGCCGATGCAGGTGGAGCCTACCGGCGGCAGGCCGGAGCTCATACTCACGCGCGGCATTGCGATGGACGCGTCGCTCACCGTCGGCTACGTGTGGCAGCAGGTGGGCTACCTCGCCGGCGTGATCCTGGTGGATGTCTTCACCTTGTGCCTGGCGACGTTCCTCTTCCTGGTGAGTCACACTTGAAGTTGGTGCGGTCAGAGCGCTCCGGTGCCGCCGCTGCCAGGCCCTGCGGGCATGACTGTTTTGTATCATGCTCTGTTGGTGCTGTGGGATGATGAAATCACGCTGGTAGTCGTCACCCTGTGTCTGGCGACGTTCCTCTTCCTAGTGACTTGAAGTTGTTGTGCGGTAGTGGCGCTGCGCCTGGCAGGCATCACAGCATCCGATGAGTCATATTATGCTGTATTGGTGCTGTGGTACTTTGAAATCACGCTGGTCATTGCCGGCCTCTACCTTGCGACGGGCCTGTTCGTGGTGAGGCGTACTTCAAGTCGTCGATGAAGTGTGCCATCTGCTGATGCACCGGCACCCGGCGGGGACGACCTCATGCGTCTCAACTGAACATTGTCATGCTGGTTTGGCTGTCCTGTTCTTTTACCTGCTGGCTCGACTCAGACAGTCTGTGCAGCTGCTTGCCATGCAGGGGGCTATCAAAGCAACAGCCTTGCTGTCCTCTGCAGGCGGCGGCTCGACCCTGAGCCCTCAGTGCATTTCATTGACCTACCTTGCCCTCATCCAGACACTGACCGTAACCCCACCCCTACCGTCAACCCCGACCTGAACCCTCACCCCTACATCTGCCTCCGCAAAAGTTCTCTGTGAATGGTGCCGCTGGAGGCGAGGCGAAAGCGCGTGCACAATGCTCAGCACCTTGACGTGACCTGCAAACGCAAAAACTGATTTGTGAGTATACGCAGCGGACGAAACTGCGGACGCCCTGCAGGGCGCCAACAAAGTCGAGCAAACAGACAGCCACTGAGACTCCGCTGTCGATCCGCCTCCGCACAACCTTTTTTTTCCATGCAGGTGCCGCTGGAGGCGATGGGCAAGCGCGTGCGCAACGGCCAGCGCGAGGACTCCAATTTGCCAACTTTCAGAAGCATGAATTGTTCATTTACAACGTGTGAAACGCGACAACCCGATGGAAAACGCAACGAGCTGTCCTCATATGCCCCTGCACAACCTTTGTCTCGATGCAGGTGCCGCTGGAGGCGATGGGCAAGCGCGTGCGCAACGGCCAGCGCGTGGACGTGGGCTTCCTCAAGTCGCTCACGCGCCGCAAGCGCCTCGGCGTGGTCATCGCCGCCGTGGCCGCGTTCAGCCTGCTGTGGGGCATCGGCATCGAGGCCGCCAACCGCGACAACCTCGCCAGGGTCATTGTCACACGCAGCAAGTTTGAGGTGGGTCGAGACGCCTTCGCACTCTTGCGTTTGGGCTGAAGTTTGGAGTAGGGTTGAAGTTTGGATACAACGACACCCTCGCCAGGGCCATCGTCACGCGCAGGTGCATTGAGGCGCGCCTTTACGTCTGAGTCAGAGTGGATATTTGGGTTGCGGTCAGGTTCAATGTCGCCAGGCTCACAGTCGCACATAGCAGGCGTTGGGCGTGTAAGATGCCTTTTGCGTCAGAGTCAGCGCTCTGAGGCAGGGCTGGAGCTAGGGACGGTAGCAGAGGCGCTTGCGAGGTGCTCGCGTGCCACGCAGCGAACAGACTCGGACAAATGCCCCTTCATGTTTGATCTGCGTGCAGGCACAAGCGCCCGTGACACAGGGTCAGGGATCGGGCATAGGAAAATTTTGCATCTGTCACGCGTTTAGGTGATGTTGCTTTGATCCTGACCCTCACCCGGTCCAAACCTTAAACGCTGAAATGTCAAGATACTGTTGCGAGTGGTCGACGGAGAGTCTTGCATGCGCGTACGGGCCCTGTGTCTGATGCAGTTCTTTACTATTAGTGCTCTGTAACATGTTGCTTTTACAGATGTTTTAGTGCTCAGTAATATATTACTATAAGAAGTGCTCAGGCCTGCTGAGTGTCAGAGTAAGGGTCCAAGTATTTCATGCCATGACATGCCTGCAACCCCAATGCTGAGCACCAGGGTAGTCCTGATGTCAGCGCAGATCCATAGTCAGTGTGATTTTGACATTAATGACATTGGTAATGTCGCGTACTACTGTACACCTGAACCTCAGCTCGAACACGCAGTGTGGGGGCACAGGAATCAAGCACCTCCCCCCCCCCAACCCCAAACTCCCCACTCACCTGCATCAATGTTTGACACTACTTTATTGTGCTCCATGTGTGCCCTCGCAGCCCGGCGGCACCATGCTGTCCTACCGCCAGCGGCCGGATCAGATATCGCGGATGCTAAGCACCATGCAGCTGTGCACGGCGCTGCGCGGCCTGCTGGCTGCCCCGTCCGACGCAGCGCTGCTGACGTTCACGGCGCACCGCCTCACCGTCTGCGAGGACGTGATGGACTCGGAGATAGCGCTGCTGTACGGCGCCAACGCGACGCTGCTGGTCGCGCCGCACGCGCCGGCGCTCAAGGGCGTGGCGTGGGACCCCAACGGCATCGTCAACGACACGCTCGCCAACGGCAAGCGGTACACGCGCACGTGAGTCATTTAAGGTTGGAGTTGAAGTTGGCTTCAGAAGTGAAGAGGTGACAGGAACGCAGCAATTGAAGCTAGTTGTGAGCGTACGCGTCGATGTGGCAGAGAGCAGGCACGCGCTGAAGGGCGTGGCGTGGGACCCCAACGGCATCGTCAACGACACGCTCGCCAACGGGAAGCGGTACACGCGCACGTGCGTCGTTCGAGGTTGACGTTGAAGTTGGCTTCTGAAGAAGTGAAGAGGTGACAGGAACGCAGCAATTGAAGCTAGTTGTGAGCGTACGCGTCGATGTGGCAGAGAGCAGGCACGCGCTGAAGGGCGTGGCGTGGGACCCAACGGCATCGTCAACGACACGCTCGCCAACGGGAAGCGGTACACGCGCACGCGCGTCGTTCGAGGTTGACATTGAAATTGGCTTCTGAAGAAGTGAGGACGTGACGGGATCGCAGCGGGAGCACGCCGTGGGCATGGTAGGTGAAGCTGGTCTTGAGCGTACGCGTTGATATGGCAGATAGCACGCGCGCTCACAGGCGCGGCGCGGGACGCCAATGGCATTGTCCGCAACGCGACTGCCAACGGGAAGCGGTACGCGCGCACGTGGGTTTTTCGAGGTTCAAGTCGGACCTCGCAACAAATCATGGAGTTCGGTAATAGTGTTTATGAATGCAAGTCATATACAGAAAGCAGACTTAAACGTACACCGATTGAGTGATCGAGCGCACACGTCGAAGGTATCGTGGCAAGCATGCGCCAGCGCTCGAGAGCGTGGCGTGGGACCCCAACGGACAACTGCACGTCAGCGCACCAATCCCCTCGCCCCCCCCTCACAATACTTCAACTCTGTTCTCGTCCTCCCCCCCCCCGCAGCGCGATCATGACGCCAGCGGAGCTTGCGCAGTTCAACGGCACGCGCAAGTTAATCTTCGACTCCCTCCCTCATCATACTTCAACTCCGTTTTTGCATCCTCGTGCAGCGCGATCATGACGCCAGCGGAGCTCGCGCAGTTTAACGGCACGCGCAAGTTTGACCAGCTCTCCAGCACCACCGGCGTCAGCGCCCTGGACCCCAGCGTCACCGGCGAGGACGTTCTCGTGCGCTGGATGGCGGTGCCCATGTGGATCGGCGGTCCCACTAGCGTGGGGCCCCCTTCAGGTCAGCGCACGCTCCCTAGAGCAGAGCGATGAAGCGAGATCGTTCGGAAACAGAACAGTACCGTGCTGTACACCATTACAAGAATGCATACTGAGTACATGTGACGTTTCAGAGCAGAGCAGCAGGAGCATCCGCTGTGCTACGCGCCCGTCTTCTGCGCCCCAATCCCCCTGCACGTGTGACCCGCGCATCATCGTATCATGCGCCGCAGGTGCTCTGCCCGTGATTTATTCAGCAGTGTCAACTGCAAGCTGCGCATCCGGGAGAACACTGTGCACGCGCGACCTCAAGACCCGCCCCTACTTATTTATTTATTTGGCGTTCAATGTTGAAGTTATGACGCTCCCATTCCGCTCCCGCAGGCGCTCTGCTCTTGGGCGTCTTCGTTGTGACCGGCAAGATCCGTGTATCCTAGAGCACGCCAACTTGCCCATTGTTGAAGTGGCCCCATTTTGTTGGCAACGTGAAGTTGTCATTGTTGAAGTTTGTGACGATCCCGCTCCGCCCACGCAGGCGCTCTGCTCATGGGCGACATTGTGAACGGCAAAACGCGCACCCGGAGCGCGCCAAACTTCAAGTTGACCATGCTGAAGTCTGTAACGCTCCATTTACGGCCGTGCAGGCGCTCTGCTCATGGGCGACATTATGAACGGCAAGACGTGCACCCTGGAGCGTGCCAAACTTCAAGTTGACCATTGTTGAGTTTACCACACCCTTTTGGGCAAGTTGAAGTTACCCATTGCTGAAGGCTGTGACGCTCCCGTTCCGTCCGCGCAGGCGCGCTGCTCATGGGCGACATTGTGAACGGCAAGACGCGCACCCTGGAGCGCGCCAACAAGATGGCGGGGGGGCGCGGCTACAGCGCCGTCTACTTCTACAACTCGACTAGCCAGTATCAGATGGCCTCCGCACTGATGCGCGTCAAGGGGGGGCTTTTCGATCTCGATGTCCCCCTGCCCGAGACGGCCTGGTGCGTGCTCATTTGAGGTTGATGCACTTTGTTTACTTGCGCTCAAGGGGCGGAAGTTCTATGAAAAGGGCAAGATATGCAGCTCTTGTGCTCGTGTCAAGCGTGTGCTCGCACGCATCTGCGAATGCAGCTGAACACGTACGCTGCCTACATGGTTACAAGGCAAACTCCGACTCTGCAAGGCACATGATGTTGCTGAGCATGCACGAAGCACCTTGAAGTGCTTCATCGCCTGTGCTGTAACGCGTGAGCAACTCTGCAAGGCTCCAGCGGCTGTTGTTACACTGGCTATTTGTGAGTTCGTATGCACGGCGAGCACTGATAATTCATCATGTTGCCATGAAGCCAACACGGACAGGGGCCATCAGAATTGCTGCAACAAAATTGCCAACCCCAACTGTAACCCTGACACACGGCCCCGCCCTCTCGGGCTCGGGGTCAGCATTGAAGCTCGCACTCTGCAAGCCACACCCTCAAATGCGCGCTTCAATGTGCCCGCTGGCGGCCTTGCATCGACCGGCCCACCGCGCGAGAGGCCGTCTGTCTTGCAGCGCGCTTGCACCCCCCCCCCCCCCCCCCCCTTCCCCCCTGCCCGTTAGGGCCGATATTGATGCTCCCCACGCATCTGACATGCGCGCGGCCACGGCTTACGGATGTATCCCATTCCAGTTCGCTGCGACCCCCCCCCCCCCCCCCCCCCCCGTGCCCACTGCGTGCGCCGCAGCTGCCGCTCCCGTGCGAGTGCGCCGCAATGCGTGCCGCAGGTTCTTCGTATGCCAGCCGCGCATTTGCGTGTGCCGCTGCCGCGCTCAGTAGTGAACCAGGGCACACGAGGCGTGGCGGTGACTGCCAACCTGAATCCTGTGGATGCTGCTGGCAACAGCCGTCTGGCGCTCTCCGCGCGACTCCGCAGCGTGCAGCAGCGCTCGTCACAGCGCCGCAATCGCTACACCAACTCCAAGCATTCCCACCTTAACCCCTAACCCGAACCTTGATTGGGTACGCACTCCTACTCACGTTAAACTGCCCCAACACCCATGCCCCTTATGTCATCATTTGCTGCACTCTACTGAGCTGAGTCGCTGCACTGTTTGCCCCCCCCCCCACCCTGCCCCCCCCCCCCCCCCCCCCCCCCCGCGCAGGCTGGACACCCTGCGGAAGAGCGTGGACTGGCACATTGACGACCACTTCACCATCACCAAGTCGGTGAGCGCTGCTGCGCTCCGTGACGCGCTCTGCGCAGCCTCTGGCAGCTGTGCGCCCCGTGCTCGCGTTTGATGCGCATCAAGTGGAAGTATAGTTTGATGCGCATCAAGTGGAAGTATAGTGAATATATGCAACTGAGATGTTACAACAGACCTGGAGACTGGAATTTTTTTCGAACTTGGAAGATCTTGGTCTCGTGCACCCGTAACCGTAACGCTCACCCTCGGCCATCACCGACGCGGTGTCGATCCGCAGCACGCCGCGTCAACCTCACTCATGCAGGATAAACTTCAATTCCCCGTTATCTCACTGCGTGGTGCGTCCACGCGCTCTGCATGCGCACATGACCACGCGCCTGCCTCGATCCCCTCGGCGCATTGCGAAAAAACTGATTGGCTACCCCCCCCCTCACGTGCCCCCCCCCCCCCCCCCCCCTGCCCCCCCCTGCCCCCCTGCCGTTCCCCGCAGATTAACTTCCCCAAGTACGGCGGCAAACACGTCGTCTCGGCGCGCTGCATCAACAAGAACATGGTGTACCAGTCGTACGGCGCAGACGTGGACCCGCGCGGCTGGGATGGGCAGCCCCTGGGGGACTGCTGGGGGTACCTCATACAGGGCCTGCCGTGGTGCGCCGTGGCGCCGAGCCTGCGCGTCAGCTACGTCTGGCAGGTATGTATGACGTTTGTTGGTATGACACGTGTCGATGGTAGAGTACCTGGTAGCTGAGAGTACGCTGCAATAGCGCGAGTGCATTTGGAGTACGCTACAATTGCACCAGCACATCCGGAGCAGCGGTGGTCTGATATACTTCAGAGTGGCACATTTCTTCAAAGCACAATGCCCCAATTCTTTGAAAGCAGCTGACGCAGATGGTTAGCTGACTATGATTCTTTCAAGAATGCCGTGTTGACTGCCCGGTGACCACGCAGCCGTGCCTGCTCTCACACGCGGCGGTACATTCCGGTTCATTCCTTTGCCCAAATACAGCGCACTTTTGGCTTCCAGAACGCTGTGCGCACCTGAGCACTGCCCCATGTGTTGTGTCTGCCTGCGCCCGCCGCCGCAGTGGGTGTTCGTTGCCATGTGCGTGGCGAAGCTCGTGGCGATGGGCGTCCTGTGCTGGCGCGCCTACCTACCCTTCCGCAAGATTGTCGTCCAGAACAAGGTAAATAGGGTGCGCGCCCCCGTCGAAGCTCGCTTTGAGATGCCGCTTGTGCTCAAATGACTCATGATTTGAGGCTGTGGCGGAGATTCGCCGTTCCGGTGGGCCAGCCTGCAGTTCTGCAAGATTGTCGTCCACAATAAGGTGCAGCGCGTCAGCGACTCATTGTCCTCTGATGCGGCGACTCGTTGCAGCGCCGCGCGTACACTGCCAGGCTGCTGCGCAGCGCCTGGCCCAGACCACTGCGTCTCCCACACAGTTGCGGCTTTCGTACGATCCAACCACTGTGTTTCTTGTCCGCCTACTTCAAGTGGAAGTACATGAGCATCACCGCATCCCTCTCATTCCCCTTTCACTGCTATGTGCCTGCTGCAGTTTGTGCAGGGCGCTCACCGCACGGTGACGAGCCCGGCCGCGCAGAAGGACGCCAATGCCTCCGCGACGGCGACCCTGACCGCCACAATGCAGAACTGAGCGCCGCAGCGCTGGCCCCCCTCCCCCGTGGCAACGTCCCGTTCGATGGCGACTTCCCAAGCTACATACCTACCCTAGGGCAAACCAAACCCTAAGCGCGCGTCCACGGACCAGCGCACAAACGCGGCACGCTTCCGCTGACACATTATGTGTAGCGGAGGCGGTGCTGAACGAGGCAGCCATCTCCGCACCGTGCAAGTGATTTGAGGTCGCGCCCCGGTTTCATTAGTCCTCGGCTTCAGCAGCGCCGACCCGTGCGCCGTGCGCGCTTTCGGGGAGAAGCGGGGGGGGCGCTGGTGCCCCCCGTGCTGATGCTGTCGCCACGTCCTTGCATGCATCCATCGTTGTTTTGGCTTTATGTCGTACTCTGGCGAACTGGCGCTGAGTAATGTTCCCCGACTTGGTGTGCGTACATCCCTCCCTGGTCCTTGCTGCTGCGGCTTGGCAGCGCGGCGCTTGATGCCCCCGGTCGTATGCCTCTGGTTTGTTGCGGAATGCGAGCGTTAATGGTGCCGGCGGACCACCGCAGCAGCAATAAAATACACAGAGCGTGTCTACCTGTTGCCCCCCCATGGCTTTGAGTCTTGTCAGTTTGCGGACATGTGCAACAATCATCATGTATGCACAATGCAGTGATGTTACAAATCACCAGTGTCACACACTTGGTTGATATTGTTGCTGGCATGATATGTTATTGTTGTTCGTATGATCTGTTGATGCAGGAGAGGGATACCATCCCCTTTAACAGGTTCACAGTGTTTGGCACTATACTTGATGATTTTAGCTCTATTGACATGGGGAGTCAGTCATGTTCAGCGAGTGTGTTGCCCAAACAGCAAACGCCTAACATTATCATCGGCTGCTTGATAAAGTTTGCTCCTATAGATGGACACAATAGATGTATTTTCGATTGGCTTCTCTTCTCTCTTTGAATGATTGTTGAAGTTGAACCAAACAGGCGGTTACGCGGAGTCACTGAAAAAACAATGTCCGAGCGAAAAAGAGGTTGCACGATCTGTGCACAGAGCGGAGCTCTTTCAGAGTCAAATGGTGCGCGGAGCGATCGATGTCACCGGCAATGATCCTCCCGTGTGCCCTTGTCGCTCATTCATAGCAGCGCAAAGAAACACAGGTTCGAGCTCCGCTCAGGAGATGCAGGCCAAGGCAGCACACGACAAGCAGCAGCAACGTGCCCCTGCTCTGCTGTCGTAGCGACTGGCCGAGTGGGACCAGGGGCGGCGGCGTGGCCACGCAGTGACATCATGGGAGGTCCCAGGGTAGCTGCAGCTATGGAGCCTGAGATGCCAGGCAAGAAAGGGGAGGGCCAGCTCCAGCAGTCCTTAAGCTCCGCTGCCGCTGACCAGTCTCTGCCAACACTCACGGAAGACTGGAACAGGTCAAGAGCTGCCAGCACTCCAGTGCGCACAGTGCCATTCTCGCAGGTGCTTGCAGAAAGAAGGGCCACTGCGAGCACTACGCGGGTCGGAGGGAGGGCCAGCGGTGGGAGTGGAAGTAGAGGCGGGAGCGTGCAGCAGCAGAGCCAAGGGCAAGGGCAGCAGCACCAGCAGCAGCAGCAGCCGGGAATGAAGAGGAGGAACTCGTTCCATCACTGGAGTGGCAGCGATGATCCCGACGCGAATGCCAGCTCCTCGCAGAACGCGACCAGTCTCGGCAACAAATCGGACACTAAGCTTACGGCCAAGCAGATTATGAAGAAGTATAAGGCGCGGATACGGCCACGGACGAGGCTGTACGGAGTGTTTGTCATGGTGAGTGACCTTCATGAACATCTTGTGGGTACTTGTTGACGGCCGACAGTCTACAAGGAACGTGTCAACTGAGACCGCCAACACAACCTGTTCGCAGCGCGCGTGCAGCTCTCAGGTTCGCTGAGGCACTGCAACGAAAGTCAGCGCTGCGTGTCATGTGCATGATTGGGGAATACAGTCTGCGGCTTTTTGTATGTCCCCTGTGCCAGCCACTGCAAGGCGCTGAGCACCATTATTTTCGGCCGCATTTCATTGACACCGCAACAGTGGTTCGTTCGCAGAGTTGTTGGCAGTCGTCCGTACGCAGAGTTGGTGGCAGTTCGAGCTGTACCGACGACAGCCGCATCAGGAGGCTAGCTGTCAGCCACGTTGTCTGAGCGAGCATTCTCAACGCTACCTCAATGGCTGCATCACCTAGGGTCTTGCTGTACCAGCGCCCAGCAGCCCTGTGCCACACACTCCCTAGTACGCCTTCGGTGTTCTACGGCTCAACTGTTGCCATGCACCCCGACTTCGAAGCATATAGCAACGGCAACCAGCGTGTGCAGCTGTCTCTGCACTTGCAAGCCAACCGGGCGTAATGCGGGCAAATTTGCCGGTTGCTCAGCATGAGGGTCAGGGTTGGTATCACAAGTAGGGTTAGGGCGAGGTGCCCTGGACTTTGCGCAGCAAAATTGGTATCACAAGTAGGATTAGGGCGGGGTGCCCCAGACGGTGCGCAGCAGAGGCTGTCAATGTGACTACAGTACCTTTGCCATTAGCAGCGCACATCGGGCAGGGGGGTGGCAGCACAGGTCTTGAGATTAAGTGCTACTGGAAGTACCTGTGCCTGAGCACTGCAAACACTGCGGCGCGAGCAGGACGCTTCGCGGCCTGCGGCCTAGGAAGCCTGTGCGATTTCTGACCGCATACATGGCAGGCATGCATGTATGTACATATACTTCAGAGTACCTCAAAGTAAATTTGCTACGCATTCATGTATGAAGTACTTTGAAGGATATAGTTCAAAGTGAACGTTTACTCCAAGTCAGGACGCGGCAGCACTCGTTGACTTGCCACCCCGATGAGGTCTGTGCGCAGGACAGAGCGCAAACTCGTGCCCCTGGCTCATCAGAGTTCACATGACTCGAGTCAGATCACTTGCATACACTCATCTGAACAGTACACAAGCTGCCTCGCGAGCTGCTGAAATGATCGAGTTTCGGGCCACCTTTTATGAGCCCGTCCGTGCGGCGATAATTCGTGCGCCTAAGCTCCCCTTGCAGCAGCAGCGGCAGCGCCCTTGCGTGCCAGCAAAACTCGCTTCACACGCGAGAGCTTGCCGTGATTCAACCTGAACCCACAAACCACCCGTGTGGTGTGTGTGGCCACTTGACCCTAGTCTACTCGTCATCCCAACTGCAGGGCTCACTGCACAGCATACAACATCTGCACAGTGTACTTCACATTCCTTTCTGCTCAGGAGGTGGAAACCCTATCAAGTACTTCAAGCATGTGAGGCATATGCATACACACATCGCATGAGCTCACGCGCTGTGTCGCAGCGCCGCAGGCGAGCTTCTTGCCAGACCAACCACTCTCACAATCACAATATTGCACACAAAGTGCGCCCTCCTTTGCTGACGATGCCTAACACTACGTATTTGCGCCTTGAATGGGCTGCTGCAGGTGGAGATCTGCATGGTGATTGCGTTCTTTCTGTCGGCGCGGGCAAGTCACCGCGCCGTTATGTTCAACTACGCCGCCTCTGCGCAAGATGGCCTCAGCGGAGTCCACGAGGGGTACGTACCTGCTGCTGACAAAGTTGAAGTTAAAGCTCCATATTGAAGTATACATACCCAGTGCAAGTCACCGCGCCATCATGTTCAACTACGCCGCCTCTGTGCAGGACGGTCTCAGCGACGTCCACGAGGGGTACGTATCTGCTGACAAAGTACAGCTGAAAACCCATGTAGCAGCATACTTCACCGTCAATTTAAGCATGCTGGGGGGTTGACGTCCCCCTGCCGGTCGGCGCGTTGCTGCGCTTCGAGTGTGCTGCTGCGGCTGCAGGACGGTGATGACGGTGATGATGGTCACTGATGACAAGTGGTGCTCATGTACCAACATGAAGCTCGTGCACCGCGAGACCAGCATGCGCCTGCCTAAGTGCGGAGAGCACCGCTGCACCTGCATTCACAATTCTTTGATGCATGGCCTGTGTGCTGCGTGTGAGTGAAGTGAAACACGGACGACGCGTGCACATTTGCGAGCACTGAGCTGCTCAGCAACGAGCTATGCATGCACATTGAGCATCTTCAAGGGCTTTGCCGCACTCTGGCGCGCCGCCCGCGGGCGCGGCTCGCTGCTTGCCGCCACTGTTGCTCTTCGATGTTGATGCACCCAGGCAAAGGTGGTCTACGCAGCTGCAAATGCCCGGTGCCACTTAACACACGCGGCACTCCTGGTGGTGACCAACCTGTGCTACAGTTACATGTATTGGCTCCGGCGTATATACAACTTATAATGAATGAAGAAGCCCAAATATGAATACTCACCAACTCAGTATTCATAAAAGTCACACTGAGCAGTGACACAGCTGCCCCCCCTCCCTCCCCCTCTGTCTGCGTGCGACGCGCGAAAGCCAAGGACAGTCAGTCGGCCAACGCGCGCTTTGCAGTTTTGGTTGACAGACAACGCCATACCCCCCCCCCCCCCCGCCCCCCTCTTCGTGCGTGCAGGTACTCCAAGAAGGTCTTCCAGATGCGCAACCTGGTGCAGACGGGGCAGTACAACTGGGACCTGCAGCAGTACCTCGGGGAAGGTGGCCAGACGCCGTCGAATGCCACGCACGCGGTGGCACTGCTCAACCACGTCCTGCTCGTCTATCAGGTGCGTAGCCGGGTTAGGTTTAGAGTTAGGGTTAGGGTTAGGGTTAGGGTCAGGCTTAGGGTGACCTGAGGCGCTGCGCGGCTGCGATATGCGTCGCAACGCATGTGTTCAATGACATCGAGGGTGGTCATGGCTGTAATATGCGTTGCGATCGACGAGTTCAACATCGAGGGTAGCAACAGTTCAACGTTACGATCGTGGCGTGCAGGGGCGTCAGCCGCGTCGTCGACAAACCGAGCGGATACCGCATTTGCCCCTGCTGCATGCGAAGACCAGTGCCACAGTGCCGCGCAGGCTCCAAGGAGCATTGCCAGGCAAAGTGCAGCAAGGACACCCTATTGCTGTAACAGGCACCACTGCGCGACGCTTCATGTCACGACATGACTCACGTCAGCCCACTTCAACCTTAACTGGCTTGAAAAACCCCTTGCGGTGCCGCGACGAGCATTATCTGACGGGCTGTGTAATGCCTCTGTTGAACTTGAACTCAGGTGGAGTACGCCGTCATCCTGGGGCCCGACTTCAAGGTCCTCCAGTCTGCGAGCGGCAAGCGCATTGGAGAGACGTTCGACCCGGAGGTAAGGTTGCCGCTGAATTGTAGGCAACCGCACTATTCGTGACGCGCTGTGAGGTGCGGTCCGTTGCAAGAGGCTGTTGTGCACTGCGATTATGGAGCATTATCACTGGGTGCACAAACTGTTGGTGTACTTTCAGGTCAAGTAAGGTACGTCGTGCAGTTGTCGAGCTGCAAGCGGTTTAAATAGGGCTTTCCGATCCGCCAATTCAAAAGAGCTTCCTGCGGTGTTCGCGGCGCGCTGCGCAACGTGGTGGGTTGTAATATACTCTCACTTTGAAAGCACCTGACATCCGTGCAGTCATTGCGTGGCAAACGCATGGGCGAGCAAACCCGGGCCGCTGACTATGGTGTTGCCTCAGTCAGTCCATGTGCACCTTATCCATGCTAACTTCAATCCTTATACGCAACCCTATCCGTAACCCTCATCCTGACCCTAACCAACGTGAGTGACCGGTAGCCGGCGACGCCCCCTAGGCACGCACCAGCATTCACAACAGTGTTCAGAAGGCACTTTCGCAACATAAGCCCGTGCTGAGAGTCTACTGTCAGAGTGAGCATCAAGAAGCTGACATTCGCAACGATCTCAACAGCAGCTCTCCGCTTGTACGCGCTTTATGCCCCCTACTGTACCAAAATTGGCCTTCAAGCTTGCTCCTTCCCTTCTATCTGCTGTCTGATGCTCGCACTGCGGCGCTTCAAGGCAAAATCCACCTTTACCCTAGCCCTACCCTTAACTTCAACTCTTACCTTCGCTCGCGGTCCCTGATGCGGCGCTGCATTTTTAGGGCATCGTCAGCGCGGCGTCGAACCAGACCAGCGCGTCGGTGTGGACCTACGGCATACTGCCGTACGCGCAGCTCATGGCGGACAAGCCACCCATGCTGCGCGACCGCGAGTCGCAGCTGGATCAGGTGCAGCACATACCTGCCCCACATCTGTTCTGGGGTCTTGCTGAACTGTAGTTCGAAGTATCAGGTGCAGTGCATACCTACCTCTGCATCGTTTTTCAAGGGGTGTTGTTGAACAGGACGTTCGAATGTGGTGTTGGACTACAGTACCTGCGTGGTTCTGCGGGATGCGTGTGCGCGTGTCAGTGCTCAGCTGCTGAAGGCCGCGAGGCGCGCCGGTTGTCTTGGCGCCTGCTTGCAGCCGACACGCACGCAGTGACAAGTTACCCTAAATGCGCGCTTGCGCCGCACGCCTCTGTCATTGCGACCGCCGCATGCTGATCTGTCCATTTGCGTCGGCAAATGAAGGCTTCCAAGCCACTGTCAAGGCCAGAGTGACCGCCGTGCCTGCTTGTGTGTACGCATGCCTGCCCTTACGCCTGTACGCCTCCGTCATTGTGAACGCCGCGCACAGGCGTACAAAGGTGCTCACCCCTACGAGACCAAGGCGGACTCGCTCATCAGATGGTGAGCTGAGCGCAAATTGGCGTGTGTGCATGCGTGGAGCGCTGTCTTGACTGCGATGCCTTGGACGCAGCGGCAGCGCGTCAAACGCTACGACGTGACAGCATGGGTGTTGGCTCATGCATACATGCTGTATGCATGAAATTGCCGAATGGCAAGTGGCCAACCACGCGAGCAGTCGGTAGTGATGCAACTACGTCAGCTTTGTCATGCACTTTGGACTACGTGCTTTGTGGCGATGGCTGTGCAGGAACCGACCAGCCAATTGTGACCAACAAAATACGTGGAAGTGCTGTCCATCCCGGCGTTGCGGCATGCAGCACTTATTGCAGCTGTTGCAGGCGCCGCGATCTCGAGAGGCCGTCTCTCCTGCACAACACCACAACAGGGACGCTGGGACTGCACCCACTGTACTTGTTTCGTACTGCTGGCCTAGAAGCCTGCTCCGTCCTGGTGACGATCGGCAGTCTCACTTGCTCAATCAGTGAGCAGACCAACCATCGCGCCCTGTTTCCTGCTGTCGCTTTTGGCCGAGCTCGAAGAGGGTACCGTTAACTTTCAGCTCAACCTAGCTCTTCACTTACTACAACTGTGCGCGCAGGGTGTGCATGGCGGTCAAGCAGATGGACCTGACGACGCTGGAGCCGCTGCACCCAGAGGACCCCCCCAGCGGGTATCTGCTGATAGGTGTGTGCGCAGTTGCATCTGGCGTGTGCGAGAAGGAGTCATTGTGCGAGTCGCATTCGCTGTGTGAGTCAAGGCATTGAGTTGCTTTTGTTGAAGTACTTGCAAGCTAGAGGTGTGCGGTGTCAATGCAGCACAACTCTTAAGGTTCACCGACGGACTTGAACTCTCTGTGTATGTGTGCATGCACTGCTTACAGGTGGCTTCAGGCGCATACTTCAGACGTGCAGTCAACTCACCTGCTCGCCCTGCCCCCCTCCCCGCCCACCGCCCACCAGGCGACATTGTCAACGGCAAGTCCGCCTCCACGTCGCTCATCGGGCTGACGCTTGGGGGCATGGCAGGGGTCTACCACAAGCGCGTCAACGCTCAGCCAGAGATGGACAAGGACGGCCTGTACTGGCTCGCTGCGTCTACGAGCGACACTGCGACGCTGTCCGCGGAGCGCGGCAACGGGCACACGCTGCAGAACGTGCTTGTCCAAGGCAAGTAGTTGCTGAAGTGCTAGTAGGGTTAGGGTCAAGATGGGCATAGTTTGAAGTACGCATTGGCGTTAGGGTGAGAGCTGGACTACTAGTAGGGCAAGGGTTAAGGCAAGGGTCATTGGCAGGGTAAGACACTGTGATACTGTCCGCGGCATTTAGCAGCGATGGCGCTCATCTAAGGCAAGTCGTCGCTGAAGTGAGGTTAGCGCTGAGCTGGGCATAGGAATGCAGTAGGATCGGAGTTAGGGTGAGAGCTGGAGTTGGAGTTAGGGCAAGGGGTTTTAGGTTGGGGTTATAGGCGGGATAGACACCACGACGCTGTGCGCAGCCTGTATTAGCAAGCACGCGCTGCAGAACGTGCTCGCCTCAGGCGAGCGGTTGCTGCTGAACTAGCAGTAAGGTTCAGTCAGGCTTGACTTTCAGAGAAAGGGCAAGGGTGAGAGGTAGGTTTCGCCCAAGAGTGAGGAGAGCGATGCTGTCTGTGATATGCGCAGTGGCGGCCACACGCTTCGGAATGTGCTCGGTCGATGCGAGGGGTCGGTGAATCAAGATCATATTGCTGTCATGCCGAGCCAGAATCAGGCTGGCGTTGCGCACAGGTGAAGGGCGGAAGTGGCCAGTCACCCTCTTGCCTTCCCATTGCCTGAAGGCCTTCCTGAGTGACTGCACTGAACACCATGACTGCACTAGGCAGCGCATGCGCGCAATACGTGCTCTGTTCGCAGATGTGCCCCTCTCACCCGACTCTACATCAACTTAATGCCAGATCCACACCACAGTGCTCCACCCCCGACATTACCCCTGACCCCACTTCCGCTCATCACACTCGCACGCGCTCGACAGGCTTTGACCCCTACAACGCCATGTCCAACCGCGAGGGGCACATGGACTACGCGTGGGGCAAGGCCAACACCGACATGGCCGCGGAGGTCGACGAGATACGCCCGTACATCGCGGGGCTGCGCAAGTGGCACCCCGATGATGAGGTACGTGATCTTGAGATCAGAAGTGCCAATGAAGGAAGGCCTCCTATACATCACTTCACGCATCGCTCAGGCGGAGAGGTGAGCGGTGCTGTCGCGTGCGCGCGCGTGGCGCCGCTCCCGTGGCGCCCGCCCCGCAGCCCTTCGCAGCGTAATATGTTCTAAGCGCACAGCCGGTCCGGTTCTGCCCTCCGTCACAGCGCTCATCCCCCTCAGTCAGTGCTCAACACCGCTGCAGCCGTCCGTCGCGGCATTTTCATCATAAGTCCTGCTTCGCGGGGGCTGTGTGCAGCGCGGAAGCCTTATGACATGAGCGCTGCCACATGCAACGCATGCTGCCGCACCATTTTATCATGATGACCATTTTATCATGCCAGCAGTTCTGCAGGTCCCGCAGTAGACTCCGCCGTCACCAGCAGTTGTCATGGCAAGCAGCACATGTGAACAGCATAGCATCAATGCCCTCGTCTCGGCTCGCTCAGCTGCCGCATGCATGGATCACGCTCAACATTTCGTCAACATTTGCACGGCAGCCGCACCTGCAGCCACTGAAGAGCCTGCGTTCATGTGCACGTGCATGCAAGCCGTGGAGCACTGTGGCAGTGACGTAGCCAGCTTTTTTCCGCAAAGCGATTCGGTGCACACAAAAACCATTACTGCATGTGCGTTCCGTACTTATTCGGGCACTGCATGTGACGTTCCCGCTGCCAGATCCCACCGTCGAGCGGGCGGCCCGCGGTCACGCTCGCGCGCGCCCTCATGGTGGACACCGCCGTCACCACCAAGTTCATGGGCAAGCAGTATGTTCGCCTCGCGCTGATCGTCGTCGTGGATCTGCTCACGCTCTTCATCGCCACGTGGCTCTTTCTGGTGCGTCACACTTCAAGCTGAAGTACATTCGTGTGGTGGTTGTGCTGAATAGTCGTCGTGCATCTGCTCACGCTCTTCATCGCCACGTGGCTCTTTCGGGTGCGTCATGCTTCAAGTTGAAGTACATCCGCGTCGTGTTGTGCTGAAAAGTCGTCGTGTATCTGCTCACGCTGTTCATGGCCACGTGGCTCTTCCTGGTGCGTCACGCTTGAAGTTGAAGTACATTTGCGCTGTGCCGACTGTCATCGTGACTCTGCTCACGCTCTTCAGGCCACAACTGGCTGTTTCTGGAAGCTAAAGTACACTCGCGTTGTGCTGATCATCGTCGTGGATCTGCTCACGTTCTTTATGGCTATATTGCTCTGCCCGGTGCATCACACACGATGTTGGAGTAAACATGCGTTGTGGCTATATTGCTCTGCCCGGTACATCACACACGATGTTGGAGTAAACATGCGTTGTAAACGCTCGCCGTCGCCTAGGATTCGCTGACGCTCTTTGCGGTCACCTAGCTGCTCTTGTTGGCACGTCACACTGAAGGCTGTGGTCCAGTTACCTTGCCGGCGCCGCGGACCTGCTCGCTGCCTTCACATACTGCGTCAGGCTCAGACATCAGATATGTACGCGCAAGTTGCAGCGTCGCAGTGAGAGTGAACAGCGCCTTGAGCGTGGTCCGCCTACTATCGCTGTCGCTGTCAAGTGCCAGCAGCCTTGCCACTGCCCTGCGTCTTAATGCGGCACGCTTTGCCGGAGGTATATACATATGTAGAATGTATTGCAATCTGTGGTGTTTTGGACTCAGAGATAATGTAAGCGCGGTGCCCTACTGACAGCTTCCCTTGCCCCCCCCTCTTGTCGCCTACCCCCCCCCCCCCCCTCGCGGCAGGCCCCGCTGGAGGCGATGGGGCGGCGCGTGCGCAGCGGTCAGCGCGTGGACATTTCGTTCCTTAAGTCGCTCACCAAGCGCCGCAAGTTCGGCGTCGTCATCACCGCGGTGGCAGTGTTCAGCGTGCTGGTTGGCGTCGACATCCGCATGAGCTGCGCAGGCAACATGGAGGTCCTCATCCGGAAGCGCAACGCGATTGAGGTCAGTGTTGGTGTGTTGTGCAAACTCTACAACAAATTGTGATGCAACACAAACTCTAAAACTAATAGTAGTAGTAACAATGGCAGTAACGATGGAGGTCCTCATCCGGAAGCGCAACGCGATTGAGGTCAGGGTTGGTGTGTTGTGCAAACTCTACAACGAATTGTGATGCAACGCAAACTCGAAAACTAACTGCAGTAATATCAATGGCAATAGTGATGGAGGTCCTCATCAGGAAGCGCAACGCGATCGAGGTCAGGGGCCGCTGCGCGCCGCCAGTCCTGCGCCTGAATCTACGCGAAACGCAAACTCTACATCGGATCATCAGTGCATCTGAAAATACTGATAACCATAGCAGTAATGATGGAGGCGCTCATCAGGAAGCGCAATGCGATCAAGGTCAGGGTCGGTGTGCAGGCCTGGACCCATGCGCAACGCAAACTCTACAACGAATCGTAATGTAACGGAAATGCTAAAACTGATTGTAGTAGTAACGATAGCAAAAGTAGTGGAGGTCCTGGTCAGGAAGCGCAACGCGGTCGAAGTCAGTGTTTGCTGCGCGTTGCGCATCCCCAGCCCCGGATCTGAACGTGTGCATGGGGCAAACTCTAAGCCTAACAATGATTATAGAAGTACTTCCTGTAACAATCAGCAGTAAGTATAGAATGGAGGACCTCGCCAGGAAGCGCAACGCGATTAAGGTCAGGGTTGCTGCGCGTTGTCAGCCTTGGACCTGCACGTCTGCAATGCTGATCCTTCACCTAATCCCAACCTCAACTCAACCTCCTCAAGGGTGCGCGTCACTGCGTGCTGCCACCCCACTGTACTCCCAACCTTGTGCCCATTTTTAAAGACCATGCCGCTGGTTTAGCCCTTACTTCCACGTCTACCCAAGCCTTTCGGAGCTCGCGGAAGCTGAGCTGACAACGCCGTGCGTCGTGTGCTGCTGCGCTGCGCAGCCCGGCAGCACCATGCTGGCGTATCGGCAGGGCATCGACCAGTCTGTGCGCACCGGCAGGTCCATGCAAGGTGAGTACTGCCCCTCCCCCCAAAACTAGGGCTTGCGTAGGGTTAGGGCTGGGCTTAGGGCGTCGACCAGTCCGTGCGCACCGGCAGGTCCATGCAAGGTGAGCACTGCCTGCCCCCCCCCCAAACTAGGGCTTGTGTAGGGTTAGGGCTAGGCTCAGGGCAACAATGAGCGCTGTGACAGCTGCTGGCCCATGTGCAATGTGAGCACTACGCCCCCAGGACCAGGGCTTATGTAGGAGAAGAGGCTGGCTTTAGGGCACACACACTAAGCACTGCCACAGCTGCTGGTCCATGCATCAGGGCACTAATGAGCGCTGAGGTGAGCACTGCACCCGGGACTAGGGCTTGTGCAGCGCTGCAGCTAGGTCAGGGCAAGGGTCAAGGCATGCAAGATGAGGAGCGCTGCCACACCTGGTCCATGCAAGATGAGCGCTGCATTGCGGGGCTAGGGCTAGGTAGCGTCGTACCTAGGGTTAGGGCTAGGGTAAGGCTGCACGAGCTGAGCGCCGCTGCAGCCGCTGCTCCATGGCCTGCAGTTGCGCAGGCAGTATCTGCTGTAATCAGTCAGGTACTACGTGCACGGCTGTTGTAATAGTGGCTGGCGGCAGCACTACCCTGCAACTTGTGTGTGTATAGTCGTAGAGTACTTTTTCACGCGTCATGGAGTCGTATGGTACGCTGTACGCTCTGTGCTGACCACGAGCGTCCACGATCAGGGGTATCGCACCACGTCACCAGCCAAGCAGCGGCGCTTCACCATACGCACAGCTCTGCGCATTCCTTTGCTGAGCGCTGCCGCACAACCTCGCCGCGTGCCGCGAAATGCATGGCGCGCGGGGTCATATGTATGGCGCTTTGCGGCGCCCCACGGCGACTGCAGCCGCATAGGCACAGGAACGCTGCGCACCTGGCGAAGCGCTGCCACATATGCTCACTGAGCGCTGCCGCATACTCTCGCTTGCTGCGCGCAGTGTGCACGGCGCTGCTGACGCTGCTCGACAACCACAACCAGCCCAGTTTCAAGGACTTCCTGATCCGCCGCCTGACCAAGGTCGAGGAGACGATCTGGGTGGAGATGGCGCTGCTCTACGACGGCAGCGGCGAGCTGCTGGTGGCGCCGCACGCGCACGCCATGGAGGGCTTGAAGTTTGACCCCAGCGGCATCGTGAACGACACGCTGGCAAATCAGCTGTCGTACACGCGCACGTGAGTCATCGCAGCCTGCACGCCCACACGCCCACGTTGGCGGATCACATTACAGATGTACTCACACATTTTGTTCAAGCGTTATGTCATGCACACTGTAAAGTAGTGCTGTTTGCAGGCACTGGCACAGCGGTCTGCCCCCTTGCAGTTATAAAACAGTGTCGGGTCTGTGCTAACAGCTGGGGTGCCAGGCACATGACAGTGGTCACGCATGTACGAGACACGCAACGACCAGCAGGGCGGCATCCCATGTACACAGCCAGGATGTGAACTGTGTGCTCCACCGGCATATTCTGACTGCTTCCACAGTGAGAGTGGATGCCCATCGGACTGTGCCTACTGGCGACGTTGCACGTGCACACGCACCCGCTCAAATAAACACTGCGTCGACGCAACACGGCGGACTGTGAGCTGCCTACTGAAACCCATAGTGCGACTCCTCTTATCGCTGCTCGCTGCTGCAGGGCGCTGATGAGCGCTGCCGACCTGGCCAAGCTCAACCCCGAGCGCCTCATTGACCGCTACTACAACACCACGCCCATCAGCGCGCTGCACGTCGACGAGACCGGCGAAGACGCCATGGTGCGATGGGCGTCCGTGCCGCTGTGGTCCAAAGGGCCGTACGATGGCCCCAAAGCCGGCGACCCGCTCTCAGGTACTTCAAGTTGAAGTATGCATCATCAGCAGCTGCGACTTGACAGATTAAGCGTTGGCTGGGCGTCCGTGCCGCTGTGGTCCAAAGGGCCGTATGACGGGCCCGCAGCCGTCGAGCCGCTCTCAGGTACTTCAAGTTGAAGTAGTACGGATCATCAGCAGCCCTGCGTGCATGTTAGATTGACATGTTGACATGTCAGCTAGGCGCCTGTACCGCCGGCGACAGTCTTTGGGCTGGGGTGTATAGCGCCAGGCAGCTTCTTGCATTGCAGCAGGGATGCCGCAGACTTCGTCTCTTCCTTTGTCGCTTGACTGAAACACTGCCAAAAGGATTGAGCAAAGTGAGCGGAGGGCATGGACGTACAGCTGCATCGACGCCAGGCCACAGTCCATCCCAAGCAACTACTTTCACTTCAACACGTACCTCAACATCATTCAAAGATGTGAGCTGTAAGCTGCTGGCTGTTGGACATGGCAGCCCCAGTGGGCTGCCCCACACACACTCGTGTACGCGCAAGACTCTCTCCGTCTGAATGCGCTATGATAGCCCGCACTAGGTTACACTGAGAAGCATTAGACTCCACAGCATGATTTTAGTATCCCTGGCCTAGGAGAGTTCACTCCGATGCCACGGCTCACCTGACCGCGCTCATTCTGTTCACGTTGTTGCTGGTTGTGCTGCTGCTGCTGCTTTTTGCGACGCTGCTGCTGGTCTGCAGGCGTACTGGTCATCGGCGACGTTGTCAATGTGAGTCTACACACCCAACATATCTTACTTCACATATTAATCATCACCAAGTACGTGCTTCACACGACATCACTACCAGCGCATGTAGGTAGGTCTCGCCGCGGCGTGTACGCACAAGTCAACAGAGGGGCCCGGCCAACGTTAGATTATGCTGCGGCTATGCCGGCTGCCAAAATTTCAACGTATGCGCGCGTCTGTGTGCATATTTGAACGCAGTTTGCCATTGTACTTATAGCGTGCCCTGATTTGCCTGCACGACAAGCTATGCATCCCTGAGTGGAGTCCTCAAATGAAACTGCGCAGGCCATCACTTGAGCGCCGGCTTTCACAGCTGGCCGTCATCACGCCTGTCAACAAAAAAATGTGCCCCGAGAGCAATGGCTACAGCAGCATGGCGTGCAAGTGCCGCACCCTACAATAGAACCTCTGAAGACGACGGCAACATTGTACGGCATCATCACTCTTGTGCAGTAAAGGTGGAAACCAGAAACAGCGTTTGAGGGGAAATAACTTACTGCGGAGCGCGTAAAAGAAAACGGTCGCTGACGCCTGCACCATAAGTAGCCTTCTTCGCTCGCCCAATCAGCACAGCCCTGGTGAACAACACTTCAAGTACGCTTCCTAGTTGATGTTCAGGGATTCTCTCTCCACGCAGTGTTGCTTTTGCATGCAACCCGCATGCTCGCTCTGCTGAGCTGCACGACGACTGCTCACGAGTCACTGCGTCAAATCCGCGTGTGTGACGTCGCGCCGCAGGGCAAGACGCGCATCCTGGAGCGCGCCAACAAGATGGTTGCGCACGGCTACAGCGCTGTGTACTTCTACAACTCCACCAGCCAGTATCAGATGGCGGCGGGCATCATGCGCACGCACGGGACACTGTTTGACATTGACGTCCCCCTGCCCCACACGGACTGGTGCGTCTCTCTTGCTGCACAGTTCAAGTACTTGATGTTGTGAGCAGGTCGTTGTACGCTCTCATGAATACTTCCCTCTGCAGAACATTCGGCACTCACATGCACGTGGGCTCTGCAAAGGCACCGGATAGGGTGTTCTCCAGCCGGAGCTCAGCATTGAGCTCTGCAAAGGCACCGGGTAGGGTTACCGCCAGCCCGAGCTCAGCATCAGCTGCAGACGCAGCCCTAGACTGTAAGCTGATTGTAAGTAGGGTTAGTAATAGACCTCTGGGGACCTCCTCAGCCCTGACAAGATGCATGCGCGGTGGCCAGTACAGTTCAACTTGAAGGTTTAGAAGAAAGCACCCTAGACCCTCCAGCTCTAGGCCTACTTGTTGAAAATTATCTAGGTTGAACTCTGAAGAAAATGTCAGCATGGAACCTCCTGTAGCCTGTGGTGTAGGTGTATGACGTCCCGCTGCAGAGCTGCGCGCCGCAAGCCGCGCTTGCAGCTGAAGAGTGGCTAGGCACTGCTGTGCCCATGCATCATGCATCGCACACATGTAACTGCAGTCGCATACCCACGCTGTTGTGCTTGTGCTGCAGGCTGGACGAGCTGCGCCTGAGCACGGACTGGCACACCGATGACCACTTCACGGCTTCCAAGACGGTGAGTAAAGGCGCACCATGCTGAATTCCGTTCCGACAAGAGTACGCCAGTTTGGAATACAAGCCAGGCGTAGAGTCCTGGGAAGTCATCCCAGCCTGCGACGCCAAGATGCTGAATGCATGTGAGATGTAGTGGTGCCACGTTGGAGCGCCTCCCGCCCGGCGGGTCATGGTGACCTCTGGGCAGCTTGCTCCTAAGCATGCTGCCGAAACCGCACGACTACACGGCAAGACGTGTTGGTGAATTAAATTGCCTGCCTGCTCAGAGCCTGGAGCACACTTAGGGTCAAGATTAGGGTTAGGGCAGCGCCTGGCACACGCCTGTGAGAGCAGCGCAGATAACCACACTAGCGCGAAGAACACGCGCTGAAACCACTCATGGAATGCTGGTGTTTGCACAGTCGTTGACCTGCCCTCCTCAAGTGTCCAGGAGCCCTTATCAGCTGTCATCACCTACCTAAGGACGCCAGAGTTTCTCACGTTATTTGCTCAGCAGCTGCAAGGGTAGGGCAATGAAGTCGGATTGGTGCATCAACAAACACACCCATCTTAACGGCGCAATACTGCTGATGCCAATGCCTGCAAGGCTGAGCCAACATCGATGTTTGAAGCTCCTTGACCTGTAGCGACAACTTCACAGAAGTCATGGTATCCGCACTGTGCGTCCTCGGCAGCATCGAATGAAAAAAAATGGCATTAGCACCGACCCTCATGATGCCAACCCAATCTCTCTCTGCTTAGCAGCCCCCCCCCCCCGACCCCCTTTCCGCTTCCTGCCCCCCAAACGCATGTGCGCATAGCTGTACTTCCCCAAGTACGGTGGCAAGTACGTGGTCTCCGCGCGCTGCGTCAACAAGAACACCGTCATCAACGCCGACGGCTCTGAGGTGGACCCCTATGACTGGCGCCGCCGGCCCATCTGCGACTGCACGGGCTACCTGATACAGGGGCTGCCGTGGCATACGGTGGCGCCCATCCTGGCGCCGTGTTACGCGTGGCAGGTATGTAGGGTATGGTGTTCTAAGGGGTGCATATACTTCAAGTTTAGGCGTCACACGCATATGTCATGGCCGACGACTTAAACAATGGTGACACCATTGGCAGCTATGGTTTAAGTGATCTGAACCACACGGCGGCATCCATCCTGGCGCCGTGCTACGTGAGGGCAGGAATGTAGGGTAAAGTGTGCATGGGATGGGCCATGTGGGCCAAGTGTTATTCGTCAGATACGTAGGTATGCATGATGAGGCATTCGGAGGGTAAACATGATGAGCCGCTGCAGGCAGCACCCTGTGACGCCTCAAATTGTATAGCAAACATTCCGCGTTGCTCAATGAGCCTGCTCACAGGCAGGAACTGCTCAGCCAGCACAAGCAATCTGCGGTTCAGTCAGCTCTTTGGTAGCAAAACGACATCGTGAGCATCATCACCTTAGACTGAGCATTTTCAACTAGTAAGATAGACAGACGACCCTTTTTGTACTTCGACTTCAATATTGGATTATAGCATACGACTCTGCACGCTCACGCGCCGTGATGCGTATCAGTGGTGCACCGCGTGCTGTCGCTCCGCAAGTGTGCTGACGAGCCGCCGTCGCTGTCTGTCTGTCTGCCTGCCATCACAGTACGTGTTCGTGATCATGTGCTGCCTCAAGTTCTTTGCGATGATCTACCTGTGCTACAAGGCGTACGTGCCCTTCAAGCGTATCGTGGTTTCCAACAAGGTGAGTGTGCGATGCCCCCCCCCCCCCCCACTGCCCCGTAACCATCACAACGGTCCTCTCCGCCCACAAAGCCTCCCGTTGTCTCTAGAGTGTTGCATCGTGACTACGCCCGTGCACAAAGGCAGAGAGCACAGACTTGAAGTGACGAGTGCGGTGCAAACGCAAGATGCGCGTTCCCAGGACCCTGTATTTGCGGCGCTACAGGCAACAGCGCGGCACCCATCCACAGTGGCACTCAGCAAGGCGTCCCGCAGCTGCAATCATTGCCAATGAGCGCAGCGTTTTTGTCTATGCCACAACGCCGGGGTTTGGGCTAGCGAGCGCAAGCATGCCCCCTAAGAATAAGGTCACATTTGGCGTTCAGTGTGGTTTGGCAGTAATTACCTCCGCTGCACCTCAAAACGAGTCATTTCAAACGACGCATGATGCCGTTGCCCTGCGCTGCAGTTTGTACAAGCCGCGGACGCGACGCCGCCGACGTCCCCGCCCCCCCCCGCTGGCAAGAACGCGCACAGCTCCGTCTACAGCACCACGTTCAAGACAGCGGGTCGCGACAGCAACCCGCGCAGGGAGCCGCAGACATCGGTTTCCATTACCTAACTGCTGATTTGACTTGGCGCACAATGAGAAGAGAGGAAGGAAGGGTCGCGTCGCGTGAGACGGGCCCTCCGGAGTGGCACACGCGCCGCCGTTTGTTGTTGTGAGAGTGCCCTTTGAGTGTCCGACCGCCGTCCTCATGTGTATGCGCGCCCACGGGTTTATTGCAAGGCCGTCGCGCGCGCCGGTGCGCGCCCCTGCCCCAGGCATACCCTGCCTACCTACCCCATGCACCACTCGTCTCCGAGTCCTGTCGAACCGCGCACGTGTCAGTGCTCTGCAGCCGCAACGCGGCTCCCCGCGCCCGAGATTCCGCTTACATCATGTGTGCCGTCATCGCTTTCAAAGTTGCAGTCACTTTATTCCTGCCGCCGCCTCGGCACTCTCATTCTGTATATATGTCGGTGTGACCAGACGCGAGCTGAACTTCTGCCATAATAAAACGAGCGTTCAAGCTGCAGTGCTTTCATGTCTCAAGAGTCAGACTCTGTCCCGAGAGTCAGACTCTTTGTGCTCCCACCACAATTGCTCAGCCAAAACAGGCCGCCAGATGCCCGCTGCCTGCTAAGGTGCGTCATGAGCCAGTCAGGAACAGCAATGCGGAGAACCCAAGTGCCGCTAGTTAGAGCTCTCAAACACATGGCAGAGTGGCGCGGACAGACCACGATCACCAGGGCCACTGCCCTAAGAGTGGTGTAATCGATACTTCCGAAGCATGAACATCCACGAAATTTCACGCAGTCATGATGGCACGCATGTACCAGCTGCATGTGTCCGCAAGCCTGTTTGCATGCACAAGACAAGCTGAACTCTACGCGGAGACTTGTTCATCTTGCATCACACGGGTCAAGTAAATGCTGTAAATTCCCACTACTTAATAGGCGATGCAGCATGTGGTTGGCGTGCCGCAACTGCAGGGACCGTCAACACATTGCTGGTTGGCCAACACTACATCGCGCACCTGGCTTGCCATGGCAAGCACACTGGGGGTGGCGCGCAATTCTTAAGCAACAGGCGCGTCCTCACTTGCAAGACATCAGAGCGATGGATCGAACGCACGTTTTCCGCCTGACTGCAGCGGTTGGCACTGTTGTGCCAGCAAGGGCAAGACCTCGGCACAAATTTATACTCGTATCATATGAACCCTAATCCATTATGCATTATTGTACACCAGACGTACGTGACATTGTTCGCCACATGCAAAAAGGAAAATGCCTAGGCAGCAACGGTTTGCACAGACACTTCTCAAAGCCTGCATCATGACTCTAGTTGTGCACGTGCACACATCGATGCATTCAGAGTACTGTAGCATAATAATGCGTTCAGTGCTTCTACCATGCAAGCACAGCATGATGCAGGGGCAAAAAGGCACAAAAGGCGGTGCTGGACTGGTACTTGATCAATGCTCAAGCCTCTAATTTACAAAGAGGGCTACTGCAAAGTTTGCGGTGCCATGTTCAAGTTGGTTCTTACTCATCAGTGCTGTACATGAGGACAAGCCTTCGTTTACACGACCGGCCGCAATCTGACTGCAATAACCCTTACATACCATCACACCAGCAAGTGTTGCGCTGCCAGTGTTACTGTAGTGAGCTCGCACTGTGCGCCCTGGTATCTCGGCTAATTTAGAGCATCAGTGCTCACCCTGTGGCTGCGTCGGGCAACCGTTTGCGCGCGCCCAGCGCAGCACGTCCTGGTGCCCATTCGTCGAGGCGAACTGGCACGTCTGATGGTCCCACGGGCAGCCGTTGGCACGCAGCCACTGGAGCATCTCCAGATGCCCCCGCGCCGCGGCTTCGCGGCACGCTCCCGCGTTCCAGGGGCAGCCGTTGGCGTGCGCCCACTGCAGCAGCACGTGCAGGTGCCCGGCGAGCGCGGCGGCTTCATTATGCACCGCCCAACGATAAAGGGGCTTGTTGCTGTTGATGCATTGGCGGCCACCGTCAGGTTGTACTTGGCAGTGATTCCTCTTGTAGCGTCGCGGAGAGCCCTGCATGTGCTTCGGACCATTAGCGAAGGAGGAAGGAAGGCTACAATGTGCGTCGCGAGCGTAAGGATAGGATGATCCTGTGCAGGCCTGCTCCTTACGGTCCTTTCCGCCATCTTGTTGCACAGGTGAGTTACCGCTTGCTAACCTCGCCCGTGGGCTCGTACGCTGCGGCAGCTGTAACTGCACTTCCAGCACTTCAAGAGCCACTTGAAGTTTTTGTGTGTTGTGTGTGAGGCTGAAAGCGGCGGCTGGCAGCCGTGCTGAGTGGGTGCGTGTTGCTGTTGCGCCAAAGCTTGGCAACTGCGTGTGTGAGGCTGATGCGGCGGCTGGCAGCCGTGCTGAGTGGGTGCGTGTTGCTGTTGCGCCAAAGCTTGGCAACTGCGCCTGCATCTCCCTGGAGGCAATCCTGCGGAGCCAGATCGCTCTTGGCCATGGCGACTGCCCCCTCACCTCGCAGGGCCAACTTTATCACCAACAAGATGTGCCCTTATGCTCAGAGAGTCTGGATAGCATTGGAAGAGTCCGGCACACCCTATGAGATGGCAGAAGTGTCCTTGGTGAGTTACACTTCCGATATCAGCCTTTTGCATATATGTGTTCGGCGTGTGCTCAGCACGACTCGTGTGTTTTGTTGATCTGTGAACACAATGTGGTAAACGACTTCATTTGTCCATCGATTCAAGTCACTTTATCAAAATCCCACTCTGTCGACTCGGACACCCGCTCATCTCTCATTTCGACGATGGTCAGAAGTTGAGGTCAACATTGATCAGACTGTCAATTCAACACCCTGCAACATCAGCTGGTGCTGCCACCCGACTCAATGCTCCAAGTACAATTGTTCACTCCAGTCCTGTGTTCGACGTCGCCGCAGTACGGCGCCGGCGGCAAGCCCGCGTGGTTCACAGCGCTCAACCCCAAGGGCGAGGTCCCCGTGCTCGTGACAGCGGACGGCGCCGTCATCGCCGACTCGGAGGCCATCCTCGACCACCTCGCGCGCCCAAACTCGCCGCTGGCGCCGCCGCCGCCGT
Source organism: Tribonema minus (assembly GCA_017506865.1). NCBI lineage: Eukaryota > Xanthophyceae > Tribonematales > Tribonemataceae > Tribonema > Tribonema minus. The sequence goes on from JAFCMP010000037.1 coordinate 57,486, forward strand.
GCCGCGCCGCGCACGCCGCGGCGCTGCGCGCGCTCGTCAACGCGCGCCTCAAGCCCGCCGGCAAGCGCGCGGTGCTGCGGCCGTCGCCCGCCGCGACGGCAGAGCTCATGGCGGCGCTGCGCGAGATCGACGCGGCGCTCGCGACACCGGGCCCGTACGCGTGCGGCGACGCGTTCTGCGCCGCCGACGCGAGCGCGTTCCCGTTCCTGTGGCGCGTGCGCAAAGAGTTCGGCTTCCCCGACGGCGCGCGCGCGCTGGAGGCGTGGGCGGACGCGTGCGAGGCGCGTGCGGGCGTGCGCGCGACGCTTGTCGGCAGCTGGTGGTGGTGGTGGTAGATGACGACGCTCGTCGCGTGGTACGTGGGATGAGCTCTCGGCGGCGGGCCGGCGGCGGCGCGATGCCGGCGCGGTGGCATCGGCAGCGGCGGCGGCAGCTACGGCGGTGATAAACATTGCGGCAGCCCTCGTGAAGGGCGCGTTGGTGGTCTCGGCGCGGCACGATGTCAATCGTGCGCACCGCGTGCACAGCACGGCGTGCACCTGGCATCCTGCAGCAGCCGGTCGACAGCGGCGACGCTGACAAGCGCTTGAAGCGCCGCCGCCGTGCGTCGCAGCGGATGACTCCGTCAATGGCCGCAGTGGGTGCGAGCGCCGGCAGTGCCGCAGGCCGCAGGCCACACGTGCGGGCCAACGCAGTGCGCAGCGGCGGCGGCGACAGTGGCCACAAAGGGCGCGGCAGCAACGCGCATAGCGTCACAGCGTACGTGAGCGGCCGCTCGCACGGCCAATCGGCCAGCGCTCTCGGCAGTGGCTGCGCAGCTGGTGCTGTTGGGTAGACGGGCACGCGCCGTTCACGCGGCGCGGGAGCAGCGACATGGGCAGCGTTTTTCTTTGGGCCTCCTGTAGGTGGCTCATTGTAGCCCTGTCGAGCCACAGCCAATTACGCCCCCGTCACAAGGCTACGTCGCGTGTTGTGATGCAGCGTGCACGCGGAGGGCTGCGGCGTGTGCCAGGCAGCGGTGTGCAGCTGCGCCTCAGCATGGGCCGCTGACAGCGCGGAGTGACCAGTCCATGATAGTCGCGGGCAGGTAGGTGGTAACGTCAGTGCTCCACACGGTGCATCCGTAGGGGGCAGAAGAATCGTGACGTCGGGAGCTATGGTGACGTCATGGGTGCATGGCGGTAACTCGAACTGCCGTTGTACAGCATGTCGCGCACTGTTGTTTCGCGCTGGCGCTTTGTGAACTTTTAGCCACAATATAGACTGTGTGCAGGCTGATCCCGTCCGTCGCGCTCTTGCTGCACGCTGCCGTCTTGTGCCGGGGGCGCTGCTGCGCGCAGTCGTTCACGCAGCAATGTGTCACCGTGTCACCGTTGCTGTTGCGCATATGCGTGGTTTGCCTGCAGCGTTGCCATGCAGGACCTGGCGATGACCTCGTTGCTGTGCGGCGTTGAACATGCAAAGATACCGTGATCTTGCTGACGCTACTTGTCAGAATTGGGTACAGGAACAGGAGATTGAGGACACTCTTTTGAAATCAACTTGGCCGCGCACATCGCCTATGCACACGTGGGTGCAAGATCTGCAAGACAGCGAGCAAATGTGGCGCCTAGTAGCTTGTTGCTGCTCCCATGCCCATCACCCATCCACGCAAAGGCGGCATCCAGTACCTGGTGCGAATGCCGGCATCATGCTCAATGCCCGCAAAAATTGTCCTTCTTCTGCTGGTGCACTTCAACTTCAAGGCACGCCGTGGTAAGAGGGGGGGGTCGAAGTCACACTCGTATCCAGAAGCAAAAGTGCACTCGGGACACGAGGCGTTTGGTTGCACCATCGCCCCTCACCGTCATGCAGACACCAACGCAGTCGTAGCGCAAGCAAAGCATGAAGCAGAAGAAAAGCAGGGCGCGCAAAGCGGACCGGATAATGTTCATTGGAGTGCGTATTGACACGGTACCGGAGTTCCCAGAGCATATTGCTCGAGCCGGCGGATCCTTCGAGTGGTCTTTTTTTCTGCTTCTTTGTTAATGCGCCCTTTGATGTTCCATACACGCGGCGGTGCCAGCTTGGCGCCCCGCTTCCTTTATGCACACAAGCATTGCATCCATGCTGCAATGCGTCGACCCAAATCAACTGGCTCAGGCGTCCCCGCTTATCGATGGAACCGGTGGCGAGTACACAAGACTGCAGCGTTGCATCCTAAACCAGCATCCCCATCTTGAGCCTGGGTACCCCAGGCATGGCTACCATACTGTTGAAGCTAATGCTAAGTAGGCAGGGCTTGTGAACCCCCTGCTGCCCCCCCCCCCCTCCTGTATGCATCACGAAAACGCCAGTTGCGCATTGATGGCCTCGGTGATGTCATCAGCCAGATCGCTGCCATGCGCGCCTCTGCTGCCGCCTCTGCTGCCGCCGCCACCGCCGCCGCTGCCGCTGCGCGCGCCCCCTGCGCGACCCCCGCCCGTCCGCATCACCTCGGGCCCCTGCCGCCGCACGCGCACAGGGTCTGCTGCCACGCCCTCCGCCGCCAGGCCCGCGCACGCGTCGCCCGCCGCCGCCGCCAGCGCCGCCCGCTGCTCGCGCGTCGGCCGCAGCGCCTCCATGCGCACGAGCGGCGACGCCCACAGCGGCACCGCGCGCGGCGCGCGCACCTCGCGCTCCACGTGCGCCAGCCAGCTGCCGCCGCCGCCGCCGCCATCGACAGCGGGCGCTGCGCGCGGCGGCGCCGGCGCTGCGACTGCGTGCGCCGCCGGCGAATGCGGCGACGCGGGCGCCGCCGCTGCCGCGTGGCCGCTGCTGCCCCCCGCGTCGTCCATCTCGAACGTCAGCTCATCCCCTGCCAGGGGACTGGCGCTGGCGGAAGCTCTGCCGCCGTCGCCGCCGCCGCTGCCGCCGGCGGGCTGGATCATCAGCGCGCGCTGCAGCCGCCGCCCGCGCAGCGCCGCGCTGACGCTGCTGCCCTCCGCGCGCGCACGCATCAGCGCCGCGTCAGATTCCGCAGCGCGCACTTCGCGGGCGCCGCGTGTCAGCCGCCACCAGCGCCGGTCCGAGGGCTCTGCGCGCCGACCGCTGCCGCCGCCGACGCCGCTGCTGCTGCTTCCTCGCTCCGGCGGCAGCTCCATCAACGCCGTCTCCACTGCGACTCCGTCCGCCTGCACCGTGAGCACCACCAGGTCGTGGCCGCAGGCGCCGCCAGCGCTGCTGCCCCTGCCGGCGACGCGCAGCGCCATCGCCAGCGGCTGCGGCCGCCGCTTGCCAGCTGCCGCCGCCGCGTGCGCCGCGAGGTACGCGGCGCCCGTGCCGGGGCTCCATGACGCCGGCGCGGGCTGACACGCGCCACCGTCGTGGCCGCCGTGCCCGCTGCCGCCGCCGCCGTCCGTGGACGAGCGGCGGCGCAAGCGGCACGCGGGCTCAAGGCATAGCGGCAGCGCGCCAGCGGCAGCGGCGGCGGCGTGGCGGCGCTCAGCGGAGGTCGGCGATGGCGGCGCCGCGTCCGGCGCGCCGCCGTCCGGGTCCGTCGCCCAGACGTGCGTCGTGCCACGCGCCGTCGCCGCGGCGAGCCAGCGGTCGCACGGCGCGAAGCGCAGCTCGCGCACGGCCGCGGGCGTGAGGCCGCGCACGAGGCGGTAGACGAGCGCCGCGCCGCCGGGGCGCACGCTGTGGACGTGCTGCACGGCGGCGTCAGGGGCGCAGGGGGAAGGGGGGGGGGGTCGGCGCGTGGCGGGCGATATGGGCACAGCGGCAGGGGGCGGTGCGATGAGGCTGACGCGAAGCGGTTGAGGGGCCTGCGCGCGAGCGCGCTTGACGGCGCCTGCAGTGGTGTGCAGCGCTGCCGCACGCTCTGACGGTATGCAAAGACTGCTGCCACGCCATCTCAGAATGGACCGCGCCTAGCGGTCGGAGGGAGTCCTGACAATGCGCACCAGCCCTATAGCCTGGAGTGTCGTTGTAGCGATGCAGACCTCACACCGCAGCGGTGCAGGATGATTCGTCAGTACACACAATCGGAAAGCAGTCACCAGCGCTCAGCGCTGGAACAGCAACGCTCAATCTCACACGCAGCGCGCCGCACAGCCGCGCTCGCGCACTCTCACCAGCGTCTGCCCCGACGCGGGCGCGCTCGCCAGCAGCCGCCCCCCCGTGCTGAACGCCAGCGCCGCCAGCGGCTCGCGGTGGCCCCAGAAGTGCGCCACCGCACGCCCCTCGCACGTGTCCACCACCGCCACCGCGCCCGCCGCCGCGTGAGCGCTGCCGCCGGCGCCGCCGCTGCCGCCGCACCCCGCGCCCTTCTCCGGCGACGCGCGCATGCCCGCGCTGCCGCCGCCGCCGCCGCCGCCATCGCTCCCGTTCCACGCGCTGTCGTGCGAGCTGAGGCTCTCCGTGGCGGCGGCGCGGAATGGCGAGCTGCCGAGCGAGTCCGCCGCTGCCGCCGCGCCGGTCGCTGCCGCCGCCTTCTTCAGCGACACGGACAGCGCCTCCGACGCGAGCCCGAGGCCGCTGCTGCCGACGCCGCGCAGGCGGTAGAGGCCGACCATCAGGCCCTGCGCCAGCTCTGTCATGCTGCCGCCGGCGCCGCTGCCGCCGCTGCTGCCGCCGCCTCCGCTGCCGCCGGCATCGGCGGCGGCTTCATGCGGCAGGGAGCTTGCGGCAGCGCCGGCGTCTGCGGTGGGCGCCTGCTCCGCCTGCACGGCGAGCCAGCGCGCGCCGAGCGCGAGCACGGCGGCGCCGCGCAGCGGCTGCGGGCAGCAGCGCACGCGGAAGAGCTCGCGCAGCGACGCCGCGGCGTGGACGCGCACCTCGTGCGCGAGCGCGATCGCGAGCACCGCCGCGCCGCCCGCGGTGCCGTGCACCTCGGCGCCGCACGCGATCACGTGCGTGTAGCGGTGCGCGTCGAGGTCGAAGACGCGCACGTCCTGGGGGGGGGCGTCCACGCGAGCGGAGGACGTCACCGCGAGCCGCGCGCGCTTGCCGCCGCCGCCGGCCCCCGCAGAGCCAGCGGCGCCGGTGCCAGCGCAGGGTCCTGGGCCGCATGCCGCCGTCCACGGCCCGATCAGGGAGGCGCAGCGGACGGCGTCGCCCGTCCTGGAGGATGCGATCTCCCTCGCAACTGTCGATGTCAGGTCCCAGATTTGAAAACCGGATGAGAAGCCCTGTACGACAAGAACCAGTTCGTGTCCGCAGGATGTGAAGACCCTGCAGGTGTCAAGCCACAGTACGGGCTCCGACGAGGGCCCAGTGCCGCCGGCAGCACGAGGAGCGGTCCTGTCATCGAGCGTCTCATCCGATGCTCTCCTGTGCAGGTCCTGGGTCAGCAAGCGAGACATGGGCCCTGTGATATAGCCGCCCACTGCAGAGAGGAAAGATGTGGCGGGAGAGCTGGAAACGCTAGAATTGGCACTGCTGCCATCTCTGCCTCCGTTGCGCACATCTTGGCTGGGTATTAACCGGGGAGAAGACTGATCGTAGAGGTCCAGGTCGCTCGAGGCGCGGGAGCGCGGGCGGCGTCGCAGGCGAGGTGTCGTATCCACCTCTTGCATCATGGGTCCGTTGTTAATGTGCGTACTGGCTACTCCTGCTTCGCGTGCTAAACTATGCTGTCTTCTAATGTCAAGGAACTCCTATGTTACATGTGTGTCGCAATGTCACCGAGGCGCGCACACGCCACTCCGCAGCTTTCCGCAAAGCCTACGCGCCACACCAGACCTGCTCACGCTCTGACTCTCATGTTGGTTGTTGCATGTCGTACTTCGCAATTTGAAATGAATGCGCGTTAACTGCCCAGCGGCCCCGAAGCGGGGCAAAAAAGGTGAGTCGCCATTTGAAGTTTGCGGCTGAGAAAAATGCGACGCGATCTGCGACGCAGTGAACGCGCACGCGCAAGGTCCTCGTCAAACAAGCTAGCCCCCCTGCGCGCTGTACTTGATATCTGTTCACCATCCCTAATCTCCGCACGAAGTTGAAAGGCGTGCGCCCGCTTGCGCGCTCGCTCGCGGACCGAGACGCCCGAAAAAGGTCACGAATACGGGCGAACCGGCAAGGAATCATCGAAACGAAGGGGGCAGGCAAGGCACCAGCGCGCGCGTTATGGTTGTGCACTAATGTGCTGAGTATATTGTTGTAGGTACTGCGCCATCCCCTGCTTTCAACTGCACTGGGACGGTCACCGCGGTACACGCGCGCTTGCCGACTAGAGGCTGCAGAGACACAACGCTACAGGAGGGGTTCAAACACTAAAACACAGTGCATCCCTGTCGAGCTTTGGAGATAATAGAACGTATTGTCCTGCACCAGTATAGGCAAAGGCGCGAAACTACATACATTTGAAACCACCGTGTGACATGTAAACAATGACTTTGTGCCCGTGAATGAACAGGTGCCCCGTAGAGATGCTCGTGCACACCGTCAGGCTGTGACCTTACGCTGCGCCAGACGTCGGCGCTGTACATGTGATACTACGCACACGGCAGGAAACGTCGCAAGTGCAGAGGCACGGGTGCCCGCAGCGCCCCAGCCACTAGCCACTCCACCACTTGTACTTCCTCCACCGACAGCCCTCACGCTCAGGCTGCTGCTAGTGTGTCACTGTTGCATCCTGCTGCAGACCACGGCCCCCGCTGCTGTTGACGTGTCGCGAGTTGGTGTTGAAGGAGCCTTGCGGTCGCAGTTGTGGCAGTGGCGGTGGCGAGGCCGCGGGAGTGGGGGCTTCCGTTGCAGATTGGACGAACTGCGGCGCAGACGCGCATGGTTTTCACAAGCACGCGCAACGCATAAGTGCTCAGCAGCATATGACTCCAACTCGCGGGAGGCATGCAAGTGACGCGCAGAATGTCAGTGCTACTGGCTGGGAAAGAGGGGTGTGCACGGCGTTGCCCATGCTGACGTTGCAGGGGGGGTGCTCGATGGTACGTTGCGCGCAGGGAGCAGCAGGGCAGCTTTGAAGTTGAAGGGATCTCACGCCCACCATACGCTGCTCCTGCACAATTCGTTTCTGCCCGCGTGATGGGGTCAGAGCCATGGCGATCAGGGCTGCAATGCACCTGATGCTGCGGTAACAGGTTTGGCCGCGACCGTCCGATAGCACTCACTGACAGCAGGGGCGCATGCCTATCAATCAACCCCCGTCCGGTGTTGGCAAGAGGCTGGTAGAAATCCCCAGACAGTTTGCTAATATGTCGGCTGCAGAGGGCACCCTCACACTGAGAGAAGCACGCGACGGCACCCTCAACACGCTAGTGTGGGGGATTTACTGCACCGTGACTGCACCACCATGTTAACAAATTTGCAGCATGGCATCTTCAGCAGATGTTGTTTAGTTGCATGATGGCGCTGCTGCACTCTTCCTCTGCAAGGAATTGTGGCTTCATCACATGTTCTTAAGTCGACGGCATACTTTTGTCGTACGGCGGGGCCAACTTGTAGGGCGCTTCACAGCCCACTCGCTTTCTCCAATGCTCTTTAAGTGTAGCAGGCCCACTGGCATGGCCATCAGAAGTGCGGGCTGAGCACTGCGACGAAACTGTAACTGTGGTGGTACCTGTAAACTCTGCTCACCTTGTTGGACACGATGATGCGCTTGAACGGCAGGTACGCTCGGTAGCACAGGCCGAGCATCGCGATCAGCTTTGCGAAGCATGTCGCAACAAACGCATACTGGGGCGCGCAGAGCGGAGCAACAGAACAAGGCAAGTCATAGATGCAGTACGCAAACGCGTCCAGCAGCCTGCTGAAAACAGCCAACAAGGGCAACATCCTTGATCATCATATCATTCAGAAGTGATATGGTCATGCAAAAATTGAAATGTGAGTCAAGGCCTGCGGGTGTAATTCAGCAATTACACTATTGTTTTGGCAATGAGCGCTGTTTTGTTAGCAGACAGGTTGCACCTGAAGCCATCAATTGATCACAGGTCTTTAAGGGGTAGGGTAGGTACCACTGGGTCAGGTAGCATCCGCCACCTCAATGCTGCATACAGAGGCCGGCAACTTCAACTTGACTTGCAAGTGAGGGCGCGAGGGCATGCGCCACTGTCGAGAGCTGCCTGATGAGCCAGCGGCGCATGTGGAGCAGCTGACAGCGCGCGTAGGATGAGTGGGCGCGGCGCTGAGCAGTGCTGCGCGGTGATCGCGCCCGTCCGACTGCTTGCAATGCGTCCTCCCGATGCAAGTGGTCGGACACAAGTCTCAGAGTCTGATTGGCAGCGGTGCCTTGCTGCGGAAGCCTCACGGGGGATGGCGCGCGTTGCACTGCTCGCAATTCCACAGGCGATGGTATACAGACGCGCAGTGTCTACTCACACTCTGCAGATTAGTGACAGCAAAACTCGTGCGTGCACCGCAGATTTATTTAGCGAAACCGGCATTGAGCAGGTCCTTGTCTTGCGTCGGGGTCGCGATGCGAGCGCTGTTTCAAACTGAACATGTGAGCAGTCCTCAAGCGGCATACAGCCATGAATCTCTAGATTTCGCCGGCAGTGAAACGTGCAGCCGTCATAAAATGTTGCGGCGTCAACAACAGACTTTCCGAATGTACCTATCCTACGCCTGGCAGCGTGTGCCTGCAGCAGTGCGCCGTGCACACCTCGCAGCCACAGCATCCGTATACCTACATACCTTCTACTTGAAGTATACCTACCAAACCTAGTACTTCAAAGTATGCAGCACTACTGTACCTACATGCGTGCCCCGCGGTTCCTCACATACCTACCTACCTACCAACTGCTCCTGCTACATACCTGCCACGAGTACCCCCGCGCAAGAATGTCGGCCACCACAAACCACGGCAGCCCCTGTACCAGGTAGCCCGTGCAGTCGCCGATGGGCTGGCGGCGCCAGTCGTAGGGGTCCACCTCGGAGCCGTCGTCGTCGATGACGGTGTTCTTGTTGACGCAGCGCGCCGAGACCACGTACTTGCCACCGTACTTGGGGAAGTAGAGCTGTGGGCGTACCGTATGTGCGTACATTGGGGGCAGGGAGCGGAGGGGGGAGTGGTCGTGGGTAGGCAAACTTCAAGGGGTGCACTGGCAGGCAAGTACCGCGGTTAATAACCTAGCATCGTGTAGATTGATCGTGGCGCTGGCCATCGGAGCTGATGAACGTGAAAACGTTGAAGTTGACGCACCGCGCAGCGACTGCAGGCTTGCCGTCAACCTCCGAGAGACGAATATGCGCATACATCTACACAAGCGACAGGGCAAATGCAAGCCGCGAGCGGTGAAGTTCAACTGGGTTTGACGGGCTTGAAGTTTTGCTGGCAGAACCGCTTCAGACAGCAGGGTCTTCGGGCGCCGTGCTTCCGAGAGGACGTCTACATGTGTGGACATGGCAAGCGCTCATCTCAGGTGCCAGTCACGCGCACAATACTTTCAGAGCAGCAAAAGCACAGGTTGGAGGCCTGCACACGCAGAGAGGTGCGCTGTGTGATATGGCAAACGTGCGCAGTAACAACAAGAACAAGGAGCCAGTGCCTGAGTATAATCTGGAGAAGCCAGCAATGATAAGTGTGCTGCTTGGCACCCATGGAGGTCATAAGCGCAGCAGAAAGGGGACCTGAACTCAGACCAGCTGTCTCTGCCAGCTGCCACCTCGGACGTTGATGGCGACAACTGCGGAAATGTACGTCGCATGCTGTGACTCACCGTTTTTGAAATTGTGAAACGGTCATCAGCATGCCACTCAGTGCTCAGCCGTAGCGCATCCAGCCTGCAGCAGCGAGCAGCAATCAACAGATCTGTGTTTGTGAGCAACAAACAGCGGATCTGTGTTTGTGAGCATCAATCCACAGAGCGATGTTCAGCGCACCCGTTTGCGGGCTGCCAAGCACCAATTGCAGCAATTGCAGCACCAGCAGGAAGAAGCGATGGCGACACCAATGACTTGAAGTGTGCAGCGTCTTCAAAACGACTCACCACTCCGTCTCGGGCAGCGGAACGTCGACGTCGAAGAGCGCCCCGTGCGTGCGCATGATGCCCGCCGCCATCTGGTACTGGCCGGTGGAGTTGTACAAGTAGACGGCGCTGTAGCCGTGCGACACCATCTTGTTGGCGCGCTCCAAGATGCGCGTCTTGCCCTGCGGCGCGGCGCACACGCACATGCACGTGTGGATTTCAGATCGCAAGCGCGTGGGCACTGACGCAGCGCAAATTGGGCAGCAACTTTGTGTTGGAAATGGGCTCTACACAAGAGGCTCACTGCGTGAGTGAGTGCACTGTCTGGCACTGGATTGTTGAACACGGCCACTGGTGAAACAGGCGCGAGCGATCGTCAATGAAATCTGTTGATGCGCTCTACTAGATTTGTGCTCTGAGCCCTTGAGCCAGTCATCACATGGGGCCTCGCTTTCATCTGGTTGCTTGGCGATGCACAATGTATGCAAAACCTCATGTGAGAGTGTATGGCTGAAATCTGCAAAAACGTCTGATCAGCATCTCTCAACAGCGGACAATGCAGGTGCAGGGCTGTGTCCGTGTTCAATTCACACGCCAACATTTTAACAATGTCACTGAATGGCACTGCACACAAGGTGGGATGTCATGATGAATGCGATTGCCTGTAATTGACTGTGTATTAGCATTGTGCTTCAAGTACATGTACATCAGCATTGAGTATGGGTTGGGGCGCCGCAGTAGGGGCAAATTGTTACGAGAGCTCGCAGCGCTGAAGCTTGCGACGACGGTCTCCCCTTGCATGCGCTGCACAGCGCACGTTTCTCTGTGAATATCATGCAGGTGACATGAAAAAATGAGGTCTGTACATGCGCTGCGGTGACCCCAAGTGCCTTCTTGCGCTGATAATGATGTGATAGTTTGAACCAAGTACCTAATGAACGTCAAACCCAACTCTAAACTAACGCTAACCTAGCCCTAACCCTAACCTTTTGTGTTAGGTGTGCCAACTTACATTTACGACATCCCCGATGACCAACACGCCTGTGAGATGGCACCAGCGCCGCGGCAAGCAGCACAAACGGCGGGAGAGCAGCACCAACAGCAGCAGAGTACGCCAGCAGCAGCAGGGGAACAGCAGCAGCACAAGCAGGTCCAGCAAAATAAATTGGCATGGAGTTGGAGTGGTGATGCTCAAATTGGTGATGCCAGGCACTCACTGCAGCCTGTCTGAACAGCTAGGTGGGACACCACCAAAAGCATGCTTGCCAAGCCACCTCGGCGCAGGCGATGAGTCTATGACACTTGTGAGCATCACCCGTCATCTACTCACAATAGAGCCTGCACCAGCCCCCAACACAAAAAGGGGTCCAATACACAGCACCCGAGAGTGGAGTCACAGCTACAGCCCAGTCGGCGGATCACCACAACGCGGTGCACCTTCAGCGCGTGCTGCAACAATGAAGCTTGGACTATGAGCTCGAGAAGTTGATGCCCTGCCACTCGCGTTTGAACGAGCCAGTGCACGCAGGACCCCAAGCATGGTGGTGCATACTTCGAGTTTGCTGGTGACCATACTACTTCAACTTGGAGTATGCACCTGAGACCGGGTCGCCAGCGGCGGGCCCGTCGTACGGTCCGGCAGACCACACAGCGGCACAGACGCTCAATCAACAACTCAGTTCGTCGATCGCAGCTGCTGCTGATCGTACTACCTCTTGAAGTACCCGAGAGCGGGCCACCGTCTGCGGGCCCAACGTAAGGTCCGGGCGGACCACAGCAGCCAGCGCCACGGATGCCCAGCTGACAACCTGATATGTCAGTCACAGCTGCCAGTGATCGTAGTACTTCAACTTGAAGTACCTGAGAGCCGGTCGCCAGCTGCGGGCCCATCGTACGGCGGACTACAGCGACACCGGACACCCAGCCAACAACTCAGTCTGTCAGTCACAACTGCTACTTCAAGTTGAAGTACCTGAGAGCGGGTCGCCAGCTGCGGGCCCATCGTACGGCCCTTTGGACCACAGCGGCACGGACGCCCAGCGCACCATGGCGTCTTCGCCGGTTTCGTCGACGTGCAGCGCGCTGATGGGCGTGGTGTTGTAGTAGCGGTCTATGAGGCGCTCGGGGTTGAGCTTGGCCAGGTCGGCAGCGCTCATCAGCGCCCTGCAGCAGCGAGCAGCAAGAAAGGAAAAGCAATGTGGGGGGGTTCAGCAGGCAGCTCACGGTGCGCCGTGTTGTGCGCAAGCAGCGTGATACAGTTTCATGGGCCTGTGCGCGTGCAACACCGCCTGAGCTGTGCGCAGGCACGATCCTACGGGCATGTGCACTTGCTGCTGAAGAACGTAAACTATGCCATTGCAAACTGTGGCACCGCAGCACACAGTTCACATCCTGGCCATGTAGCGCGGATGCCGCCCTGCTTGTCGCTGCGTGGCACTGCTTTGCGCATGCGTACACGTTGTCACCTGGTGAGACGCCAGCTGCCATCGCAGGCTCAAGAACCCAGCAGCTTTTTGGAACTACATAGGGGCAGACCGTCGCGTCTCTGCCTGCCTACAACAGCACTACTTGGAAGCAGGCAAATCGTTCTAAAACGTACGAGTACACTCATAAGTGATTCGCCTCCATGGGCGCACTGCGATGACTCACGTGCGCGTGTACGACATCTGGTTGGCCAGCGTGTCATTCACAATGCCGCTGGGGTCAAACTTCAAGCCCTCCATGGCATGTGCGTGCGGCGCCACGAGCAGCTCGCCGCTGCCGTCGTACAGCAGCGCCATCTCCACCCAGATCGTCTCCTCGACCTTCGTCAGGCGGCGGATCAGGAAGTCCTTAAAACTGGGCTGGTTGTGGTTGTCGAGCAGCCCCAGCAGCGCCGTGCACACTGCGCGCGGAGAGCGCGGTCGCGTGGCAGCGCTCAGCAATGGGGCAGCGCTCAGCCAGGTGCGCAGCACTCCTGTGCCTGCGAGTCTGCGGGCCATGCCGCTGTTGGCAAGCACACGGGTATCAGTAGCCCCCCTAATGCAGAACTAGCCTTCTTTGACTCGTGTGGTACTCACACTTTGAAGTAGATGTTGTGCATGGCTACTCGTCAACACAAGGACCAGGTGAACATTCAGTTACAACTCCGGTCGGGTCATGATGAGGGTCAGGGTCGGGCATACGGTGCATGCATGCGGCACCGCATTGTTCAACTCGACGCAGCCACGTCAACATCAGGTGATGTGCACTGCGACGTACGGAAGACCAGCAACAGCCGTCTTACGTACGCCTCTCAGTGAACTATGCACACTTGCTGCGGAAGCTGACGCATAGACTGACTGCGTCGTATATGTGCAAGGTTTCTGCAGGCGGCGACGCTCAGACCAGGGCCCATACGGCAAAGTCCTAGGCAGCACTGTCACCACATCACAACGCTCAGAGGGGTTGTTCCAGCTATACCTACCCTAACCGCGTCACACTGCACATCGCTCACCCTGCATGGACTTGCCGGTGCGAATCGCCTGGTCGATCCCCTGCCGGTAGGCCAGCATCGTGCTGCCGGGCTGCAACAGCGACAGACGATCAATGGCGCCACTGGATCAGCAGCAATTGCAGCAGGCGATGCAGTGGCGCTGATGACCACAGCGATGTGATGTGGACATCAACTGTGTGCAGCAGCTATCTGAGGGCAGGTATCCGAGCGCGCTGCTGCGCAACGCCCTCTGTCTTACAGTGCATAAGCACGTGCTCAGTGATCCACACGACGGATGGCACAGCACAAGCTATGAGTATACCATCAGTTTGGTGGTAGTGGGTGGCCAATTGGATGCGATGCGAGACGAGCATCATCACAAACTTCAACATGCTCAAGTGACGAGCAGCTGGTAGATCGACAATTAAGTGTGCCCGCATTGCCATGGGTGCAGAACAAGCGGCTGAAAACCTGCGCTTTGGGGGCAGTAAAATCACTCGCGGTGAACACAAGATCGCCGCTGTCGCATTGAAGAGAAATAACAAAGCAGAAACGGTTGACGACTCTTTTATATGCAAGTACATACCTGTTGCAGAAGTTACAATGCCCACCACATTTCATAAATGTCAACGGGCTTTCGCCCTTGTTAATTATGTCAACGGTTACCCTACATGGGTGCGTGCTCCATGTTCTTGATCAATTATTTTCCCATTGAGACTTGCTTACCGCAGCGCATAACAAGTTGCTTGCCACAGCGCCCAATAAGTACAGCACTGTGGGGGCAGTGAGCTGTGAAATCTACCGTGCACCTCACCAAAACGTCGTACTGCATTTGAAAAATCTGACAACGTCATGGGCGCGGTCTGTGTTACCTACCCTCCACTGCGGTTTTACAGCACTAAGCCTACCGCTTTCAGGGGCTATGGACCTGTGCTTTGCAGCCCCCCCAAACCAGTCCAAACTGCAAACCTCACGGACCCAATGCGTGCCCATCCACAGATCCACCTCTACATGCCTAGGTTCACATATTTGTGAAGCGTTTTTTGGGGGCGCGGGATGGCTCAGCAATGCCGCAATTGGTGGCCTGCTTCCCCTTGCCGAGCGCTGTTGCACGCAACTGCCCATCATCATCACGACAACCCAGGCTAGGCCAGGAACAAATCCCTACAGCGTGTACCTACTTACATGCCCCCAGCGCTATCAAAGCAGCAGCAGCGCTTCAGACGGTGCACCCTCTCACCCCCAGCGCGCTGCGCACGCGCACGCCGTCCTCCATGTTGCCGCGCGCGCCGAACTGGATCCTGATGCCCAGCAGGAGACTGAGCACTGCCACAGCGCCGATGACCGCGCCCATCCTGCGGCGCTTGGTGAGCGACTTGAGGAAGGCGATGTCCACGTGCTGGCCGCTGCGCACGCGCCGGCCCATGGTTTCCAGCATGGCCTGGCGCGCGATGGGGGGTGGGGTATGGGGGGGGGGGGGGGGGGGGAGCTGGGGTGTCACAAGGGGGTTGCTGGGGACGAAGTCAGCAGGTTCAGGGCTTCCATTTACTGTATGCCCCCTGCTTACAAGCATGGCAGCGTACTTCGAAGTACGCTTGAAGTGCTCCCATACGCACTGCCCATCATCTCCGGCGGCGCTTGGGCAAAGCGGGGGGGGGGGAGGCGTCGGTGTCACAGGGGGGTTCCTAGGAATGGTTGAAGTCACCAGGCCTCTGTCTACCCAATGCGTGTAAGTTCCTCGATTAACAAGGTAATGGCGCTGAGCCTCTGAACTGCATCCCTGACGGTGCTGCACGTTTGCTTTGATCATGGAGCACAGTTCCGGCCTGCAGTGGTGCACAGGTGGACGCGGCAAGCACTCTCTTTGTGCATACCTGCGCAAACACACATGCTTCAGGTGCACACTACCGTCGTGATCACCACGCAGCAGTTCAACACTTTTCAGCATGTCAACAGCAACGCGATGAATGTGAGGGCGGCGGAGTGTCACCAACTTCAAATCTTGAACACGACCTACCAGGAAGAGCCACGTGGCCAGGAACAGCGCGAGGAGGTCCACCAGCACCATGGTGGTCATCCACGAGTACTGCAGGTCCATAAAGTCGTTCGTGACGGTGGTGTCCACTACCAGCGCGCGCGCGAGCGTAAGCGCTGGCCGACCGCTGGCGCTGCAATCTGTCGAGCACGCAGCACGCGCGGCGCAGTAATGTACATTGAGTGCACTTGAGTTGAGCAGCCGCGGCAGCGAGTGCGTGGAGTCACAAGTCTGCTGATGTGTGTGCGACGGGGCGACCAGTGGCGCTCTGAGAGAGTGGCGCTAGGCATGCTTGAGCTTGACAGGAGAGTCAGTGTCGCACGGGCATGGTGAGCCGCAGTGCTCAACGAACTTTGTCACAGAACAAGGGGTGAGCAAGCAGCGGATGCGTCATTCTGCTGCTCGCACATGCTTGAAACCCTAATTCCTAGCCCAAACCCTACCGCTGACCCTAAATGCCTTCTCAAAATAATGAACACATCTGGTCATGGTCTGCTGGGCCAAAGCCTGCTGGGCGAAAACACATGCAGCGCTTGCTACATGGCGCACGAGAGGTGCAGGACTCCACAACTAGCCTATAGCGCTTGCTCGACGGACCGAGGGCACTGCTCCGCGCGGCGCACAGAGTCGATGCTGCGCGCGCATTGCGGGACATTGCACGCCGTGACGGCGCGTGCGCAAGCGCAATGAAGCCGCTGCAGACACGTGCCAGGCACGGCGGCGAGAGCACACACCAACCCTCGCACATGGCAGCAGCAGCAGCAACCGCAAGTTGAAGTGCGCGAGCCAGCCCACCTCGTCATCTGGGTGCCACTTGCGCAGCGCGGCAACGTAGGGCTCGATCGCGTCGATCGTGGCGGTCACATCAGTGTCATTACGGCTCTCCGCACCGTCCATGCGCGCCTCGCGGTCGAGCAGGGCGTCGTACGGGTCAAAGCCTGGCAGGGGCGGCGGCGGCGGAAGCGGCGCAGCAGGCAGCGCGCCGCGCGGTCAGCCTTTCTCCGTGCAGCTCAACTTCATAGTGCCCACGAGCAGGAACGCTGTGTGCATCAAGTAGTAGTAGTCCATAGCATACTCCACGAGATGTTCCGCGCCGCCAGCGGAAGCACACAGAGGTACACGCACAGCTGCACATGCCAGGCAGTTCGCAGAGAAGCACGGCAGGCGGGCATTTGCCGTCAATTACTCACCTTGCGTCAGCGTGTTCTGCAGCGTGTGCCGCCTGCCGCGGCGCGCGTACAGCTGCGCCGTGTCGGTGGCGGACGCGGCGAGCCAGCGCAGGCCGTCCTTGTCCATCTCTGCCTGAGCGTTGACGCGCTTGTGGTAGACCCCCGCCATGCCCCCGAGCGTCAGCCCTATGAGCGACGTGGATGCGGACTTGCCGTTGACTATGTCGCCTGGTGGGCGGTGGGGAGAAGGAGAGGAGGGGGGGGGGAGGTGCGCAGGTGGAGCTGAGTGATACGGAGGATTTAAGCTCGCTGCAGCAATGCTCAGCATGAAGGCACGCGATCTCGGCAGAGCGTCATTATGCTGCTGCTGAAGCGCATTATGTGCCCTGCGGCATCAGGTGGAGCTGCTGCAACGGTGCTCACTGGGGTGAGGCCCAGCGCCATGCCTCCAAGCATCAAGTCTGCGCGTGCGACCATGCGCACGCACCCTCCTGCTGAGCAGTGTGCGCATGCTTGCGGGAAGGCAGACATGCTACGCACAAGGACCGCTCGCCCTGCAACAAAGCCTGCCATTCACAGATGGCAACGGTTTGCGGCTCCATCATATCTGGCAGTCGAGCGCCGGCGCTCACTGAGCAGTGAGGCTCACTGCAGCTCTCACCTATCACCAGAAACCCGCTCGGCGGCGCATTTGGGTCTTTTGGCTCCAGCGTCTCGAGGTCCACCTCCTTGACTGCCATGCACACCCTGCGTCGCGGCGGACAGGCGAACGGGCAGCAATGGCGTGCGCGCGCGCGCGCGTGCATGTGGCGTCAAGGCCTGCCCCTCCAGGGCGGTGAGCGCCGGGGAGCAGTGCTCAGAAAGCGCCGCCAGCGCGCGGTGTGCGCATTCACGCAGCAGTGCGTCTGCTTGGCATGCAGCCCGCTCCGTCGTACACCGATGCACTGTCGTGGCTGCACGTTACGGGTTCCTGCCCAAAGCACCTGTCTGCACTACTTGGCTGCTGACAGCACTGCAATGAGCATCAAAATGTTGAAGTTAGGGCTAGGGTTGGGTTTGGGCGCACAAACAGGGGCATGAAAAACGCCTACGCTCCGGCAAACGCCACATGACAGATTTACTTCCGGAGCCAACGGTTTCCGGCACAGTGGAAGGCTCTCGCGCACGAGCGGCGCGCCTACGCGACTCATCAGCAAGCGAGCAGCGCGGCAGCGCTCACCATCGAATGAGGCAGTCCGCCTTGGTCTCGTACGGGTGCGCCCCCTTGTACGCCTGCGCGCAGCGTTCAGCGACGGCAAAACACGGTGATAAAACGACGGCTCACTTGTTGGGGCCGCGCAGCCGTGCGGGATGGCTGTGGCAGTGATCAAGCAGTTGCACTGAGCGCTCTCAGCGCGCTGTTGTCTTGTACAAAAGGGTGGCAGACAGCGCCACGTCGGTGTGAGTGGCCTCAAAGGCCTGCACCTGATGAATGCGGCCAGAGAGTTGGCGTGTCTGATTGATGGTACCCTAACACCGTGTAGCTCCCCTACATCCGCGTGACCCGAAACGTAGACGAACCGCGCCAACATGCAAGTACATGATATTTATACAAGGCATGCCAGAGCTGGTCATGGGGTAGGCAAATCTAACCCAAAACTTGACTCTAACCTAACCCTAAGACAACGCTACAAACGCTCTTGTACACTTCAAGGTGCTTACACACTGGTCCTCTTCTGCAGACAGAGCAGAGCGAATCCACGACATCCACTCCGTCTGAATTTATTGAGGTCAGTGGCATCTTTCTGCGGGCCTGTAGTCAACAAAGAATCCAAGCAGCGTACTCTTGAAGCGTTACGGTCCAAATACTTCAATTGAAGTTTGTGATGCCACATTGCAGCATTAGGACGCACCGCATCCAGCTGCGACTCGCGATCGCGGAACTTGGGTGGTCTCTCCTCCAATAATTGATCGTACGAGAAAATGGAGTGCGTCCACGCTGGTGCGCCAGTGCTACGAGCGGCCGCAGCCACGATGCCCTGTCGCGCAATGGCGTCGCACAGTTGAAGTAAGCAGGGGGGTAAGGGGTGGGGTCAGGAGCGTCAACGTCAACACACGCGCGTCGGAGCGGATACCAATTCAGCCACCTGAGACGTCTTCTGCATATGCCGTACAGTTCTGAGGGCCCGAGGCTAGAGCAGGCGTCCTGACTGTCCCTCACAACCCCCCCTCTTCGTGCCCCCCCGCAATCAACAGCGGCTAAGAAGGGACAGGGGAGTCCGGCTCGAGTTCAGATGTGACCGCCACCTGTCCTGACGTCCTGACTGACTGATTACATGAAGCCCGTTTGCTGCACAGCTGCCTGGTTTCAATGCAACATGAGGTACAGCAGGCACTGGCGTCTTGTCCACTGCATGGAATGGTGTGGGGTTAGGGTTGGGGTCAGGTCAATCGCATCAAGTTTAGGGTTAGCGTTAGGACCAACCGCCGGTGCGCACAGAGCCTGTGGAATATTTCAGGCCTTGTCGACTACACAATTGCTTTTAAACCTCCTGAGCACCTGCCATAAGAACAAATATTGCTGAGTCAGCTTGCCCTTCACAAACCTGCCCGGGCTGTGCATGTGGCGCAACCCTGATCACCACCACGTCCTCGGCCCCTACAGAGGTTGAAATCATCACAACTCGATGACTGCAATCACACAAGTGGTACACCTACAGTGATCACCGAATCAGCTCGCCCTTCACACGATCTGCCCGAGCTGCGCGCATGACACAACCTTGACCCTAACCCTAAGCCCTGCGCGCCCCTACCCCTGCATACGTGTAATCCCGTGCCCGCTCACCTACAGGTCCCAGCAGCACGCACCGCGTCTTTGAGACGCACACAAGCATGCAACTTTAACTTCAACTTTCCCACGGCAAAGCAGCCGTCCCTGACTTACGGAAGGCATACGCTCCATAGAAGGGGCTCGCGACGAGTGACCTCAGGACTGCGCACTGGCAGTCAGACCGCGCTGCATGCATACATCTCACAACGCTCCAGCATTTTTGTATCACGCAAGCATATGCTGAAGTTCTCCACGGAGAGAAAAAAAGCAGTGCTCCACCTCAGAGTCGTTGAACGGTCGGCCGATGTTCCTGCCGCTTGCGGACTCCAGAATGGTTCGATCGGGGCCTAGAACAATTGCATACTCCACCTGCAGACATCGCATTGATGACAACATTCCAGCATTGAACTCGCTGTCGGGAGAGCAATATACATCCGCATTGAAGTCAGTGACACGGTCAAAACGCATGCGCTAGTGAATGCAACACAGATCTGAAGTAGCCTTCACGCAGGCATGAGCTTGCCGCCAACCGAGAAGTAAAACCAACGAGCCCTGTGGCACTTTACATGCTGTGAAGATCACTTGTTCAAAAATCTGAATCAATGCTTGACATGCTGCACCTGAAATGCGATCAGCTGCGCTAGGGACTGCTACCGCAATATGCTGGCAGCACATGTCGAGGCAAACTGGACAAGAAGGGTCGCGAGCACCTCTGCAACTCTAGTTGGAGTTTCGTCATCAGTGGAACCTTGGTTTGCCTTCACCCGGTTGTAGTATGGTGCGACCACAGCTTCAACCTCAATTCCCAACCTCAAGTTCAACTGTATCAACAACTCATTCACCCCCAGCGGCGCACCTGATACACCTGCAGGATGTGATCGAGCAGTGCGTTGAGATGCGTAGCGTTGGACGGCGTCTGCCCCCCCGTGCCAAGGTACCGCTGCAGGTCCCAGTTGTACTGCCCCGTCTGCGCCAGGTTGCGCATCTGGTGCACCTTCTTGGAGTACCTGAACGGCGGGTGCAGCAGTGCAGCAGCGCTCAGCTCAGCTCGTGGCGGCAGCAGCAGCTCAGCGTTACGGACAGTGCGACTCATGCGCAGCCATGAGCGTATTGAAAAGCCTGAGGTTGTAGGAAGGCTGAGACAGAGTGTGTGGGTCGAGGGCAGCTCAAAGAAGTTGAAGAAGCCCACAAAAATCCAAGTGCAAAGGACCTCAGGTCTCTGTCGGGCCAGTGTCCCATGGACTGCCTTTCACGACGTGGCTTGCACTTTGAAGTCTGGAACTCTGTACACTTTATACACCGGAGTGCTTGTGTGCTATATTTGTGCGCTCGGTGTGTGCAATCGACTTGAACGACAGCAATGCTGCACAAATTCACATCCCACTCCTGACATTCGGCGGCAGGGCACATTGCGAGACGCGGGCCTCTGCACGACCGTCACACATGTATGCACGAGGCCTGAGGCACACACGGCATGCGCGCCATTATCAAACTTCAAGTCGAACCAGGCAGGGGTCACGGTCAGGCACCTGCCCGTACGTACATTTGCGTATGCGCAGCAGGTAAGCATGTGTCAGCAGCGTCAGCCAGAGGCGGGGCAGAGTGCATGGCGTACGTGTCAGAGGTATGTATGGAAGTATATACTTCAAAGTATACTTCTATATACGTACCCCTCATGCACGCCATTCAGCCCATCCTGCGCGAGCGCGGCGTAGTTGTCCAAGACGGCATGCAGGCCCGCGCGTGAGGACAGAATAAACGCCGTGACCGCGAGAGTCTCCACCTGGTGGCGCATGGGAGCGCGCGAATGCGGGCGCTGTCATCGCAACATCTTGTCCTCGTGGTGTTGCCAGTGGTGCTGCACTGCGAGCGCGCGCAATGTGGCGGTGTGCGCCGCTCCCTTGCACTTCAGATCGCCTTCATCATGCAAACTTCAAGTTATCGACATGACGCGGAGGGCAGTCAGGCGCGTATGCCAGCGTGCATGGGGCAGCGTCGTCACGACGACTTGCAGTGCGCGTGGAAGGCCTGCAGCTGTGTTGCAGTGACCCAGGCGGTGCGCAGAACACGACGAATTCTGTCCGTGTTTCACATTTTGCGCACATCAAGGCATTCGTCTGTTGGCCCCAAGAGCTGCAGTTCTGCGGCCTGCGTGCTGACATCGCCCAGGACGACTCGTATTGAGGGCTGTCATCACGCTCGGGCACCCAGGCTGAGCTGTGCCTGGCGCATGTGCCTGATGACTGTAGCTGTTGCATACACTCAAAGCTGCCAGTCGAGACTACTTCTTTTTGAACGCCACTTATCAAGCTCACTGTGGCTTCTCATGCTGCTGCACCGACACGGTGCGCATCGTCAGGGACTGCAGACACACGGGCAACTTTGATGCAGCAGCCATCCCCTGTGCGCCGTTCTTGATGTACGGTCATCAAGTGTGACAGAGAGAAGTGCGCACACGGCGGTGACAGCCGAGGCCGCGCTCCTGAGCAAAACACATGCTGCATAGCACAGGAGTGCTGCAATGCTGCACTAGAGCTGTGGATTGCAACTGTGCACGTGTCTGTTTTCCAGCATATCGTGTAGTGCTTACCAGTGCAAAGTAGATGTACAGCCGCATCCTCGGCCTGATCCTCTGGCTGTACTTCCTTAAAATCTGCTTGGCGCTCAGGCGTGTGTCGGATTTGTCGCCGCCGCTGGTGGCAGTCTTCGAAGAGCTGGCACCGTGCCCTGCACTCGCAGCAGGGTCAGTGCCACTCCAATTATGCCACGAGTTCGTGCCCTGCACCCGCGCTGGCACCTCCTGCTGCTGCGCCTGCTCCTGGACGTCATACCGAGAGTACTGAGAGTACTGACTGCTGCGCGCCGCGCTGCCTCGGGCGTCGCCGGCCAGATCACTGGCTCGACCCTTGCTGATCGCGCTTGCCTTCCTCTCGGCCAGAACCTGCGAGAATGGGATCGTCGGGCGCACTGGCCCACCGGGTGCGGTGGGAGCTCTGCCTCTGTCTATCTCGGCATCCTCCAACAGCGTCGCCAGAGACCTGTTAGAGCTTCCCAGGCCATTCAGTGGCTGAAGCAGGTCCGCTCGCTTGCTGAGCGTTGGCAGAGCAGGGATGAGGACGTTGTCTGGTGGCTTTGTATCTTCATCTGTGGCCACGCCTACTCTGGCGCCTCCCATGGCGGTACAGCCGACTCGCTGCAGGCTCCCCGATGCTACCTTAGCATCATGCGGGGCTTGCCCGAGGCGTCGCCAATTGGCGAGTGCAACGCTTCAGCCTCAAAACGGTCCATGCTTCTGATGGATGGATGCGTGTTGCACTCTCTCTGTTCAATTGAAATGCGGTTACGTAAGTGAAACGGCAAAGAAAGTTCGAATCTTCCTTGTCCCCCTTCCGCTATGACCCTTGGGAGGACGGTATGTAGAGAGGAGAGTCCCAGGGACAATATTCATTCACGTGTGTCGTCCCCGTCCCCCTTGCGCAATTGCTCGGCCTTCTTCAGGTCCCTGGAGGGTTTGTGCCCGCCAGGGAGAGCATAGGGGGTATGTAGCGGGGGAGTCCTAGGTGGCCACAGGATCGAATGAGCCCCCCCCCGCCTGGTCTGGAACCTATGGCGCATTGCCTTGTCGACGTGATGATTTGCAATCCCGGCACGATAATCCTCATTCGGTCACTAATATGCTACTGTTGTACATGGCACACATATGCTGTGCCGCTATTTGTAGAAGTCGGAGCGCCGAGCTCTCCTTCCCAGACCAGGCACACTTTGATGGCCGCCTACAAAAGCGAAACCTGCGCACGCCATTCCCTTGCGCCTGCAAGCTGCACTGTCATGCCACGTACTGCACGCAAATCCAGCAAGGCAAGCAGCTTGTAGAGTAGAGAGCAGGCACACAAGCTCTGACCTGGAACACATCTGACTGCCTTGAGGCCAAACGCCTGCATTGCGGCAAGCAGTATAGCAAGCGCATTGCGGCAAGCAGTATAGCAAGCGGGCTCGCGAGCACGCACGCACGCACGCGATCCTCTTACCATCAATTGCCCAGAGGGCAGTCGCACACACGCATGCAATGGGGCAAGCACCACAGTCACCGCACAGCTGCACGCAGACACACCACCGCAGTTTTGTCAAGCTGCCAGAGCTGTACTGATTCATTGATCCACGGCAGGCGGCAACAACAGGACAGCTGCCGCCCGCTCACTCCCCTGCATAAAACTATCAACGCCTGCGCCTGGCTCCCCCCCCCCCCTCCTCTCTACCACCCCATACGTAAAGTCTCCGCAAGAAGCCCCCCGCACACTAGCTCCGCAGCCCCAGAGCGCACCGTCGCCCGTCATCATCGGCGGCGGCGGCTAGAGCAAGCCCTTGATCGTGTCCAACCGCGGCACCGCGCGCATGTCTCCGACGGCGGCCAGCGCCATGGGGCCCTTGGCCAGCTTGGCGGCGGCGGCGCGCACGGCCTCGCCGGTGACGCCGTCGACGCCCGCTGCCGCGCCTGCCGCAAATTAGCAAGGAGAGCGCATGGCGTGGCGGCGGCGAATGGTGCTCGTGAGCCAGGGGGAGGGGGGCAGTGGGCAGAACGGAGCACGTGACGTGACGTGCCACAATGCCACACATCATGGGTGCCGCGGACGGTGAGTGAGTTGATGCAAGCGCGGCGGCGGCGACGCGGCCTGGCGCCGCACGCGCACAGCAGCACGGGCGCAAACAGCAAAGCCCAGCAAAGCACTCGCCAACATCCGACACACCGACACCAACGCGCAACCACGACCGACCCAAAAACAAGCGAGGAAGAGGCACGCGCGCGCACGCACCTGACGTGGCGCGCGCCGCGAGCGCCGCCGCCGCGCCCGCGGGCGCCGCCGCCGCCGCCAGCGCGCGCACGCGCGCGAGCGCGACGGCCGCGGCGAGCTCCGTCGCCGGCGGCGCGGCCTTGGCGGCGGCGGCGACGGCGCGCGCGAGCGACGCCGCGAGCGCGGCGCTGGCGTCCGCGGCGTCCGCGGCGGCGAGAGCAAAGACGCCGGCGTCGCCGTACGTCGCCGTGAGCGTGTGCGCGGTGGGGTGAATGGCGTCGTGCGCGCGCGCGTCGAGGAGCGCCGCGAGGACCTGGAAGGCGGGGGCGTCTGCGCGTCGCAGGGGGACCAAGGGGGGCAGGAAGGGGGAGGGGGGGTGAGAGGGTGTTGTGGTCAACTTGCAGGCGGCAGAAGGGAGTGTGTGCTACAGGCTTGAGGCGAATGCGGCAGGCTGTGCAGCTGGCGGTTGCGACTGTGTGCGCAGCGGCGCGGCTGCACAGCGCTGGGCGCTGCAGCGCAGCGGGCATTCACGCAGCGGGCGTTCGGCAGCAGCGCGAGGCCAGGTGGTGCGGGCGTGCCACTGCTGCGTGTTGCAACCGCCACCTGTGTTGTACACGACGGGGACTAGTGGTTCGACTGCTTGCTTGGCCGCATCTGCTGCGCTCATTTGGCCGCATTTGCTCAAACCCCCCCCCCCGGCAGCGGTTTTGGCGAATGCCAGCATCACGCTTGCTGGTGCACACATGGCGTATGAGCAAGAGGAGTTTGAGGTAAGCGCGCGCGCGCGCTTGCTGATTTGCTGCACGCATTAGCTTGGAGGCCAAAAATGCTACCGCGAGGCACGGCGTCCTGTACATTCATGAGGCGGTAGCAAGGGCGTCTTGACCGCCGATTGCGCCGCTGTCGAGCGGCGCTTCACTGTTAACACCAATCGAGAAGCGCGCACGCACGCAGTACTGCTCTACGCATCGCGTCGGCGGCACACGCACCGCATTGACACCATCAAAATAGCACGCCACAGCGCGCAACCCCTGCCGTCACGGGTCGGTGGTATTCACTACGTACACGCAGCGTATACGTACCCTTGTCGCCGGCGGCGGGGCCGGCGAACGCGAGCGCGACGTGCGTCACGGCGCCGCTCTTGGTGTGCACGCGGTGCTCGCCGCCGACAAACTTGGACGCGCGCG
Source organism: Tribonema minus (assembly GCA_017506865.1). Lineage (NCBI taxonomy): Eukaryota > Xanthophyceae > Tribonematales > Tribonemataceae > Tribonema > Tribonema minus. Next base: position 82,814 of record JAFCMP010000037.1, read on the forward strand.
CGGGCGCGGCGTTGGCGGCGCCGGCGCCGGCGGTCGCCGCGCCGCCGCCAAAGAGCTCCGTCGCGGCCTCAAGGAGGTCCTCGTGCGAGATGCCCACGCCTGCGCACGCGCGCGCGAACGATTGCGGCCGTCGATGCATGAGGATTTACGGTGAGTATATGCTTCTGGTGGTTGAGAGACGCTTCGCGCGCGAAGCAGGCGTGCAATTTGCTGTCAGCACTCGAGGAGGTCCCCGTGCGCGATGCCCGCGCCTGCGTCGCGCGCGCGCGAGCGATCGCGGCGCGGCCATTGGCCAATGAGCATTTATGGTAACGGATCAAGAGATCGTAGAGCTCTGGGTGACGAGGTGTGATTAGCCGCAAGTGCCTTCCACCACCCCCCCGTGGTCGCCGCTGCAGCCATTGGCCAGAGTTCAAGCAGTGCCACCATTCGTGGCATGGAGGTGTTTTTGATGGTTTTCGCGGCTGCCGGCGGTGGGGCCCCCAGAAACCGCGCCGCGCACAGGACGCCGGGGGACATCAATGTCAAAAACACGAAGTGCACCTCTGTGGACACGGGAGGGGGGGGGGCATTGCACAAAACAGCTGACCTCCACGGCACGCCAAGGGGCAGTCAGCTGCCTTGTGCACTGGACGCCCCCCCCCCCCCCTACCCACACGGGCGGCTGGCTGCCTTCGCCGCCCTCGGCCACATGGGCACACCGCTGTGGCTGAAGTCGAGCGCGCCCTCTGTCTCGGGGGGGCGGGGGCGCGGCGTCGCCGCCGGGCACGCCGCAGGTTGGCCGGCTCAGGCACGGGGCGCCCCCCTCGTTGACAAAAGTGCAATTCTTGTTGTTGACATCGATGTCGCCCGGCACCCTGTGCGCGGCGCAGTGCGTGGGGGGCCTGACCCCCCAGGAGCCCCGTGTGGCAGCGTCCGCGTCGCCGCGGCACCGCCGTGCGCAACACGCTCGCATGAGGAGTGACCCCCCCCCCCCCCCCCCCCCAAGTGTCTGCCAGGTGCGCCTTGAATTCTGTGTCCAGCATGTGCGCCTCTGTAGTGTCATCGGACGGGGGGGGGGGGGGGGGGGGGCAGGGGGGGCTACACACGAAGACGCCGCAGACGTTCGCTCCTAGAGGCACAGCTTCTAGAAGTATATGGAAACGCATCAAAAGATCGTAGAGGTCTAGGTGACAGGGCGCGGTCGGCCGCAAATGCCTTCCACCACTAACCGTGGTCGCCGCAACCGCTGCTACGAGTACATATAGTTACTACAGACTCCTACTTTGAAGTAGAACTAGCCTACATGTATATGTAGTTACTATGTAGTTGCTCTACGTAAACAGCGTGCGGTCACCTGCAAGCGTCAGCGACGCGGGAGCGGTGCGCGCCGCGGCGAGCGCTGCCACGGCGGGCGCGTCAAGCTCGCACGGCGCAAAGAACGGGTGCTGCGGCAACGACTATATATATATTTACTACATACTTCTTGAAGTATGACTTGTCTATTATGTACATACATACGCAGTTGCTCTACGTAAACAGCGTGTGGTCACCTGCGAGCGTCAGTGACGCGGGCGCGCTGCGCGCCGCGGCGAGCGCTGCCACCGCGGGCGCGTCCAGCTCGCACGGCGCAAAGAAGGGGTGGCCCAGCGGCGACGCGGGGTCGAACGCGGCGGCGTGCACTGCCTCCAGGAGCATCGCCGCGGGGCTTGCCGCGTGCTCCACGAGGTCGATCTTCGCGACCATCTTGCTCTGCGATGGGGGGGGGGTGATGGTCAACAAAACCCAGGGAACGCTTAGATGACTTGCACTTGGGAGTGAGCAGTTTTACTCTGTGCTGGGTGACAAGGCAGCTGCGGACTCGCCGAGTTCTCTGCGAAGTCGATCTTCGCGGTGATCTTGCTCGGCATTGCGCCGGGGGCAGGCAGCGGGGGCAGAAGCAGGGCGTGACGGTCGACAAAGTTGAGAAAAAGTGTAATGCGGGATTGAGAGACAAAGCGCGGTTGATGCGCGCCCCGACCCAAGCGACTGCCTGCGAGAGGCGTGCGTCGCTGCGGGGGTTCACCGCGGGGGCTGTGCGTGGCTGAGCGTTGTCACCGCGGCGCTGCGGCGCGCAAGAGGCGTCCACGACGGCGAGCGCACACGCAGAGTGACCATAAGCTGCTCAATATATTTAAGGGCTCGTCGCCAGTCTAATCATGCTGTATCTCGTGCAGCGCTGACCCCAGCACTCAGAGGGGCGCGCTCTATGATGTGAGGGCTCACCGCCAGTCTAACCCTTCTGTATTACATGCAGTGCTCTCCTCATGACTCAGAGGCGCGTCGCGCCGCCAAGTCCAACAATGCATTTTCTGTGCACGCAGAAGCACGCGCATACACTGCGACGGCGTGCAACTACTGTAGCGCGGTACTGTGCGTCAGGGCGGATGACGGCACGCGGTGCGTGTCACCTTGATGTCGCTCACTTCCCACGGGGACATGCGTGGCGAGAGCACCGTCTCCGCGATCGCGGACAGCGCCGCCGGCGCCGCGTCGGGCAGGCACTGCGCCGTGTAGATCGTCTGTGTCACGCGGCAGCAAGTGCGTACGCGGGGGTGGGGGGTGGGGGTGCAAGTGCATGCAATGTCAGCGATATGCGCCACCGCCTGGATGATTGCGCCGAGGTTGCAGCGGAAGGTGCGTGGTTGTAAAACCTGCGGTTTCGCCACTTGACATGGCAGCATGCGAAGCGGAAGAGTGTACGTCCCTGGAGCAGCCATGCTGCCAGCCGTGCGGACGCTGCGCCGCGGCGGTCAAGCGCGGAACAGGCGCTGGTTGGCTGCGTGCCGCGCGCTGCTGCGCTTTCCATCCTTTCACTTACTGCATGCCGCGCAGAATCGACCACCACTGGGACACTGATGGCCAACCGTGACAGTCGGCCGCAGCGCTGAGCACCTGTGCAATGCCGCACGCCGCTCAGAAGCGACCACGACTGGCAACACTGAAGGCCAACCTCCGCAGTCAGCCGCAGCGCTGAGCACCAACGCGATGCCCCGGAAGTGAACGTTGCAGCGGCGCCAGCGCGTACCGCGACACTCTGGCGCCCCCCGCACCCCCCCCACCTGCATGTACCGAAAGAGACTCCGGTGTTCTGACTCCGGTGCCCATCCCCTCCCCCCTCCCAACTGCGCACCTGTTAAAAAGTTGACATGCTGCGTCGCCGCCACGCGTCACCCGCAACAAAGGAGCATATTGATGCCGCTGCACTCAGCACGTGGCGAGGGCCAGCCTCACCCCCTCCCCCCCCTCCCCCCGCTCTGCGTGCGCACGATTGACAGGCAGCCGTCTACACTCCCCGGCATCTGCGCCCCCCCCCCCCCCCCCCCATGACATCCCGCCTCCATACACCGATGTACACACACACACACGGGCGCTGCAGAGCACGGCGACGGCACTGCAGCTGCCACTCCGTGGAGGCGGCAAGTGTCAGTGCTCAGCGCTGGTGGCAGTGCTCACCTTCTCGCGCCCGCCAACGCAGCCGTAAATCACGCCGGCGTCCTGCAGATCCCTGCGCGGCAGCGGCGGCGGCAGCAGAAGCAGCGGCGGCGCCATAGTGAGCGCTGGCGGCACAGCGAGGAGCCCGCAGCGGCAGCGCAGCAGCGGCGACAGCCAACAGTGTCATACAGCAAATATACGTGCTCAAGCGCGTCACCTGCTGAGCCACAGTGACGACCGCTGTGCCGTTGACTCGAATTCAAGTTTTTGCGCGAGGCGCGCCAGCAGCCGCGTGCCATCCACCTGCTCGTCCTGCCACAAAGCTTTCTATCATGCAGTCTTGCTACTATACAGCAAATGCTCGTGCCATCGCACAGCTCTCTATCAAGCAGTCTTGCTGACGTACGAGCGAATGCACATATTCTGCATCACCTGTTAAGCCGCAGAGACGAGCGCTCCGCCGTGGACTTGCACGCGAGGCGCGACAGCAGCAGCGTCTATCATGCAGTCTTGCTACGATAAGGGCAAAATGCATGCTCTGCGTCACCTGTTGAGCCGCAGAGACGAGCGCTCCGCCGTGGACTTGCACGCGAGGCGCGACAGCAGCAGCGTCTATCATGCAGTCTTGCTACGATAAGGGCAAAATGCACAATCTGCGTTACCTGTTAAGCCGCAGAGACGAGCGCTCCGCCGTGGACTTGTACGCGAGGCGCGACAGCAGCAGCGTCGCGCCCGTCTGCGGCAGCGTCTCGTCGCGCGACCCCGCGTTCACAACGAGGCTGAAGCTGGCGGCCTGCGGTGCACTCACGCGAGCACGGGAGGGAGCGGTGGCGACGATGCTCAAGACAAACTGCAGCAGGCAGGCGTATATGAGTTTCACTAGCCATGGCGCATGGCCTCTGCGGAAAAGCGCAGCGGAGGCCGTTGCCATCGTTGCCATGGCGTATCCTGGCAGCCTCAAAAGAAGCGCACTGACGATAGCAAACGGCTATCGAAGCTGACATACTTTAAGCTTCTACAAAACTTCAAGTTGAAGTTCATGTGATGTCTGGTCATCGCCTACGCTGCGGACCGCAGCACGAGCGTGTGACAACGCCCTGCGGTCGCGGAGATGCACAATCTGCCGCTGCTAGCACAGGTACGTGCGGTCTGCCGTCGCCGTACGAGTTGCGCATGGCAGCTGGAGATGTGACGTTGCTGCCCCTGAAACAAAGCTCCGACGCACACACTGGAAACCCATGTGCTGCTGATGGCAGCTTGTTGATTATACGACAGCTGCAGGTGCAACGAACGACCGGAGATTTGCTTTGAAGGCATGGGCCGCAGATAACAGTAGCCACAAATTCCGAGGCCATGCGCATCGAGTGGCACCTAGAGCGAGTGTTATTATTATAAGAGGCTGCTACGATGTACCTGAGCTTCTGAACATCATAGCGCACGCAGCATACGCCACTACGGTATGTATGTCTTTGTGTCGTTCAGGAGCGTCACCGACGGAAGTCGGGGAATAGGGCAACGGGCAATCGCTGCATGCCACGTGTGCGCCGATCGCGCCCTCGAGGCATGATGGCGCGGTAGAATGCAAAGCGCAGCATGCTCGCTGCCTTGCGGGCACTGCGATATGAGACAGTCCTGCTGCTGCATGAGTTGTATGACTGCAACTGCAGTGCATCGAACAGACTGTGCTTCAACGCTGTACTCCGAGTTGGTGCTCTCAGTCAGTGATCTCATGGTCAGGCGCTGCAGGCACTGGCCAATATCATTGTGTGTATTTGCGCGCATTGACAAAAAACACTGGTCAAGCAGGAGGAGACATGGTGACGCCTTCCATCACATCAGATGGTCCTTGAAGCGGAACAGTAGCAAAAATTGGGTTCATCAAGAGACTTCTGGTTACACCTCAAATGACCATATCATGAAGCAAGCACACATTCTGCATCACCTTGTCGCCAGTCTCCAGAGACGCCACCTTGACGCCATTGGGCAGAGTGGAGACCTTGCTCACAGGCGTGGGCAGGGCTGAGGGGCTCGCCTCAGGTGACCTAGACGACAACAAGTATACACACATGTCGATGACCAACAGTCCCCGTCTACGACATTCGAAATCTCATGATATACTAGTGCCCAGTGGCCGGCAGCAACAGGTTCAGACACTGCTGCAGTGATCGAGCACACGCCACGACTTGCCAGCGCGCAACGAGAGTCAGCCGCAACACCAGACCAAACTCTGGGAGCACAGGCGCAGCTCTTGCAAGCCCAATGTGCATTTACTGGAACATACCAAAGATCCCCATGCCATCGCACACGGATTGCAGTGCGGACATCGCTTAGGCAGAAACCTCACCCTGGGAACTCCTGCTCCAGGGACAGGAGAGCGCTCAGGGCGCGCCTGCCAGCCTGCTGCGCCGCCGGCGCCGCGGCCACCGCCTTGCACTGCTGCGAGGCTAGTCTGCTCAGCATCGCCACTCTCTGCTAGCACAGGTGTAGGGAGTGACTTACGTTAATTTGCGTGTTCTGGCTTCCACTTGAGCATGAAACTGACATATGTATTCATGTCTGGATCCACAGCAACCAAGCCAAGCCTTCTCATGGAGCGTTGTGGCCAATGATAGTTTCCTACACTTACCCGCCAGCAGTAGCCGATGTCTACGTGCATAATTATTCAAATGATATACTTGCATCTGTCATCTTGCTTGTTGACATGCTCCGGGAGCAGCCGGCACCAAGCCAGCAAGCAGTGACCCTAGCTGCGCAAAAATACGAGCCAGGATGGCGCCGGCTGCTTATATGTCACGTGTGCTCTGCATGTCACGTGCACCAGGGACGTGACCTGCATGCTCAATACAGGGACAGTTGCGCATCATTGACAAGTGCCACCTGGCGCAACACAAATACATCCCTGGTCAGCACTGTGCCTTGCCAGATCTGTTTCGCCAACTGCATGTTGTATGATAAATGTCAGTGCGCTTGCTACATGCGATATCACCTGTGACAGTATAATCAAGCTCCCTGTGCGCCACTTTACATGTCAAGTCATCGAACCCGCTCTTGCAGCAACTCCACACTTCTATCATCTGCATGTTCTCGCACTCATTAATGACCAAAGTCTTGATGCACTGAATGGCCACCAAGCAAGAATTAATCCACAAACGACACAGACAACATGATTGTGCACATACACTGCATCTAGCTTCCTGTGCACTAACAATCGTCTATCTGGCACAAAACACGAACCGAAATACAACCCTCACGGTCTCATGCAAACTGGAGCTCACATGACAACATCCAACAGCACCACCTGACATGTGTTGAGCATACAAGCACCCTGGTCTGTGCTGCCTTGCCACAAAACACATAGTGCTGCAATAGCGAACATCAGCATCGAACCAGACCCATAACCTGACAAGACGCCATCATACGCAGGCACACAAGACACGGCCACAATCAACATAGCAAGCATACTACCAGCTGTCTCTGTCTCTGATCCTACCACTACATGGGCAGTCATGCAGCATGCGCTCAAGCTCTCAACAGGCAACGCGTGCGCAAGACAACGTGCGGCAGGGCAGCTCAGAGCACGACAACAAGTGCGCTTTGAATCTATCATTCACAGGATCCACGCTCACATCATGGCATGCGACAGCAATGCGCGTAACAGGCAGCAGCGCGCTGACCACCGCGCCAGCAGTCTACGACGTGGAGCAGTAGCTCTCTGCTCCCGCACACACTCACCGCTCCTGCGCGGCCGCCAAGCAGCGCATGTTGTGATGATCGCTGCGCACTTGCGACAGCTTGGACCTAAACTTGTTCAACGTGCACGGACTCCCGCGCCGCGCAGCTCGTGTGCAGCGCTATGATGCACGCCCTCGTACTCCAAGTCAACGCACCTTGCCGCATCAGCCCCCTGCCGCCAGCCCTGCTACGACCCGCGCGGTGCTGGCAGCGCCTGCCCCGCCCCCGAGGTGACAGCGCCCTTCCTGAACCTGTGCACACAACACCAGCAAGCAAGCCGTCGTGTATGGCGTCGATCCTCCGCGCGCACGCCGCAACACGACAGCAGCACCAGCAGGACCGGAGAAGTGCTGCCAACGACGCCCACCGCTGCGTAGGAGCTCTCCGCCAACAGCATCCCTGGCTATGCTGACTACATGAGTTGCCACTGTGTCGGCAGGGTGCGCTGCACACTCTACATAGACTGCCACTGCTTCCCCCACAAGAAAGTCACAGCTGGTGGCCGAGGAAATGCCGAGGATGAGCTGCTGCTGCCTCGGCCTGCAGGCCGACCTCGGCAGCAGTGAGAGCGTAGAAGGAACAACGTACCGCCAGCGCGTCATTCAGAAGCCACCCGCCGATCCTGCCCAGCTTCATGATGCCCTGTACTGAATGTTTGGTGCTACCCCCCTACCCCCCCCCCCCCCCCCAACACACCTCCGCTGCCGTCTTGCGACATGCATAAGCAGCGCCCGGGTCCTGTTGCAGCGTCGGCGCAGGCGTGCACTGGCGTTCCGCAGCGCCGGCTGCTGCTGATGTCTCAGCAGTTATCGCGAGCACGTGCTGATTCTGCCAAAATATGCCAGCAGCAGCTGCCGCCCATGATCGCAGTTGGCGTGTTTCAGGCACCCTGTGTTCAGCAGTTCTAACGCTGCACGCTGCCGCCGTCGGCGACTGCAGTGGCCCTCGGCGCTTTTGAGTGTCTCGGCACCAAGGTGCCTTGTCGTGCTCCTGCTGTGAATGCCATCTCTAACTGCGCGTGTGCCGATGTCAGCAGCCGTCCGAATCAAGACCCTGGCTGGTTCTCTCTATGATCCAGCGCCGCGACTACCTGGGAACCTTAGAGGCGCTTTGCGCTGACATCCGCGCCAGCATACCCTGCAAACACGGCCGCTTGACTGAATCAGCTGCGCTTGTCTCTCATCACAGAATCCAGAGAACGTCTGCTGCCGCTCCTGAAAACCGCATCGCCGTGACTGCACTCTGTCTCTGCTGCGCCGCTGCTGCCGTCGATAAACCATTGAGGTGGCTGGAACCGCCACGCAGCGGCTACCGTACAGTTGTGGCACCAGTCGTCCGACCGCGTCGACAGAAACGCCAGCGTCGCTGCCCAAGGTCCCACGCCTGCGCTTGCCGCGCGCTGTTCACAGTTTCAAAGCCCCCGTAGCCCCCCCCCCCCCCCCCCCCCGCCAGCGCCCGCCCCCCCCCCAGCCCCCTGAAAGCCAATGATACATCCCACTACATCCCTGAACGGCACGTTTTGCGCCCTCCTCCAGCACACCTCGCGCCGCCGGCAGGCCCGCACGCTACGCGCGCCGCGTCACTGGCGCGACGCCGCCCCTTCGTCGTCGCGCTTCTGCAGGTACCGCTCAAAGTCCTCGTCCGCGCCGGCGCGGTCACCGCCGCCGCGCCCTCCCCTGCCCCCCCTCTGCCCCCTCCCCCCTCCCCCCCCCCTCCTGTCGCCCCCCCCTCTACCCTCCCGGCTGCCGCCGCGCTGCTGCTGCCGCCGCTCGCGGCTGTTCCCCCGCCCACCGTTATGCCGCCGCCCGCGGCTCCGACTCCGGCTTTTGCTGCCGCCGCCGGCGCTGCCCTGCCAGCGATCATCGTCCGCAGCGCCGCTGCCGTTGCCTTTGCCGCCACGGCTGCGGGAGTCGGCACGCGAGTCGACGGGGCGTCGCCGTGCAGGCGAGCGCGACCCTCGCTTGCGTGGCGGCGACCGCGATGACCGCCGTCCGTCCTGGACAGCGAAACTGCCGTATCCGTTACCGCCGGCTCCGCCGCTGCGGAAGCCGCCGCCGCGAGAGCCGCCCTGGAACCCCCTGCCGCGATTGTCGCGCGGCTGCCGCTCCGGCGAGTGGAAACGCCGCTGCGCGATGCCACGCCCCTTGAGCACGACGCCATCGGCCCCAGCAGCGGCGTCCTTGTCATCGTGCGCGCGCCCGCCGCCGCCGCCGCCGTCACCGCCGCGCCTTTCACCGCCTTCTCTGCTGCCACCGCGGCGACCTCGGCGGGCGTCGTCGCCGTCGCCGCGCTCACGCCGCGCTGCGCGGCGCGCGTCCGGAGAGCGCGACGGCGGCGCGGCTGCCGCCGGCGAACCGCCGCGGCGCTCTCCCTTGTCACGCGTCGCGGCACGCTCTCCCTTGTCACGCGTCGCGGCCGCAGGGGCGCTGCCGCTGCGGCTGCGAGCGCTGCCGCTGCGCCCACTCCTTGCGGCGCGGCCGCCGCTGCCGCTGCGCCCCCTGCCGCCGTTGGTGCTGCCGGCGGCATCCGCAGGCGACGACGCCTTGGGCTCGCGCGGCGGCGGCGTCGCGTCGGAGCCGCGCGCGCTGCCGCCGCTGCTGCGCGCGGGGCTGACAGCAGCGGCGGCGGCGGCAGCAGCGGCGGGCAGCGGTGGCGACGCGGATGGCGAGGCGCTGCGGTGGCGCTTCGAAGACGCCCTGGAGGAGTGCTTCTTGCGGGACTTCTTTGAGTCCTGCTTGGACTTCTTAGACGACTTCTTGTGCTCGTGGCTGTGCTTGCGCTTCTTGTCCTTGGCGCTGCTGCTGCCGCTGCGCTTCACGTTCTTGCCGCTCTTGCTGCCGCCGCGCTTCTTGTCCTTCCTGCGGCGGCGGCGCTGCGCACGCGGGAGAGGCAACGCATCGGACCAGTGCTGTCAGGTGCTGCGAAAAGTGGACGTGCAGAGTCTTGCCGCAATGCTGCAAGTCGGTGACTGCTGGTTTTGCTCAAAGGAGCTGCCGCGTGCGTGTGCTGCAACAATTCCGTGCAGCAGCTGTGGCAAAGAGGCATACCAGACATGGCACAAGTGCGTCGCATCCGCAGTCAGTCGACGCCATCAGCTACGTCGTGAGTACGTGTCAGTTGCATCTGCCCTGGCGCCGTTGCCGTATTCGTGATGCAACATGGACCACCTACTTCAAAAGAGCCCCCTTGCTTCCACCATGTATAAGCTAATAGGGGCAGACAACCGTCGCTCTGCGGGTTGTTGGGCGGCGCTGCTGGCTGAAGCGCTGCTCCCCGTCTCCTGCTTGCCGGCCACTCGTCGCGCTGCCAGAAGCAGCGCGCACAATTAGCTACAGCCTGCCTGCCCACCCTGTCCACCACAGCAGGATGCGATAACGACCAAAAGGCACGCACACACTTCACACACTTGAGTACACCCTTCGAGTCATCAAGTACCTCTACGCTGGAGTCGCTGTCCGAGTCGGAGCCGCTGTCGCCGCTGCTGCTGCCGCTCCCCGACGACGCGCTGTCCGCGCGCGCGCGCTTGCCGCCCCCCCCGCGCTTCTCCTCCCTCCCCTTCCGCTTGCTGAGCGCTGCTGCCGCAGCCGCGCCGTCCGCCGCCGCCTTGGCGCCGCCCTCCGACAGCTGTCCGCAGTCCACGACGCTCACGCGCTGCGTTGCGACGGGCGCGTCACGCTCCGTGCGGTCGACATCTGCGCGCGCGGCCGGCAGGGGGGAGGGGAGGGGGGGGTGCAGGGGTCAGGGGGGGGGGGGGGGGGGGGGGGGGGGGGGGGGGGGGGGGCGTGCGGGGCGGCAAACCGGGGGGGGATGAACGAGCGGCATGTGTGGGGTATTGGCGGCGCTGCTGCAACAGTGCTCAGGTATCAAGGCGTGCCCCTGACGGTGCCTGCCGCAAAGGACAAGTGGGATGGGCGTGCGCTGCGGTGTTGCGATGGGTGCATAATGAGCGGTTGTTGTATGTAGCAGAGCTTGCGGTAGTAGCATCTGACGCGAACAGTTGCATCATGGTGTGCCGTGCGACCGGGGGATGTGGTAGGGAGAGAGCAGCAGACCAGCACCGGCAGCAGCAAGGGCTAAATACACCTGGCATAAGCGCGGGCAGATCCACAACACACGCATAGTTTGGCAGGCTGCAGGAGGCTTGCTGACCCCAGCCGTACCCCTGCAATCCACACTACCGTGCTCATTTAATGGTGGCGTCCCTGCTCACGCATTATCGGCACATGCGCATGTGAGCATAAGGAATCGACGTACAATCTCAGACGTCTTGGCATATCATTGCAAATGCAGACGTCCTGCATGAATCACTCATTGAAGCTATGCGACGAGGCTGTGCGCCTGAGAAAGTAATTGCAGGTGCGACTCGCAAAGGTGCTGTCACAACTGCGCTCTGTGGCTGTGTGTCCAGGAGCATCAACGTCGTCTGGTATTGCCACCCCAAGGCGCACTACATGCGTCCACTCTGCTAATATGCCGCTTCTGGACACGTGAACAGACTGAGTGATGCACCACGCGGCACTGCCTTCACTTGAAGTTTCTGCTCTCACCTTCCATCTTAGTGAGCACATCCAGGCCCTCCTCCACCTCCCCGAACACGACGTGCTTGCCGTCTAGGTGCGGCGTCGCGACGGACGTTATGAAGAACTGCGGGAGGGAGAGCAGCGCGAGAGGGCGGAGAGCGTTGCGGCCGCGCGTCACACACTGAGTCAGTGCTCAGGAGCAGTTTGACAACGAGCAAACGGGCGTTGCGGACGTGTTTCATCATTCAAGTGCGGCAGCCTGACAATGGGTCGAGCCATCGCGCGCTCGCTGCCATTACACGCTGGCAGTTGCAGCAGTTCCAGGAAGTCTGCTAGTGCAGCGGACGGCCCGCGTGGCCGAGCACAGCACATGGGTGACGAGGCGCAAATATGACATACATGCAGATGGACACTGCCATACGCAATGCGTACGTACTCTGTGACGCATCCAATTCATGCATGCATGTGGATACATCCAAGATTGTAAGAAGATCGCGACGCACGCAGGCGGAGCAGGCGACAAACCCTAACCCTAACCCTAACCCTAAAGTGCCGGGCAGACAGCTCCGCGGCTCTGTGCGCGTCTTAACCACAGCGGCTCCCATCACGCAGCCGCATTTTGCCCCCCCATTAGCGGGGCTAAACTGACAAAGAATCGCAGCCAGGGCAGCGCTCGACGACTCCAGCGTCAGCGCTCGTCGACTCCAGCGTCAGCGCTCATACCGCCCTTGACCGCGGCACGCGCGCACGACGATGTCGCGCGTGCCAGGGCCTGAGCATCGCAGGAGTGAGACAGTGCCTGCTTCTGGAAAACGCTCCTCGTGAGATTGCATCTGCAGCTGAGCACTGGTGTGGTGGCGTCGGAGGCGGGCAGCTGGCTAGCAGCAGCCCATAGCGAATGAGAACGTAGGCGCGCTGGTCCATGGGCACAGTCGGAGATTGAACTGATGAATCCGCTCCCCACATGCTCAATGGCGGTCTGGAGGCCAGTGGGTGTGGCGGTTGCAGAGACTGCATCCAATCAGCACGCCCATTGCCTCACTAGAGCCCTAGCAGAGATGCAGGCGGACGTGGGAATGTGGCTCTCTGTGCAAGTACCTGGCTGCCATTGGTGTTGGGCCCCGCGTTCGCCATGCTCAGCAGTCCGCGCCGGGAGTGCTTCATCTTGAAGTTTTCATCCTTGAACTGCAACACGCGACACGGCAGCGTGGCAAAAGCGACTGAGTCACACAAACGACGGAAAGCTGCTCCTGGTGACGAGCTCGATCACCGCTTCTGACGGAGGCGCCGGTAGCGATGCACAGCGCAGCAGCTAGGCACGAGGTCACGGGCAGAATGATATTAACTAGCAAAGAACACAAAGTCACGCCAGTGGATTTCAGCGGACAGCGCTGACTGTGACATTAGAATGACGTGAGTAGATGTCATGTTCATGAAAACATTCGAAGCAGTACGCTTTCAAGTACTAGACTACAGTGTATACACTTATAAGCCATAAGCCATACAAACTTGAAGTGTCATCGCACATTTTGCTGATCATCAATGCGGTCTGAATGGACATAAAGGGGCGACTTCGACCACTAAAGTGACACAGCAGTGGTGCTGCAGCTGCGTGTCACGCTGGTGTGGTGCGGCCTGATGGCAATGCGCAGATGAATGAGTCAGCGCTGGCGTTGAAGTTCGCAGATGACAATGGCAGTAAACGATGTTGAGAAGCACTGGCACCCGCTAGCAACAAGGTTTGGAGCGAGCCCAGCAGTGGACTTTTATCAGAACCAGCGCTCCATCGACCTGCTGCAATATCGCCTGCGAGAGCAATCAATCTCAACGCCGAACCCATTCCTAGAGATTGCACCGGGGCAAAGGTGATGCATGTGCAGTTTAGGTCTGTCGTGAACGCCTTTGTTTCCCAAATTCCAAAATGGCAAGGACGCCTTGCAGTTTCTGGAATACTGCCAGCGTTCAAATGTGCTTTTAAGAAACGGCTGCCACATAAGGCCAGGTAACTGCAGCATTAATTTCAAGGCATACCTTGCCACCGTATATCGACTCCCCGCCAGTGCCGTTCCTGTTCGAGAAGTCCCCTCCCTGCAGCGGTGAGCAGCAAGTGCGGTACAGTCAGCGCCGGCCCCGCTCTAGTGCAGTCAAGCGCGCGGTTGCAGGTTGAAGTTTGGGTCAAATTGGGTTGGTAAGGGTCACATTGGGGATTGGTAATGTGCGCAAAAGGTGCGCCATGACCGCCATGGTGACCACTCGCGCTGGCTGGGCGCGCCCACCGTGCCTGAGCATCGCCATGACTGAGCATCACCATGACTGAGCATCACCATGCCTGAGCATCACCATGCCTGAGCGTCACCATGCCTGAGCACCACACGTCTCAGCGTCGCCACATCTGAGCAGTCACCGCGGCTGAGGGCGCCATGCCTGAGCACCACCACGCCTGAGCAGAATCATCAAGTAGAACGGCCTGATGATGTAAAATTTGCCCTCTCAACGCCCACGACAAGTGAGACCGTGCGGAGCAATAATGTTTGAGACCAACGTGGCAAGTGCGCAATGCTACATCGTAGCTGAGGATGTACTACTGATGAAACGGAGACCGAACAGATGTCAGAGCCGCGGAGCTTGTTCGCATGACAGTGCGGGCGACGCTACAGCAGTTGTCTGCAGCACTGCACGACCAACGCTAAGAATGCAAGCCTGACCTGACTTCCAACGTGCAGAAATGTGCAGAGAGAAACCATGCAGGTCTGTGTGCATGGTTTGCTGGTCGGCGCAGAAAGCATCCCCAACGCAGGGCGTAGCTGTCCATGGCTGCTGGTAAGAGATGACAGCATATGTACACAACAGGCGTGCGTGCACACGTGTGCATGCGTGGAGCGCCAATGCCGTCCCACTTGCCAGGAGCTTGTGTAGTGCGTTCAATCAATACATGGAGATAGCAAGTTTGGTTTGGGCCCAATCTGTCAGGCGCTTGTATAGCGCGTTCAATCAATACATGAAGATAGCAAGGTTGGTTTGAGCACATTCATACTTCAAGAAGTATGCTCACCTGGACCATGAAGTCTGGTATTATTCTGTGGAAGATCGTCCCCTTGTAGGTCAGCGGCTTCCCTGTTGTCTCCCCAATCCCCTTCTCCCCTGTGCACAGCGCCCTAAAGTTATCCACGGTGAGTGGCACCACATCGTCATACAGCTTGAAGACCAGCCTCCCCACTGCAAGAGCGGACATTTATCAGCAAGCACGACAATCCCATTATTGTCAGCAAAGCGGGATTGAACGAGGTTGGGGATAGGTAAAGGTCAGCCTTCTAGAATATCAGTGCCCGCCTTCAGCAAACGTCGTTTGTGTTTTGTCAACATCAGGCAAAACAGGGTGACCGCCGAGGACGAACGGGCTATGACAAGACGTGAAAATAAGGCTGTGCTACGGCACGCGAGATCGCGAGAAAGCGTCGTCGTACTGACTGTAGGCGCTGCAGCCTTCAATTACAACTGCAGGGATGTTTTGAGGGCACCACTACCGACAGACTCTCAGGACTTTCCTCACAACATGCTCAGAGTGCGAGCGCTCAGAAAGATTGCAACAGTGAGTGTGTGCATTCGATGGTGTGAGGCCGGCCAGATCAGTAGCCCAGGCGGTCGTCAACAGTGCAGATGATGCGCGCTGTGGGATTCAGATCAGCAAACGATGCTGGTGCTGTGCACACCGAGCGCTGTGGTCTGCACCTCTGCTTCGTACCTGTGGTGCCGCCGATGGCGATATCGAAAAAGCACCGCATGCCTGCCTGCGCCAGGCGCTGAGTCCGTCGGTGCCTTGCACACACTTTGTGCCGCCAACAAGAGCAGCTCCTTCCAGCACACCACCAGCCCCGAATCCAATTGCTGGCTCAGTGAGATTAAGAAAGTGAAGTAGGAGAGTCACGCGCGGCACCGATCTTGCCGCACAAAAGAAAGCAGCGAGGTTGCTGGTAAGGGGGGGGGGTTCTGCGCCAGGATGGGCCGAAGGGCAGCTGCAGCATGTGCCATGGCGTGCTGCCTGCTGGGAAATTGCGATGGCTTTCTTGTCGCAGCTCCACGTCAACGCGGCTTCCAGACTGACGCCAGCAGACCAATACGCAGCTCTGGCGTCAGATATGACTTCACTCATCGTGCCAAACAGTTGCCGAATTGTCGTCCGGCTACAGCTACTGACGAACTTGAGGTGACTTGATGTGACTGCTTGCATTTCTTACTTGATCATGGCCATGTGCTGACGAACTTCAGATTTCCCACTGCTGCAACAGCAATGCTGCTATGGCTGCTGCTGGCCAATTGAAAAGGTGTCTCTTACAGCATGCCCGAGAGTAATGCAAAAAAAACGACAACCCATGCTGTGCACTGGCACAATGGCATCTGCTCATCGCCAGTCTCCGGCCTTTTTGTGGCGCCTTCCATCACTTTTCATGAGGAGACCATGCACCACAGCTTGCAGCACAGCCTCACCATGACACCTCGCGGTATAGCAACACTTTATTGGATGTCACCTTCTTACAATGAATGCGCTTGTGCAGCATGTTAGTGGACCCATGCCTGCATGAAGTGCCCTTGAAGTTGCTTCTAATGGCAACCATATGCAGCAGCGCTGACGTGCCAGTATTTTAAATCGTGGCCGATGCGCTCCTTCCTATGTACGTCACAGGAGCAACGGCAGGCAAAGAATTCTGAGGTCTTGGAGACGGACGTGGTGATTATTGGCAGCGGCATTGCGGGGCTGTGCTGCGGCAGCCTGCTGGCCGCGTACGGGCACAGGGTGACGGTCTGCGAAAGCCACTACCACGCCGGTGGCGCGGCGCACGCCTTCAAGGTCAAGGTCAGCAGCCGCCTCGCAAAAGCTGATGGTTGTTTACGCAGTGTGTGCTTCCTCGCTGAGCGCGGCAGGTCATTGCAAGAGATGTGTCACAGCGTTAGAGGCGGGTCACATCGTGCGTCCGCAGCGTCTGAAGCCTACTGCAGCTCACAACCCTCTAATACTACCGCCAGCTCGTGGCTCCAGCACGTGACTTCTGTGATACGCGTGGCAGCTGTTGGCAAGAAACGGTCACGAAATGCATCATTTTGGCAGCGCCTGCCGTGTACTGCGGCATTGCAAACCTCAGCTTCGCACTTGCACTAGCCTGCGCTTCGCGGCGCACTCTTTGAATGCCCTACATGGACTCAATGCGTGTTTCCAGTGTCGGCTCCGGCGGTTTTTGTAGGTGCTCGCAACATGGCTGCAGGCAGCGGCGCAGCGCACCAATGGCAAGCCTATGCCTGAAGGTGCACATGTCATGAGTGGGCAAGACTTTATCTCGCTGTGGTCACAAGTACATGTGCGATTTGGAGAACTCTATACTTAGTACTGCAACAGAGGTACTTAAGGGCACAAAGCTTTCATATGGGAGTAATATCTGCTGATGGCCAGGATGGAGGTTGAGCAAAATCAGACAAGCTATGGCAACAATGGGCTAAATTGCCTGTGGCGTGAAATACTTGTCAGAAACCAAACAAGACACACTTATCCTATACCTTGATCGAGGGATGATGGTAGAAAAGAAATGAAAAAAGGGCTGCAGCATATGGAAGCTCGTCATATCTATGGGACGGGCCTGCTGTCGGTTTGTTGCGGACGCATACCTCTTACGCGCCACAAGGTTTTCCGTGGCCGAGCGCGCATCGGCAGCAACCATGTTTTCAGCGCAAGCGTGCATGTAGAAATACGCAAGGTCTCAGTCTGCAACACAACGGCACACGGCGTCAAGGCGCCCGTCAGCGCGACGCGCACACGTGATCTAATCAACAGGAATGAACGTGCAGCAGAATTCCTCGCAGACGCCGCTCCGCAACACAATGTCACATGCATACAGCATACGCAACCTTCACAGCATTGCACCAACACACACGTGAGCCCATCAGCGGTGAGGCGCCCCCGACGGAACGCGCAGAGCTTTTGTGGAGGCGCGTGCGGGACGGGGGCAGTGCTCTGCAATTGTGCGCAACACACCGCAATCGCCGTGCGGCTGCGATGCTCAACATGCTCGCGTTGACGCACTCGCAGGCATGCGATACGCTGCACCAACAGCACTCCTGCTGCGCGGCGCCGCAGACACCTTGCTCACGAAGGACATTTTTTCTGCACGTGGATGCCGATTTGCTGACGGTGGCAGCGCTCGACAGGGTGCAGTCCGCACAGCGCGTACCTCAATAGGCTGGTGGTGCTGAATGCGAGAGTCACCATGTCTGGTGCACGTCTGTCACGGCACGGCGTTTACCCGCTGTTTCGTTGCCCTCCCCCCTTCCCACCACCATGCAGTACCTGCCGCACGGCTACCGCACAGCGCATACCTCAACGATGCTGCATGGGAGAGTCACCTATGTCCACGTCCGTCACGGCACGGCGTTTACCTGCTGTATCGTTGCCTTGCCCCTTGCGCGCACCTACCCCAGGGCTATGCAATCCGCTGCTTCTGACTGGGACAGGCCGCATGTAAAGCTGGCTCATGTCTGCCACGGCATTCACCCGTGGTGCTGTTTGTCCCCCCCCCCCCCCCTCAATACCTCAAATGACCCCATTACCCCAGGGCTACACATTCGACTCCGGACCGAGCCTCTTCAGCGGCCTTAGCATCAACCCCAGCCCGAACCCGCTCAAGCACGTCCTCAACGCGATAGGTGGGTTGAAGTTGCGGCTAGGGTTAGGGCCAGGCGCATGCCTGGGGGCGTCTCTTTGTCTCTAGTTGGCGTGCATGCAGGCGGCGGCCGTCACGCCCGGCGCCACCGCCGCTGCCGCCACCGCCGCCGCCGCCGCATAGTGCTCGCGTAGCCAGGTTGTCGTACTTTCAGCATCTCCACACGCCCGCAAAATCACATGAGATCAGAAGTATGACAACGTCACGAGCTACACCATCACCGCATGGACTGGCAGTGCCCATCCAGACGACGCTGCCATTAATGGCGTTATGGCATTCTTATTCTAGTGTCTACTGGCGCATACGCCTCCACCGCCTGACGCACGCATACATACATGCGCACGCACACGCATGTGCTCCCGCAGGCGAAGACGTGCTCATGTACCCAGGTTGTCATACTTGCAGCATCTCAAAACACGCCGCAACATCACGTGGAACTATACATACATCGAAGTATGCACAAGTCACGACTGCCGCCGTCGCCTGACGCTGCGTTGCATCGCTCTCTGCACACACGCATATGCGCGCGCGTGTGCTCGCGTTCGCTCTCCCCCGCAGGCGAAGACGTGGACTGGCTCACGTACGACGCGTGGGGCGCGTTCAATAAAGGCATGTACCCTAATTACGCCACAGCGCCATGCTGTAACACACGCGCGCCGCAAAATCACATAAAACTGTGCAAACAAACGCAACGTACGCGCCGCCGCCGCCTGACGCACGCATATACGCACGTGTGTTCTTGCGCGCTATCCCGCAGGCGAAGACGTGGACTGGCTCACGTACGACGCGTGGGGCGTGTTCATCCCCGAGGGCGCGTTCCCGTCGCCCATCGGCCCGGGGCCGTTCGCGCGCACGCTCGCGCGCTTCGGCGGGCCCGGCGCGCAGGCGCAGGTGAGCGGCGCGGCGCAAGTCAACCCTAGGATGAAGTTCACTCCAACCTTACTTCAACTCCTACGTAACCTTGAGCGTGCCGGTGTCTGTCAACTCCACTTCAACTCCTATGCACCCCTAGCCTGCCAATGCCTGTGCGCTGATTTCGATGTGTTGTTGCCCATCGGCCCGGGCTCGTTGGCGCATTCGCTCGCGCGCTTTGGCGGGCCCGGCGCGCAGGCGCACGTGGGCTGAGCAATGCGCGCTACCGCTGACCCCACTCTCACCCGCTGCCTTTGGCCTTTTGCTGTCGCTCGGATGGCGCTGGCACTGGCACTGGCCTTCCTTTTCGACAGAGCCAGGCATCTTGTCCAAATCATAATTGTGAGCCTGCCGCCGTCTGTGGATCCTGTGCGGCAGCGCTCGGTTGTGCCTCGGTGACACCTGGTGCGCACCGCTCGAGGCTGATGCGCATGCCTTCATACTTTCAAGTAAAGATGAGGATGGCCAAGTCGTAAAACCAACGAGGCAGGAAGCCGAGATCATCGAAGTCGACAACAAGATGGCGCTGCAGTGGACGCTCGATGCGGTCAATTCCCAGTTGGTGTTAGCTCGCAGTGATGATCCCTGCCGTGCGTGTAATGCTGTGTGCATAAGTTCTGGTTGCGTTGCACCTGCGCATGCACGCTGAGTGTCAGAAAGCCTCCTGCACACTGAGCAGCTGTGATCACACCTGTGCAGCCAAGGACCGCATGCGCAAACGCCAAATGCTTGTATTCAACATCTTCTGCGCCCCAAGAAGCGCCAACAAGCTGCATGGGCGCGGTAGAAATCAAACATGACAAACAGCACCTGTCTCACCGTGGAAGTGCAACGCCGCCCCCACAGTCCGCTCGCTCTTGCAGCAACCCCCACTATCAGCTTTCCCGACTGACATGACTGCGGCGGCGCTCCATCAAAATAACTTTAACACTCGCATGACGCTTCCTCTCTCTCACCCCCTCGCGTGCGGTGCGCCGCGCAGTGGGACGGCCTCATGGCGTACCTGCTGCGCCTGTCGGCGGCGACCATGGGCCTGCCGCCGTTTGCGCTGCGCGCCGACGCCGGCGCCGCGCTCGCGCACTCCATCAAAATAACGTCAACACTCGCATGACGCTTTCTCTCTCCCCCCCCCCCCCCCGTGTGCGCCGCGCCGCGCAGTGGGACAGTCTCATGGCGTACCTGCTGCGCCTGTCGGAGGCGACCATGGGCCTGCCGCCGTTCGCGCTGCGCGCCGACGTCGGCGCCGCGCTCACGCTCGCGCCGTACGCGCCCGCGCTGCTGCGCACCATCGCGTCCGGCCCGGCGCTGCAGGTGCGCGCATGTAGCCCCTAGTCCTGGCTAGAACTGTTGCCCCTATCCCTCATTCAAAAGCCCCACCCTAACCCTTGTCCTACGCATAGAAATGCCCGCGCTGCTGCGCACCATTGCGTCTGGCCCGGCGCTGCAGATGCGTGTAGCCCTGGTCCTGGCTATGACTGTTGTCCTGCTGCTGCCCTCTATCTCTGATTCGAAAGCCCCACCCTAGCCCTTGTCCTAAGCATGGAAATGCCCGCGCCGCTGCGCACCATCGCGTCCGGCCCGGCGCTGCAGGTGTGTGGCGCCCGTTTAGCCCCAACCCTTTTCGGTTCAAGGACGCATCGGGCCCCGTCGCATTTCCATTGGCAGTGGAGGCTGTGCGCGCACCCTGCAAAATAATTATTCTGGTGCCTTGCAGCAGTACGCGCCCGCGCTGCTGCGCACCATCGCGTTCGGCCCGGCACTGCAGGTGCGCGCATGCAATTAGCCCCTGGTCCTGGCTATGGCTGTTGTCGTGCTGCTGCCCCTATCTCTAATTCAAAAGCCCCACCCTAAATCTTGTACTTTGAAGTACTGAGCATGGAAATGCCCGCGCTGCTGCCCACCACCGCGTCCTGCCCGGCGCTGCAGGTGTGCGGCGCCCGCTTAGCCCTAACCCTAATCGTAGCCATGACCCTAGTGCTCAGCCTGCCCCGAACTTTACCGCCCCCAGGCCTTCTGCTGGTCCTCATTGAAGTTCGTTTGCAAATCAGACCCCACGCTTGTAAGCACAGAAACAAATGCACAAGCGCCTTGTCATTGTGAGGACGCAGTGGGCCCCGTCGCATTTTTATTGGCAGTGCAGTTGTGCGCGCACCCTGGAATGGAATAAGCGTGGCGCTTCACGCCGGTGCGACGTGCGCCCTGCGCTGCTGCGCACCATCATGTCCGACCTTAAGCTGCAGATGCGAACGTGTCGCCCCACTCCTATTTCTGACTGAGACCATAGTCCTGACCCCTGTCCTGCTGCGGCCCCTTTCTCTGATCCAAACTAGTACCCTAACCCTCATGTCGAGCCTGAAAAATGCACACAGTGCGTGATGATTTCTGATACTCCATTGTGTTTGCACTTGAAATTAAAACAATTTTTTGTTTGCACCTGCACTTGGAATGCATCCATAATTGTATGAATATACAGCTGACTCCATTTTATTTGCCTCAAAAAAATACAGGTTCAATATCAACCAGCAGAGCATATATAACTCAAGATGCTTGAATTTATGAAATATCCATATTTTACTCGCAACTTTGTGGTGGCAAAACCTAACCCTAATCCTCACTCAATTCTACCCTAGTGTTAAAAGGTTTCGCCCTCCTGGTGCTTCGGCAGGCTCTCATGCCAGGCGGCCTCGCACTGCAACATATCCAGTCAGCGTACATTTCAGTAGTTGGACATCTCCCGCGTGCAGGCACGAACCGTAACCCTCATCCTATGGCTGTAGCAGGCTCGCTGCATCAGGTGAATAACAACGAGGCTTCTCAGAGCCCCCCAAAAGGGGGGATCTGGCAGCAAGCCGCCTCATTTGCATTGAAATGTGCTGTGTTACAACCGTGGGCCGAAACTTTCTGTAGGCATGGAATGCGCGATGCGCAGGCGTGACGGCTTATTGCGCACCGGACCACATCCCAGACGTCCTGTGCGTACATATAGTATCGCCCTGCACTATAGACTTGACATCCTCTGGTACCGCCGACGCCCCCTGAAACCCCCCCGTGCGCACGTACTTGGTCCGCTTTTGCTGAGTCTGGTGCTCAGCGGATATCTCCCTACTTTTCCCCTCATGTCCCCCCGCACGCAACGGCAACTTGAAGCACAACTGGCACGGGTGCCTGCCCTCATGCCTCACACAATGTCTCTGCCCTTGCAATTGAATTCTGACCCTGAGCAGGGGCCCTTCTCCGCGGTAATGGAGCGCCAGAACATCACGGACCCCTTCATCCGCAACTGGCTCAACCTCATGTGCGTTCCGTGCTGGCCCAGTACGTCACATCGCTGAGCGCTCTGCTGTTTGCTGAGCCAAGCAGTCCAGCCTGTCAGCATCATACACTGTGCCTCAGAATTCCAGCATTTCAGCCTTTTTTGTGCGTGTTGACAGATGGTTCCAATTTGAGTCTGCACCAGGCTAAATGAATCACAAATTGATTCCACTATGTATACCTTTGACTTGCTTGCAATGTGAACGTTGAAAAACAGGTACTTCAGAAGCAGTGTCCTCTTTGACCAAGATAAACAATTGCATGTCTAGCTCATTCACAAATTGATACCTTTGAGATGCTGAAATAGCCTGCAGCATGATTTGTCAACGTACTTCAAGTTAGAGAGTTTGTTCAAACTCTGAGGCTGTGTGTCATTCGACATCCTCTCTGATCAAGACGAGCACCTTCCCCTAATTATTTTCTTGCTTTGTAGCCAGCGCCATCCTGTGTCCAGGCTACGCCGTGACACTGCTGCGTGAATGCAGCCACTGGCTGTCACCGCCGGTGCCTTGGTGCGCGCAACACATGCCTGAGCATCATCGCGCACAGCCATCAACGCTCAGCGCCTACATGCCTAATCCGACCATTGTTGCATGTGATTTACGTGGGTCGGCGGCCGTCGCTGCGGCGTGCGCGTGCAGCGCGTGCGCGAATGCGCGCGTGCGCTTGCCGCGCCCGCAGCAGCACTCGGCAGCAGCGCTCCGCAGCCACGCTCCGCAGCACCGCTCAGCGCCCGCGCCTCACGCGAGCATTGGTCGCGCGTGTTTTTTGTCGCGACGTGCCTCTTAAAGGACCCGTCTGCTGCGTTGGGGCTGGCATCAGAGGAGGCCTGATTTGCCCCCCCCCCCCTTCCCTCCCCGCTATTGTGCAGGTGCTTTCTGTTACAGGGGCTGCCCGCCGACGGTACCCTCACTGCGGTCATGGCGTACATGGTGAGAAGTGATGCCAGGCATTGTCCCCTCAACTGGGGATCGGCTATGAGTGCGTTACTGCAACGTCGAGGTCTTCAGAGAACGCGGTTCCTAGGTTCACCAGATAATACGCTATGCGGCACAATCAACTCCCCAAGCAGCAGCAGATAATACAGAAAGTGGTTTTCCTGCTTTTAATATTTTCTATTGTTTGGGTGTTTTTTCTGGGGGACAAAAAAAAAACGAAACAAGTATTTGCATATGCCAAATTCAGTCACGCTGTGACATCTGATTAGGGGATCATCCCATTGCTTTATCAAAAACCTTCAATTTTTGTTTCCGCTAATTTGGCTGCAACTAAAAAAAAGCTCGGTAAACCAACAATTAACCAATTCAACCTGGACTTTTTTTCTGTTTCGTGGTTGGTTGATTTGAAAATTATGGTGTGTCTCTTTTACAATTGGGTAAGTGATGTGCGCAAAGGGGTGCCAGCAGCTTGACAGCGATTTTTCTGTTGTTGAGAAATGCAATTTCAGCAGTTGTTAGACAAGTTTTCTTTAGAAATGCAAAGAGGCCCAGGACTTTATTGACAAAAACTGACGTACATCAAAATGTGATGCGCTTGTAATTTGAGAGTTGTTCAGTATTTTGATTTGATTTTCTCATAGCAGAACCCTGGAGGAGTGTCACAGACTACGTTGTAAGTGGCAGGGGGGTTTGGGGGTGAGGGGTGCTTCAATAGAACATGAAGGTGTTGCACGGGTCAGGGTACGGCGTAGGTGGTGCACTGAGAGGGCAAATGCTCGATGGCCCCGCACCGGCACAGAGCGCTGCCCCAAACCCCTTCCCATCGGCGCCACCACACGTACCTTCATGCCACCAAACACGCTATCAAGTACCAATATTCACGTACCAACATACTGAACGAGCAAGTATGTAACAACGTCAACGCCCGCTGGTCGGCAAATCCCCTCCCCTAACGCAGGTGGCGGACTGGTACCGCGAGGGGGTCGTCCTGGACTACCCGCGCGGGGGCACGGGGGCCCTCATAGGGGCGCTCGTGAGGGGCGTAGAGAAGCATGAGGGGGGGCGCGTGCTCACCCGCGCACACGTCAAGTCAGTGCTCGTCGAGGGGGGCAGGGCCGCGGGGGTGCGGCTGCGAGATGGCCGCGAGGTGCGCGCGTCGAAGGCCGTGGTCTCCAACGCGAGCATCTGGGACACGCTGAGATTGGTGAGTGATGACGCTGGCAACGCGTAGGTGCAGGTGGGTGCTGCATGCGCTCTTCGCTGTGGAGGCATGTGCAGCTTCACATGTGAAGTTGCTGTGATGGGGGAATTGCGACGGCCGCGAGGTGCGCGCGTCCAAGGCCGTGGGCTCCAACGCGAGCGCCTGGGACACGCTGAGATCTGTGAAGAGTGGCGGGCGGCAGCGGCGTCGGCTGCGTGCGCGCTTGATTACTTGAGGTTTTGAACTTCATGTGTGAAGATCCTGTGATCGGGTCAGAGCGCTGTGCGCGACGGCCACGAGGTGCGCGCGTTCCACGCTGTAGTCTCCAATGCGACATTGGGGCACGGTCATATTGGTGAGGGACGACAGGCGGCGGCAATGTTGACGCGTGCGCACTGAGGCGCAGGTGGAGATTAGAATGCACGCTCGTCACGTTTTCGAGTTTTGCACCTCATGTTTGAGGTTCTGCCGGAGCACGGCTCCAGTGCCAGCCACGGAGCGCACGCATCTGACGCCGTGGTCTCCGATACGAGTTTCTGAGACACGCAGACATGGCGATGACGATGGCGGTGCGTGCTGTTTGCGGTGGGGGGGGGACGCTGCGTGTACACCTGATGTTAAGAAGGTATGCACTTCAAATTTGGAGTTGAGTAATTAATTACTCAGAGGATAATTTCAAATGATTGGGAACTACGCAAAACCAGGTACGCAGTCTCCGATGCGAGCATTCGGGACCACGCGCAGAGTTTGAATGACAAAGCAGACGGAGTGTGGAATTAAACATTCGTGCTCGTCTGACCCGCTGACATCGTTGCTGTACATGCGCTCTGCGTGCAGGTGCCCGAGGGCGCGCTGCCGGATTCGTTTGTACAAGAGCGGCAGGCCACGCCACAGTGCAAGTCATTCATGGTGAGGCAGCAGCGCGCTGGTCTAATCCTAATCCTACCCCCAACCCTAACCCTAATCCTAGCCCCAGCCCTAGCTCTGGCCTCGTTTGGCAGTGCTCATATTTGTCAGCGATCAACTTGCTTACCACTGTTTCCTTGCCATTGGCAGAGCATGGGCAGTATACATGGAGGCTGCGAGTAGATGAGTGCATTCAGAGTAGGAAGTACATAGCACCGTTGAACATTTGTGATAAACTTTGCGTTTATGCTAACCTAAACCAACCCGGGCCTACACAAAGGCTGAAAATAAAAATCGTTGAAGCACATCAGTGCTGTACTGACGCATGATGAACAATAGGCATCGATTCGCGCGCATCTATTGTAGTATTGCACTTGACCAGAGTGTGTCGAGTTATTGTACTGTGACGGAAGTTGACAGTATATTCTTGCTTCGTCACAGAAAGAGCTATATTTGCACAGGTCTTCAATTGGTGCATGCATGTGATCTTGAGTAAACCAGCGACGCTTTGTACATTCAAAGGCTGTACACGGTACGCAAAAAGCTCAGTGATACACAGGCTTGCCACGGTTCTCAGCGTGCATGCTACTGCTTCATGTTCCAGAGCAGCCCATACAGGCGCAAGCTCAGATAGTACCCCGATGGCAACCCCTGACCTTACCCCTAAGTCACGGCTGCTCTTGGTGCCAGGCTGAGGGGCACGTTGTTCATGGTGTTTAAGTTCCTCCCATAGCACGTCCCATCAGCGTCTCCTGCTGCCTCTCCCTGTGTCATCACTGACGACCCACCCCCCCCACACTTTTGCCCTCCTGAAGCAGCGACAAGTATCAAGACACGTGCTTCTCGATTTGCGCGCTTGGGGGTGCGTAGCAGTTGCCCCCGCCCCCCGGATTCCCATCAGAGCGTGGATTTGGGACGCTGTCGACTATCGAGTTTACTACTGCTTCATATGCCACCTCTTGTGACCTCCCAACTTTTTTTATCCGCCCATCAGCAGTACCACCCCCCACCCTCCCTCCCTCATGTCCCCCCAACATTTCCTATCCGCCCATCAGCATGACCCCCCCCCCCGCCGCCCCCCCCTTCCCCCCAGCACGTCCACCTGGGCGTGAGGGCCTCCGACCTGCCGCCGGGGTCCATCGACTGCCACTACGCGCACGTCCTCGACTGGAGCGTCCCCATAGACGCTCCAGGCAATGTCATTATCGTCTCCATACCGAGCGTCCTGGACCCGTCGCTGGCGCCCGAGGGGTGCCACTGCGTGCACGCGTACACGGCGGGCAATGAGCCGTACGCGGTGTGGGAGGGGCTGCAGGAGGGGACGGAGGAGGTGAGAAGCGGTGTGTGTTGGTTTGATGACTCACAGCTCAGCACTGTTTTGAGGTTGGGTCCTGCTGAGCACTGAAGTGCCACTGCGTGCATGCGTACACGGCAAGCAACGAGCCGTACGCGGCGTGGGAGGGGCTGCAGGAGGGGACGGAGGAGGTGAGAAGGAAGGGGCGGGGGTGGGGGGGCTTATTATCTGGTGTATGTCTTGGCATGGTTGTTGAAGATGCCTGCAGCAAGTGTATGCTGACAGAGTGGGGGGCGGGGGGAGGGGGGGGGGTTGAGTGAGTGTCTGTGCGGTTCTGAGCTTAAAGATGGAACAGAGAAGGAGGGCGGGCGAGGGGGTGCTTTCCTCGATGCATATCCAGCACGCGCTTCGCACCCCACATGACTTGTGTTGCGCAAGCGAAGCTGCGCACAGCATCTGCACTGATGGGATGCGCGTCTCATTGTTTTTCACAATGCGCCTGCGTCGATCGTGCGCTTGCCGAACGGGGAGGGAACCCCGTGTGCGCCTCTGTTGCATGGTCCTGCGCATTGGCACATAAACGCCGGCGCGCGCACATGCATGTGCCGCAAAGCTAGTCGTGCTGAGCCATTCAGGTCCGTGCTGCAGCTGCGCGCCTTGTGTTGCCGTTGCCGGCGCATTCCCATCGGCAACTGGCGCGCACTCTTAGGCGCTGCTGTCCCCCAACCCTTCCTCAGCATTCGCCATTTCTTTCCTCTTGGCAACGCCTGTTCCCCACGATATGGCCCACTCACCCTCTTCATCCGCGTTCGCCGCCGCCGCCGCCGCCGCCGCCGCCGCCACCGCTGCCGCCGCCACCGCAGTACGAGCGGCTGAAAGAGGAGCGCGCCAAGGTCCTCATGGACGCCGTCGAGAAGGTCTTCCCGGGGCTGGAGGACAGACTCGAAGTTCGCATGATAGGTCAGACTTGAAGTTTGCATAATTCACTTAATGGCGTGGGTGCACCGATGCGGCTGCCATGACGTGCTTTACATCGTTGTTTAGGGGGCCCAGTGCGCTTTTGCTCCTACTGCCGGCCCAGGGCTTCACCGGAGTTGCTGCTCAACCCTAACCTTTACCCTTGCTGCGCAGTTCCCCTGCGTGCGAGAGACCGCGCCTTGCCGCATTTGCCTCTACTTGCGCAGCTGCGTCAAGCAATCTGGGGGGTGTCTTCCGCTGCTTCAGCGTGGCGCCAAAGTGGAGCACTGACATGCGGCGCGTGCTTGGCGGCGTATACTTTATAGTGGCATTTCTGCGCATGGACAGTGCTCTTTGGTCTGGATATGGCGCGAACGTTGCCAGCGATGCACGGCAAGCCCGCATGCAGTTCTGCTTGACCGGAGTGCGGTTGGTCACAGAATTAGGGTTTGCCAATTGGTGATGCTCAGGTGATGGTCTGGCCAGTTGCTGCCACTGTGGTGTGCACCTGATCCAAGCCCACCTTAAGGCCTGCAAAATTATTCAAAATTACTTGCTTCTCATTCATTTTGTATAATAAGTGAATTTGGCCCAATGGCTAAATGGGCAGCACATGTTTCTTGCAATCATTTTAATTGGTGGACTTGTTTTGAGAGTATCATTGAATGATCCTCGTGAAATAAACATTTCTGGATGCTCTCGTGTATGTAGGTTCATGTGCCCAAAAGTTTCACCTGTGCTATGGTAGCACATCATCTTGGTATCGTTTAAAGAAACATAATTAGTTGTAAATTCAAGTCAGCATTACTTGCTTAATTTTTTTTTCTAATAAGACAATGGTTCAAAATCAAAGCTTCCTTTTTGAGGTCAATGAACATGGCCACAAGATTTAGTCATTATGTTGAGGAACATCGCTGTGGATATATTTGTTTTATTACAGTAAACAAAATAGGTTACCGTCTTGTCGATAATTAAGGCCCCGGGACGGTATTTCGATCTTGGCGCAAAAAGGGGGGGGGGACGTGCTTATTGTGAGGCGAGTTAAAAGGGGGGACGCTAATTCAAGTAAGCATCATGTCAGGTCCTCAGCACTTGATTCCTGCTCGGTTGCGTCGCCAGGGGCTTTGCTCTCGGAGAATTCAGCCGTCACCGATTTTGCCAGGGTCACGCTTGAAGTTGATCGAAGTTTCGTCAGTTTTTTAGCATTGCAGCCCTCTCTGGAGCTGCTGCGAGGATCTGTGGCCTGACAATCGAAGGCGGCTGCAACAAGTGCTGTCTCTGCTCATCATAGGCTACTGCGGGGCTCTTATCTAGCTGTAGCAGCATCACGACATGCATTCCGCGCTCTGCTGGAGGCTGAAGAAAACAGGGGGGGGACACATTTTACTGCAGCCGATAAAAGGGGGGACGTGCTTATTGTTGCTGTAGTAAAAACGTACTAAAATACCGTCCCGGGCCTTAATTATCGACAAGACGGTACAGGTTCTGAAATAAGTTCTTGAAATGTTCAATCAATCAATCACCCGATTACAAAGTTTTGTCGATGGGATCACTGCACATCAGCCAGAGTGCTACATTCCAGTGGTGTGCGGTGGCAACTTGGTCCCATGGTGGCAGCGTTCATCCTGTGCATCCCATGGCAGCATCCCCCCCCCCCCACCCCCCCCATCTCCTCCCTCCCCCTAGTGCAACACCGCTCAGGCACTCACACTCACGCCCTCCTGTATTGCAGCAGCCAAACAGAATGCTTCACAGCCGCTCCTCCGCTTTCGTGCTGTGCTGATGCTGGTGTGCGCCGCTGGTGTGAGCTAGCTAACTCAAGTGTTGACTCTCCCGCTGCTGCGCGTCGCGCCAGGCACGCCACGCACGCACGAGCGCTTCCTGAGGCGCGACAGAGGCACGTATGGGCCCGAAATAGTTGCCGGCAAAGCTACCTTCGCAGGACCGGGTACCCCCCTTAAGGGGCTCGTCTGCACAGGGGACAGGTACGTCACGTCACCCCCCCCCCAACCTGAAGTAGGGTCAGGGCTTGGTCCTGCGGGATGCTGCACCGGAGGTCAAGTGGCACTTGTAGATGAGGTGCAGGATGCAGTGAGCGCTCATGTTCAAGAGGGGGGCAAGCACGTCCTCATGACGGCAGTGCGCTGTCAACCTTCAACCACGCAGCACGTGAAAAGTCGTGGTGCATCCTTGTGTTGTCAATGCTCCCTGCGCCATGTGGGGGATGTGTCACATTCAGGCGCGCTGTTGTCGCGGTAGGTACTTGCACATCTGCAGCATTATGCGCGTGCATGCCGACGTTGATGAAACGGCATTGCAAAAATGCTCAACGCTCTGATACTAGTGTGTCAGGGATGCACGCCAGGCGCAATGTAACAAATTGGCATAACATTGATCTGGATGCTGAACAGGACGCCGCTGCAAAATAGCATTCCTCGATTTGTTCCAAAAAGCGAACCCCACCATCACACCACGTTCACCAAACATGTACAATTCTCATGATGTACCTCTGGTTCATATTGAAATTATCATCAGAACTTGTATGACTTTACACATTCAACTTTTTCTTGGCTTTTAGATGATTGTTGAAACTTTGATATACATGCGGTTTACCTTTTACCTCAACCCAATTGGCACTGAAGTAGTTTGGTGACTTCACAAATTTCAACGGTTTTTTTGGGGGCTAATTTATTGTAAGCTGTCAACCCATGTCGCATTTCTAGCATCCAGGTCGCTTTTACGCCAAGTGAGGCCTCTCAGTGCCTGAGTTTTTTCTTCAACCATGACGTCGCGCTTCACTCCCGTGCGTTGTTGCATGTCGAAGCCTGTTGCAAACAAGTTCACATGATGGTGCCGACCATTATTACATCCGCTGCTTGCTGCCGCGCCCAAGTCACCCTAGCCAAGCGAGAGTGCGAAAGTGGAGGGTATGACCCCATGACGAAGCCCTGACTGGGCGCAGAGACATACCCCTCGTCGTATCGCAGGATGTGCAAACGGAGGCCGATGAAAAGCGCAGTGAGGGAAGTAAAAAGTGGCGGTGTCGCGCTTTGCTGTCCGGATCTGTTGCGCACGTCTTGTGTTGTAGTATTCGATGCCAAACCTTGCCAGACATGTGGCACCCAAGCAATGCTAGACTGTGGCATCGAACCCTGCACCACAAGACCTGTACGACAGATGCGAGTAGCAGAGTGCGACACTGTCGCTTAACTCTCTTGCTGCGCTATTTGCCGGCCTCGGCCCGTGCACCCTGCGACATGCCGAGGGGTATGTCTCTGCACCCGGTCAGGGTCTTCATCTTTGGGTTGTACTTTCTGTCTCAGGAGTCTTGCTTGGCTCAACTGGCTTGGGCAATGCCTGCATGCGGCAGCAAGCAGCGGGTGATGAATGAGTTGGCGCCATCACGTGAACAATGATATATGCACTGCAGGAGACTGACGCCCAACATTGTGTGGTCAAAGCATCAGTAACTTTGTGTACGTGGGCGTTAGCCAGTGATATGCAATTAGCAAAGAAGAGTCTTGCCAACTGGATTTGATTTCTCAGTGATTGTCTGCCAGACGCCCTGATTGACTACAGCAGTCCAGTGCCCATTGTGGTCATTACCAACACAACTGTAATGACCACGGTGCCCCTCATATTGGTAGCAGCTTTTGCTATAACTTCAGTACTTCTTGAAAGGTGACATACTCTCAGCGCAACGCTCTCAATGTTGATGCCCCCCCTGTCCGGCTTGACCCTGACCGTCACCACATTTCAGGGTTGCTGAAATTCAATGTGAAGACATAATGATCGACTCAGCTTCAACTGTGATCGCTGTCTGATTCCACCCAGCTGGTGGCCGCTTGGCCTACCCATGGCCTGCGCACAGTACAGCTGCAGCTGCTGGGAATTGTCTAGAACATCTGCCACCCACGCTTCAGAGCATGTCACGACACTGTGACTCTGCAGGGCGCTCGTGCATCCACGACAGAGTGGTTATGTTTGACTGAAGACGAGAGAGTGTTTTTGGAGGAGCAGTTGTGGCATCTGCCTTCATAGTCAAAGGCCAACTCAATGCAAACCATGAGCACAAGAACAAGCACTTACGGCACCAGCATCTCAACATGCCCCCCCCCCCCCCCCCCCCCCCCGCGTGTGCGCGCAGCGTGTGGCCCGGCATCGGCGTGCCCGCCGTCGCAGCGAGCGGGACCCTCGTGGCGAACAGCATGGTCAGCGTCTGGCAGCACCTCGGCATGCTTGGGAAGATCGGCTTTGGCGGCGTATGAGCACTGCTGTGCCACGTCACCTCAGAGCTCCATGCACGCGCGGCGTTGAGCGCTGATGGCGTGCACACGGCGCCTGAGCGCTGCTGTGCTACGTCACAAGACTGAGTGCCGCTATGCCATGTCACGCCTCAATGCTCAGAGCACGCATGCTGTTGAGCGCTAACGGCGTGTACATGCGCTCGCTCTGGAGGGTCAGGAGCGGCGCGAAATTTGCCGGCGGGCGCCGCCGCGCACTGATGCACTGTGATGCTGCGGCAACTTGAAGTTGCACCAGCACTCCGCAGAGAGATGCTATAGCCACTTGGCGGGGCGTAAACATCACATTCGTGGCACATTTAAAGT
Organism: Tribonema minus; assembly: GCA_017506865.1. Taxonomy (NCBI): domain Eukaryota; class Xanthophyceae; order Tribonematales; family Tribonemataceae; genus Tribonema; species Tribonema minus. The sequence goes on from JAFCMP010000037.1 coordinate 115,356, forward strand.
GGCAGTTGAGCAGGAGCGGTGGCAGCGTTGCTGTGAGATACACACCGCGCAGCAGCTTTATGGCGCCTGACAAGGACGTACGGTTGCAGCCTTGTGCGTGCTTGACAATTTTGGGCCTCGCTGACCGGTATCAAATGACATTTTGTTTACTTGCGGCTGTGTCTTCACTGCAAGATGTGCGCGCCGCTCTGCATGAACTTGCTGGCTGTTCTCATCACACCTCCAGAGGACCATGTTCTCATCGCTTGGGTTTGCTGGGTGCGGCACTATCCCTGAGACTCAATCACTACGCTGTGTTTTACAGTGCTTTGGAACCACTGTACATGTGTGATATGTCATTTGGTATCACTCTCACTCGAGTGCGTCCCGCTCCCGCTTGCTCAATTTCCGCGAGATTTCTCGGAACATGTGGAGCACTGCCGCACCGGAGGAGCAGCCTTCAGCCCCGCCAATTGTGTGGTGCAATTGAAGCGCTGTACTACGATTTTGCAATGCGGGGTGCAAGCGAACGCGGCGCAACATGCAAGTCACAACTAGCATTGACTTGAGTACCACCACGCCTCTACCTGGGACTGATTGATTTGTGCCTGCACTGCATGGAACGAGCGTGCAAACATGCTGTGCATTTCATCATTTGCGTTCAGCACCACACTGGAGAGGTTGCTGCCTTCAAGACAATTGGTTGCATGCTCACATCCTGCAAGCACACATGGTGGACTCAAGTCAATGCGCCACAACCAGGACCAATGCGCCTCGCTTGCAGGATGTAGAGGTAACGTCAGCCCTGACACATCTCCCTCACGCACCAGGAAACGCTCAATCTGCTCAATTCCCCTCGATTCCGTTGTTGAAACAAGATCGTTTATGCAGTGTGCGCCATCAGGTGTATACTTCGAAGTATATATACATAGCTACGGGATGAAGCTTCGAAGTGGGCACTGCCGCAGTGTTCCAGGCGGCGGCTTGACTGGTTGGCAGCTTAAACATGCTTGACAAGGACGCAAGGTTGCAGTCTTTGTGCATCATTGACAATCCTGGACCTCTGTGAGCGGCATCAGATGTCATGTTGTTTACATTGCAGCTGTGTCTTCACTGCAATGTACGCGCCGCTTTGCAGTTGCTGTTTTTCATCACACCTCAAGAGGAACATGTTTCTCACCGCTTGAGTTTCCTAGTGCGCTACAAAATACTTCTACTCACCAGGTTTCCCTGAGATCTAATCACTACAGTGTGTTTTACACTGCTTTTGAATCAGTTCACATGTGGACCTTCCCTTTGGGTAAGTCGAGAGTAGACCCGCTTCTCAATTTCCGCGAGTTTCTCAGAACATGTGGAGCACTGCCGTGAGCACTGCCGTCCGCCAGGCGAACTCTCGGGGGCTTATGACTTCCCTCCCACTCCCTCTCAACAGCACAACAACGACACCACCACATCATGTGAAGCCCGGATCGCGCAGGGCTTAGCCTTCTGCGGCGGCACTCCTCTCCTCATCACCAGCTCGCCAGCACGGCAGCAACAACAGCGGCATCAGCTCCCTCCCAAGATATGCCGAGAGCTTCAACCTGCAGCTCCCCACGAGCACAAGCGCACGCGGCAAAGGTCAGTGCTGGTCAGATGTCGATAGCACTATTGCTCCGATGACCATCTGCTTTTGTCGGCGGGCGCGCCTTGTGATGTGCGGCTCAGAGATTTGACCGATCTAGTCTCTCCCAGTTTATTCGAATGGATACTTGAGGCGTTTGTGTCCTGCGCTTTGTGTTTTCATGCTGTACTTTGCAGCGCAAATGCTCGTCGATATGCTGTCACAGGCATCTCAATGTTCGACGCATCACAGACCGCTCATAGCGTGCTCTTTGCTCTTCCCTCCGCTGCGTTCGCCTCGTGCAGATGCCTACTTCGCTGCCCCCCCGCGCACCACGCCATCAAGCAAGCCAGCGGCCAGCAGCACCTACCACCACGCCCTGCATGCTAGTTGTTACCTCCTCTTTCACGAGAGGGGGCGAGAGCAGCTTCATGCACAGCAGAAGTCACCAGGGTTCAAGAGTTGTCACGTCCCCCCCCGAAGACGCTAGAGCAGCTCTACCCCAAGCCAAGCCAAGCCTGCAGCTGTTACGCCCCCGTGTGCCAAGTGACTGGGTAAGAGCAGCTGCGTGTAGTACTTGCCTCATCGCTTCACAGTTGTTAACCCCGTCGGTGGCACTCTTGCGGCGCCAGAGCGGCTTTGCATGTCTCAACCTGTTACGCTCGGTCGTGTTCAGTGGAGAGGGGAGAGCGGCTTTGTGGCATGGGTACCACTACCCATCTGCAGCTGTTAACCTCTTTACTGAGCACCGACGGGCGCGAGAGCAGGTCGTTCTTGCATGGCTAGACCTGTTACGCTCGGAGGTGTTCAGTGGAGAGGGGAGAGCGGCTTTGCGGCATGGGTACTGCCCATAGCAGCCGTTAACTTCTTTGCTGAGCACCGATGGGCGCGAGAGCAGGTGGTTCTTGCCTTCAGCTGTCACGCTGCATGAGTGTCTTCGACATGAGGGTCAAGAGCAGCTTAAGTGATGAGAATGCCACTGCACATTGATGTTATCCCTTCCATTCGCATTCGAGCGGCGCCAGAGCAGCATGTAGGTAATGCCACCAGTTGTTACGCTTCTTTGTGTGTGAGGTGAAGGGGGGAGAGCAGCCTGTGTGACGCGACTTGAGCATTACACTTCAGCTGTTAACCCCTTCGCCTCGCATGCAAGTTGCGCCAGAGCAGCTTTTGGCAAATGGCTGGTATCTCTGCAACGGGCACCGGACCACAAGATTGTTACCCCTGCTTCCGCTTGGGGCTAGAGCAATCTTGCACTGGTCATAGGCACTCTCTTGAGTTGTTACCGCTCATGTTTGAGCGGTAACAACTCAACTGAGAGATGGTGTCGTATAAGTGGTGGTATGTTCAGCTGCTGGTTCCACTGGTAGGCATTTTCCATCATAAGGATCCCCATAGACTAGGCAGTCAAGCACGGCATTCACTGCTCCCGAGCTAGTGCAGTAGCCCTGAGACTTCAATAGAGATCGCGTCAAGCGGATTTCAGGCAGTGCTCTCTGCAAGCGATCTTGTATGCGCTCCACACACGCACATGAATGAACGCACTTTACCAAGCCTTTCGCATTGACCTGACTTTGTGTTCTTGTTGCTTTGTAAACCATGCTTTGTTGATCCCCTGCTTTGTTGAATGTCCTGCATGTGGATTGTCATCACGAGTTTGCTGCATGTACATATATGTGTACAAATTTATTGAAATTTTTGGGAGTCACGCGACAGTTGTGCAGATAATAGTGCCCTGCTTTGTTGAATGTGCTGCACATAGGCTGCCATTGCGAGTTTGCGGCACGAACACGTGCATGTTTGAGGCGACGCGTCAATTTGCGCAAATTTATTGTTCTTGATGCCTGTTGAATGTTGGCTTGGGTCGCATGAGCCACAAAAGCTTGTGTATCAGGATGTGCTGCAATCTTTGCAAGTCCTGTTGCATACATAGATGGGGGATACACTTTTTTGAATGTTTGATGCAGGTACAGCAAGACGCGCAACCAGCCAGCGCAGGCCTGCGATTGATGTTGGTGAATGTGCCTCTCTTGAGTGGTCCAGAGCCTGAGCATCTGATGCTGCTGTGACCTTGTAGCAAGTGCAAATCACGTCATACAGTTCTGTACTCTGTTTAATTTCTACAGCACTGTGCAGCACAAGCGGCTGAACCACCGCATGTCAGCTCGCATGGACACTAGATTACTCCCAACTGTGTGGTGTGCAATGTTAGTGCTGTTGACGCCCCCAAGCCTACGGCCACATTGATATGCACACATACCCCTCATGTAGCAAACATACCCTCATATAGCAAGAGGATCATGTGGCTTGTGCATGTCGCGACACAACGACATGCAGGACGAGTGCAGACCAGCAAAAACAAGGTGGTATTCTATAGTTAAGTTATCCTGCTCCCTATTACGCGGTGCACAGTCTCTGCAGCACGGTAAACAGCGTACACACGAAGACGGCAGTTGAGCACGAGTCACTCTACTGGGCAGGGTAGTATTGCCCGAAGTTGGGGGGGGGAAGGGGGGGGGGGATGACAATCATCCAACACTGCATCCAGGTAGCCGTTTCAGCCGGTCACCTGACTGTCCCCCCTGGCTGACACCTCCCTCTTCACCTGCTCCTCTCGCGCACACTCGGAGTCATGAGTCATGAGTCTCAGCCTGTTGAGTGTGGTCGCTGTTGCCTGATCCGCATTTGCCGGACGGTGAGAGCTGCTGCCTTGTTGCCCGTCGCCGCAGCGGCGTCGTCCGCTTGACCTGATGCAGTGCAGCTGTCGTGCCTTGCCGTACAAAACGCCGCATGATCTGGCACTTGGATTCTGGCGGAGCCGTGCTGCATGCTGCACGCGCAGGCCAGGGCTCTGCGCTGCGTTCACCGCGTCGTAGGGTCGCGGAACGCCGTGCGTAGGCGTTGCCCTCGCGACATGCGCCACCGTCCCCAGTCACCCCGCAACCAACAGGGGCCGCTGCGGGCGGGCTCTTCATTCGGCGCAACATCAACTCTGAGTTGCGGGCAGCGCGGGCGGCCGCAGCGTCAGTCGCACTTGGAGGACGCGCCCGCCGGCGCCAGCAGCAGCTTAAGCCAGCGCCGCGCCTCGCGCAGCGCGCCGGCCGCCGCCGCGCGCCGCCCCGCCTCCTTCTCCGCTACGATGCCCGCAGCTGTCGTCGGCTCGGCAGCGCCGTCGCCGCCGCCGCCGCCGTCGCTGCCGCCGCCGCTGCTGCCGTCATCGGCGTCAGCGCCGCCGCCGCCGCCGCAGCAGCCCGACTTGCGCAGCGCCGCCTCCAGCGAGCGCAGGCGCGCAAAGAGCGGCGCGCCGCCGTCGCCGCGAAGCGACCACGCCGTCAGCGCGACGCGTGCGCACGCGAGAAGGCGCGCGGCGCGTTCCAGTTCCTGGGCGTGTTCCTTGAAGTCCGGCGCCGCCGCCCACGCAGCGACCTCCGCGGCAGCATCGCCCTGGGAGGGAGCAGGGGAGGCGCGGGAAGCTCGGTGAACGAGGCGATCAATGGTAGCGGTCCGTGCGGCACCAGAGGTGTCAGAGACATTATGAAAACTGTGGTATACGTGTTGTGCAGTCGCTGAGTGGATTCACTTGCAGCGGCGTGCCGCCGCCAGCAGGAACGGACCAGGCGTAGAAAGGGTACTTTTTGTGTTCTGACTAGACATTTGCTCTGTTGGTTGTGCCCTGCCTGCTATCCCCCAAAACCAGCAAGACAGCGAATGAACCGGTCCATAGCACGGCCTGCGCAGTGTGATCACTCCCCGCCGCTGTGCCCCCACCATAAGCGTGTGAGCGTGACCGAGCGCGCCGCTGCATTGCACACGGCAAGCCTATCAGCAAACTTACCTCTACGCCCGGCAGCAGCGCTGCGCAGCACTCGTCGAGCAGCGCCGCGAGCGCGTCGCCACGCCCCCGCCGCCGCCGCCGCCCCCGCCGCCGCCGCCCGCCGCCAGCAGCACCGCCGCCCACGCCAGCACCTGCCCCAGCGGTGGCCGCCGCCGCGCATCCGCCGCCGCCGCCGCCGCCATCGCCGCCCCCAGCACCGCCCCCAGGAACTGCGGCACGCGCGCCGCGTAGCGCGCGACCTCCGCGTCCTGCGCCGCCGTCGCCAGCAGCAGCGGCGCGGCGCCGGGCGCGACGGCGGGGTAGCGCGCGGGGTCGAGCGCCGCGCACGCGACCAGCAGCGCGCGCGGGATGCCGCCCGGCGGCAGCGGCGCGGCGCCGAGGGGGGGGGAGGGGGGGAACGTGGCGCCGCCGCTGCCGCCGCTGCCGCTGGCGGAGCGCTGCGGCGCGCGCAGGCCGCGGTGGCACGCGACGATGCTCAGCAGCGCCGCCGCCTGCTCGTTGAGGATCGCAGGCAGCCTGGCGTCGGCTGCAGCGGCGGCGCGACGGACGAGGGGAGCGCGTGCACATAGGTGGTTTAGGGCAGTGACGCCCGGAGACAGGGGGTGGGATAGTGCACATCGTATAGGGCGGTGAATCTGGTGCGGGGCCGATGCTCTCTTGTGCAGCATTTGCAGGCGTGGCGTTGGGGCACGGGCTGGAGCAGGGGCTACGGCGCCACTGCACACAGCAGATGAAAGTGCGCGGCAGCACCACCAGCTGCTCGGACCCCTTTCACTACTCAAAAAATGCGTCAATACACCACTGTTGCAAACATAAGGAAAGAAGTGCCATTGCGCCCATTCTGCATGCCGTACCCCTAGCTTCAGGAGTTACTTCAACGCCACGACGCGCGCGCTTTGGGCCCGGCACGTCGAGGTTTCCCCAAAAGCAACGCCGCCACCCTACTCAAACCCATCCACCACACCAGCAACATGGGGCAGTACATCAGTGCTGCGTAAAAAACGCAGTGCCCGGGCACCAGCCTACTAGACTGCCTGCGTCCCTGGCACGGAGTGCAGTGGTCACATTCATGAGTGCGCGCTCACCGTCGGTTGCACCAGCGGCGGCGCCAGTGCGCATTGCGCGTGCAATGACCTCGTCCAGGCACGACTGCAGCTGCGGCAGGACGCGGTTGAGGCGCTTCACGAGTCGCGCGTGGTAGCCGCCGCCGCTGACGCGCGCATCGACAGGTGGCGCCTGAGGGGGGTGGTGCGCGCGTTTTGGAGGGAGGCGGGGGGGGGGCGGGGAGCGTGTTGTCAAAGTGCAGAGACAGCATCAGGACGTGCATGCTGAGCTGTCGCTCCGCAGGTAGGCAACTCTGCACGCTGCTGCACGTACTGGCCGCCCCTGGCAAGTGGGCCTCAGCGCTCGCCGGGTGCGATGCACATCGCACTGGCGCTATCTCAACACCCCTCTGGCTGAGCTCTGCTACATTAAAAGCACAGAGGGGTCCCGCCGCATGCGCGCGGCGGCGGCGCTGCGGAGGCTGCCAGGCGCGGCAGATGCACTTCATACGATGCGCTGCTGCGTTTTGAGTCCCGCGCAGGTGCGGGACACTGCGCAGACGTGAACAGCGAGCTACAACGTGCAAATCGCGGTTCACGTCGACCCGAAGTGAAATTGACCTCAGTCTGGAATGCACGGGGATTACATTCTAAGGGGAGGCGTGCACCAACTTCAATGTGGGGTGGACACCGGTCGGACCACTCGTGCGACGAAGGATGCGCGGGCGCCACAGCGCGGCGCCGCGTGCGCTCACCTGGAATGCGTCGCTGCGGCAGATGGCAGAGAGCGCCAGGACGGCGATGCACGCCTGCAGAGCGACACGGCGCAGCACGTCTGTGAGCGGGGATTGAACATAGCATGTACCCCAACATGGGGCGGGCAAGGCAAATACCTAACTCGAACAAACCCTAATCCTAATGTTAAACCTGACTCTAATTCTCCCTGGACGGCAAACACGCAAGACGGGTAGTGTGGGACGCTTTTAACACTGCACGAAAGCATGTAACGCAGCGGACACGCGCTCCTGAACCCGCCTGCTGACATCGCCGCCGGCGTCATACGCAGGTGTGCGCGAGCGGAGCGCCGCCATCGACGCACGTCGCGGCATGAACAGAATCTCAAGTGTGCGCTCGGTGAACCGCTCCGCATGCTGACGCCGCCGCACACAATAGTGGTGGCATTACACCAGCGCAGGAACGCAGGTGTGCACGCGCTGCGCGCCGCCATCGACATCGCAACACGAAACAGAATCGCGAGCACGCGCTTGGCGAACCGCTCCACATGCTGACGCCGCCGCCACACAACAGCAATGACAGGAAAGCAGCGCAGAGATGCTGAGCGCTGCTGACCTCTTGTGAGAGCCCCTCCTCGCGCTCCGCGCCCCCCAAAGCCCCCCCCGCCGGCCGCGTCCCCTCCCCCAGCAGGTCCAGGATCGGCTCCAGCGTCCCTTCACACGCCGCCCCCCCTCCCTCCTCCACCACCGCCGCCGCCGGCCGCTGTATGACCCTGTCCCGCAAGACGAAGACCTGGCGCGGCCACAGCCCGCGCAGCTGCGCCGCGCTCACGCCGCCGGCGGCCTCAAGTTGAGGTTCTTCATCTTCAACATGAAGTTGTGGTGCCGCAATGGCATCCTCCAATTTATCGTGCGCACCGCCGTTTTCACTGACGCGCTGTCGATGTTGTGATGACGACGCACCGTTGAGACGGCGGGCGGTCCCGTCGTGAGCTGCATCATGCGGTGCTGCCGCTGCTGCCACCGCTGGCCGGCTGGTAGGTACGCCGCCTCCGCGGTGCTGCTGCGCCGCGCCGATGAGGACGGCGGGGATCGGCAGCAGCGCGCCGGTGCCGCAGCGCAGGTCCCACGCCAGCGTCTGCAGCTCCTGCGACAGGTTCAGCGCCTGCCGCCGGCAGAGAACAGGGCGAGGGGGGGCGCAGGGTGCGGTACATGATCGGAGGCAGCCGGTGCGTGCACTTCGCAGAGGTGCGGGGATGGCATAGCGTGAGCGGCTTTGATGCTGCCGCGACGCGATGCGCCTGCGCACGTGCAGCATCCGCTGAGCAGCCCTGAGCGCGCATGGATGCGCCGCCACATTTGCGCCAGTTTTTATCAGTGTGCGTGATGGGCGGCGGATCTCGCTCTGCTGCAGTGGCAGCTGTGTGCATACGCAGGGAGCAGCTGCTGTGTGCGCCCTATTGATCAATGCGCTGCCAGCAGAGTTAATATGGCAGAGGCCTTGATCCGTAGGCTGTGGATTGGGTGCAATATGACCTGACCCCCAACGACTAAGATTGGCCTAAAAGCTGCGCGAGCACAGTGACCTCAGCTGTGATTGGATCACTGGCGTGTCCCCACATGCACCGCACTGTGGCGGCCGCCACTGCTGCTGGTGCTACACTCCGCTGCTGCCGAGGGTGGTGTAACCATCACTGCCATTCGAGCGTGGGTACCACAAAGCCCCTCAGTTGAAGTTGAAGTTGCAGTGGCAGTGGTCGCGCAACGCGCCTGAGAGTCCTTGTGAATTCGCAAGCGAGTCGCTCTGAATTCGCAACCAGAGCGCTAGTGCGTGCGCGCATGTACCTACCTTCCAGCGCGGCGCGGACACCCCCGAGAGGCAGCTGTAGCTCAGCGCGCTCAGCACGTCGAACACGCACGCGCGCAGCCCCGCGACGCCCTTCAGCACCGGCGTACCCGCCCCCTCCTCCAAGCCCCCCCCATTCACCACCCCAGTGAGCGCCGAAGTGCGCGCCGCCGGCGCCACGGCAGCGCTCTGCGCCGCCGCAAACTGCTCGTACACAAAGTCGTCTGGGTCCTCCTCGGATGCGTACACTTCGCCGTCACTGGCGCAGCCGTTCGCGTCGCCGCCGCCGCTGCTCGGAGACACGGGCTGCGAGGCGTGGCCGTTGGCGTGCGCGGCAGCGGCGGGCGGCGGTGGCGCCGTGGCTTGCTGGGAGCAGAGACAGGGGAGGGGTGGGGGCACTTGGCGGCGCATACGCAAATAGTTGGGCGTCGTGCCATTTGACTCCGGGGCGGAGTACACAGTGCATGTGCGGTGCCAAGGTGAGCACATCAGGACTGCAGTTGCGATGTGTGCACTGCACCAAACGCTGTGAATGACTCAGTAAACACGGGCCGAAATGCCCACTTTGACCACACCTAGCTCGCTCGTACATGACACAAAGGTTTGCAAGGCGGAGCACTGCAATGGTGCGTGTACAAAAGTTTCTGTGCTCTCATGAACTAGAAGTGCACGACCAAATTAGCTTTCAGGAAGCCATGCTGGCTGGCCGCCAACATCAACTGCACGGAGGGCGCTGGTGCTTCTCTCCGCTGCAGGCATCAAGGTTGACGACAGTACCACGTGTCTGCAGCTTTTGCGACCTGGCTACTATGGCCACCGTGCAGCACGCAGGACCTGCCGCCAGTCACGGCGGGCGACGCACCGAGGCCCCTGTATCACTACCTCAAGACGCATAGCATTACGCGCAACCTGCTTCACCTGCCTAGGAGGCTCATTCCGCAGCAAGCAGTGCTCACCCGCAGGTAGCTATCCGTCTCCGCGTCCATCGCATCGCCCGCCTCAAGCACCGACCCCGCGCCGCGCCCCGATCGCTCGTGCAATTCGTACCGTTCAAACACCCGTTCCAACTCCCCCTCGCCGCACCGCAGCAGCAGCCGCGGCACCGAGACCAACACAGCGGCGGCAAACTCTGCATATAGCACCGTGCAGTGCTCGTTGTCCTCCAACGATGCCAAGGCGCCATCGCCGCCGGCGCTATCTGGACTTGACGCGGGCGATGCCCTGTGCGTGGACAGGTGCAGGACGTTGTCCACCAAGGTGCGGGTCAGTCGGAACCGGGCGCTGAAGGCGGAGCCCGCCTGCTGCTCCTGCTGCTGCAGGTCGCGCAGCTTACACATGGACAGCAGCGCATCTGTGAGGGCCCGCGCCTCCGCCGCCGTGGGCTTGACGAAGTCATAGGTGTTGAGGGACTGCAGCAGAGTAGCTGGGTCCCTGGATGGCAGATCGCGCGCGATGGCAGCAGTGCCGTTCGCTGCTGGTGGAGATCCGTTGCCGTTCTGGGATGTCTGAACCTGCAGCTCTGCTATGAGTGCTGTCACAAACTGGTCTCGATCCATCTTGCAAGGTGAACTTGAGGTTCTGTTGATGTGCTACTCAGGTTCTGGTGCACCACTGACACTCGGCATTGCTTGGCTCTTTGAAGCTTTCAAGCATGTCGATCTCATCAAATTTCAGCTGATATGGAAGTCCCAACCTCAGGCGATCTTTCACCAACTTCAATGCTAAGTTGTAGTTGGATCCTGCAGAGCTGGGCCAGCGCTGGAGGAAGAGGAGCAGGTGCTTCGCGCCGCTGATCGGACAGGCGCGGAGCACGCCATTCTGGATTCACTTTCTCAATGAGCGCAAATGATTTGCTGCAGAAAGCAACAAGCTTCTTCCCTGTGAGAAGGGCTACGCTGCTTGGCAGGTAAGTTTAAAGCGTGGCGATGCCACTAGGAGGCTCACATCTAAAGCGCAAACAGTATTCAAAGCGGTTGCGCAATCATAGCACGGCATGCGTGCGACCAACGACACTCTCGCTTGCAAGTGGAGTGCAGGTGCAACTGACCCTAACTGCCATGTGAGCAGCCACCTTGCTGCTAATTTGCTGCACATGACTCTGTCTTTCACTGGCTCAAGGCAACGCTCATGCTGTGCGCCGCCACAGCGCCCCGCAGCCAGACTCGCTGCAGCCAGCATCCCCATCAGCAGCACCACCAGCAGCAGCAGCATCATCAGCGTCGCCGACACCCAGCGATGCCAGCGCAGTTGGCGCCGCCTCTGCAGCAGCGGCAGCGGCCGCGGGCGACCGGCGGCCCGAGGACATCAGCAAGGAGGAGCTGCTGACGCTGTGCATGAAGCTGTCGAAGCGGCTCAAGGTAGTGGAGGCGCGCGCGTCGCAGCTGACGGCGGTGCACAAGCAGGTGCTCAACCGCGAGGCGGAGGCGCAGCACCTGGTGACAGGGCTCAGGCGCGCACTGGAGGAGGAGACGGCGGCGCGGCAGAGCGCGGAGGCGCGCCTGGCGGAGCTGCAGCAGGCGCTGCGCGACGAAGCGCGGCAGCAGCAGCAGCCTGCTGCCGCCACGCCCGCAGCTGCGGCAGCGGACCTGCTGCTGGAGCTGCCGCCGTCTGCTCCCTCCTCCCCGACAACAGCAGCAGCAGCAGCAGCAGCAGATGACAGCGGCGGGCAAGCTGCGATGGCTGGCGATCCGTTGCAGGCTCAAGCGCCGGCGCCGCAGACCAGTGCCCTGAGCCACAACCTGACAGCGGCGCAGGGCGCGGCGGCGACGGCGATGGCGGAGGCGACGGAGCTGGGGCGTGCGTTGGCAGCCGCGCAGGCGGAGCAGCAGCGGGTGCAGGCGGCGGCGGCGCAGGAGGTGCAGCAGCTCAAGCAGCAGGTACATTCAGCAGTAGTGTCATGTGATGTAGTTCGTAGCAGGCGCACTTTGAAGGCAGGCGGGCTCGAAGCCCATACACTTTGAAGTAGTACGCTGACTGACTCGCAACATATGTGTCCCATGGCCATTTGCAAAACAGTGATCGCCAGTAGAAGCAAAGGGCTGCGGCAGCAGCGTCAGCGTCTCATGCAGTTCTGAGATTCATTCGCATCATCGTGGATCACGCCGGCAGCTGCAGCAGCTTTGAGCACGCATGTGGTCACAAATGCTCGGCAGCAGCTCCTCTTGTGCCTGGCCTGCTGCAATTCTCCGCTCCAGCTGAAGTCCGGCAGGGCCTATGCGCGAAGACTGCACCCTCACGCGCTGCCGCCGCTGCCGCGCCCCCCGCGCCGCTTGCACCCGCGTGGCAGCTGGACGCCGCGCGCCGCGCTGCGGACGACGCCGCGCAGCGCGCCGCCGCTGCCGAGCAGCGTCTCGCGCGCGCCGCGGCGGGCCACGAGGAGGCGCTGCTGCTGCTGCGCGTGCAGCTCGACCAGGCGCGCAGGGCGGAGGCGGCGGCGCGCGGCGCGGCGGACGCCGCCGGCGCGGAGGCTGCGGCGCTGCGCGAGGAGGCGGGCGAGGCAGCGGCGCTGCGCGAGAGGGCGGCGGCGGCGGCGGCGCGCGCGGCGGCGGCGGAGGCGGCGGCGGCGTTCGCGGCGGCGGCGGCGGCGGAACTGGAGGGGGCGCGTCGTGACGCCGTGGCGGCGCGCGCGGAGGCGGTGCGTGCAACCTTGCGCGAACCCGTGATGACACAGTATCGGGATGTGTGTTTCTCACGTGGTGGTATAGTACTGGTTGTGCCGGGGTCTCAGGGCATGGCTTGCGCAGATGACAGCGCGCCAAAATCGAAATCGCTCTGACAGCACGTGCTGTTGCGCCTGCATTGCATTGCTGGGTGTCAGCGCGGCTTCCCCACGCCCCCCCGCTGTAGCGCAGCAGCCAACGGCAGCGCGGTGCTGCTGTCAGAGCACGCGCGCCAGTCAGACCTGCGCCGACATACATGATGCGCTCACGTTATTGCGCTTGCGCCATCACACCAATCATCGCCTCTCTCACCACGGCGCACAACTGCAGGCGGACCTGCGCTCCGCCCTCACGCGCGCGCGGGAGGAGCGCGAGAGAGCGGAGCACGCGCACGCCACGCGCGTCGCGCATGCGGCAGCAGCGGAGGCAGCAGCGGCGGCGGCGGCGGCGGACGCGGACGCGCTGCGGTCCCGGGCGGCGGAAGCGACGGCGGACGCGGCGGCGGCGCGGCAGGAGGCGCACCAGCTCCGGCAGCAGGTGATTGAGGAGGCGCTCGGTGCTGCTTGAGTGCTGTTGCAGCAGCTCGCTGCAGGCTCTGGGTCGTGTGAGGCCCTGTCGCGCCGGGTGCGATGCCGTTGAGGTAGTGCCATCGTCAGTTTAGTTGTCATGCTGCACAGCCAAACTGTGCCTGCATTGAAGCAGTGAGCAGGTCTGTAGCCTCCAAGACGTGCGCCATACTTATTTGATGAGCGGTGACTTTGTAGTTTGCTCAGCTTACAGGGCCCACAGATCAGCGACTGTTGTGGGCCCTGTAAGCTGAGCAAAATACAAAGTCACTGATCTCCTTTGCATCACGTCTTTTCAATGCGTACATATGTGGGCTATACCTCAGATGCCATTTTTGCGTATGTGGCTGTACCTTAGATGCCATTTTTGTGTATTTCCTCGGCCTCCTTGCTACAAGCAGTACCTGAGACACTTTCTTGGGTGAACACCACACCTTTTCTCATATGCTGCCGTGCGCTGTTTTCATGCCATAGCATGATACGATCTCGAAGCACTTGTCTTCAGCGCCTAACCTCTTGTTGCTGCCAGCTTCAATGCCATGCCACATTTGCATTTACATCTGTCATGCAACACTTCATGCACCACGGCAAGTCGCAAACTTGCGAAATGGTGCTGCCGCCAGCACCAGACGCGGCACGCAGCAGCAGCGGCAATAGCGCCGGTTGTGGGCGGCAGGGGGGGGCGCAATGCCCGCCACCTCGATAGTTCCTGCGTAGTTTCATGACGCATACCGCTATTACTTGCAGCGCGCCTTGAAAACGCCTCTGACTGAGCGGCGCTGCATTGAATGTGCGCCAGGCGGCAACCGCGGAAGCGGAGCTGGTCGCGGCGGCGGCGGAGAGCGGGCGCGCGGCAGCAGCGGCAGTCGCGGAGGCGGTTGCGGAGGCGGAGGCGGCGCGCGCGGCGGCGGCGGCGGCGGCGGACGCCAAGCTGGCGGAGGCGAAAGGTGCGGAGGAGCAGCGCGTCAGGGCCTTGAGTCGTGATGCGCTGGGTATTGCTTTGCTTGCTCACAGCGGCGCTGAGAAGTAGAGTGGTGCTTGTGCGGGCGTTGGCTTGCTCATTTGCAGCTCGGCTCGGAAGTAGGTGAGAGCGAGCGTCGACGCGATGCGGGCAGCAGCGCTGCTGGCTGCAGCAGCGCTGCGGCCAGGCATCACGGCGGAGCGCAGCAGTAGCTGAGGGGGCGGCATGTGTGGCGCGAGTGCGGAATCGCGCCGCACACCAGCTGCGCGCCCTTCACCAGCGCTTAGCGCTGTGAGGGTGACATAGAGGCTTCAAGCCAGCGTGTACTTATTTGATCACTGGTGGCAGGCGCCGGGCGCTGAACAGAGACGTAAATATTGGCTGCCGGTATGAGAGCCGACACCGCCCATTGCAGCTCTTGTTGGTGCGCTGCTGATCACTGCGAACATGCCCTCTGGCTGGCGTCTCAACGCTGCAGCGCGCCTCCTGATGCCGAGCAGTGACCACAACGCCACCGTCCTCAGGAGTAGCCAGAGCGCAACATCTCCCCCGCTGAGTTCTGGCGTGACTCTCCATTTGCTGACCAACCCCCGCAGCACCGCCGCCATGCGAACACGTGTGTTTGCGGCTGTAGCTTCTGCAAGCACTGCTGCCGCGCCAGTTTGTCCGCAGGCATGTGCGGCTTACTGTTTGCTCCGCACGTTGCGTTTTGCTGAGTGCTGCTCACGGTGATGCGCTTAATTGCAGGCCGCGAATGACAGACAGCGCCGCTGTGCACATGTGTTCACGCGCAGCCGCAACTGCAGTCCCCAACCCCCAATGCCGTGACCACTCAGCGCGTGCTTAGCCACGGTGTGCGGCTGCCACAAGTGGGCGCAGCGCTCGCACGATGTGCAGCGCTGGATTGCCGTCCGCGAATGGCCGACTCGCGCACGTGTCTCATCACACGGACACTGCATCCCCGTGTGCTCTCCATCCGACTGCGACCCTCCGTCTGCCACGCGCTGAGCGGTGTGGCTGCGAGCGCCTCAGCACTGACCATGTCGTCTGACACGCACTTAGCGCGCCTGCATACACCGGCAAGATGATGCATACGCGTGTCATGACCGCTTTCACCATGCATTCCATGCCCATCACCGCGCGCGTGACTCTCCGTTGCTGCCGCGCAGTGGACACTGTGCGGCGGTCGCAGGCAGCGCAGCGCCGCCTCATCCTCGTTAACATGACCATGTTCTAACAGGCATTCCATGTCCATCACCGTGCGTGTGACTCCCCATTGCTGCCGCGCAGCAGACCCGGTGCGGCGATCGCAGGCCGCGCGGCGCCAGAGTAAGCATCTCGCGCGTGCTCAATTCATCCCGACCGCGCTGCCTAATCCCGTCACGCACCCCATGCGTGCTTGTCCCTGCGCCGTGTACTGCTGTGCAGTGGACACGGTGCGGCGCTCGCAGGCCGTGCGGCGCCTCATCCTCGACAAGATTACCACTTCTACCGTGCATTCCATGTCCAACAGCGTGCGTGTGACTCTCCGTTGCTGCCGCGCAGTGGACACGGTGCGGCGCTCGCAGGCCGCGCGGCGCCTCATCCTCGACAAGGACCGGCAGATTGCGCTGCTGACGGCGCGCGTGGAGGAGCTGGAGCACGGCGGCGAGACTGACTCGCTGCTGGAGCCCGCGGACCCGCGGCTGCTGCGCCTGGCTCAGGTAGTGTACGTATGTATGCCTGTACATGCCTCAACTTTAAGTACATGCTTCAACTTGAAGTGTTGATGAGTTTGTTCTTGTGAAGGAGACTGACTCGCTGGAGCCCGCGGACCCGCGGCTGCTGCGCCTGGCACAGGTACATATGTATGTGTGCACACATATTCTCAGTTTGAAGTGCCTGTATATTTGTTCTTCTGAAGGACGGCGTGAGTCCCAAGGAAGCATGGGCCTGGCGCAGGTACGCACGAAGGTGTACATATATGGTTTTGACATCTACCAGTGTGTTCCTTCTTGGGGAAGACGTGAGTCTTGAGGAAGCACGCAGTGGTTGAACCGCATGTATTAATCGAGATCATGTACATGCTTCAACTTGAATCACATGTTTCATCTTGAAGTTTTGATGAGTTTGTTATTTGAAGGACGGCATGAATGTCGAGGAAGCGTGAGGTGCTTGAAATATACGTGTTCGGCATGAAGTGTGCTTTCCCAAAGGACGCCAACAGCCTCGCGGAAGTGCGCAGCAGTACTCGAAACGCGCCTCGCAGCATGTGCCCTTGCAGAACTGGACGGCGCTGGCGACAGCAGCAGCCCCCATGCAGCACTATAGCACGCAGTATGCATGCCCCCTATGCACTCCACATTTATGCTGAGCGCTGCAACAACTACCTTGCAAAATGAACTTGTAGAAGTACATAACTGATGCTTGACTTGTACACCCCTGTACCAATCATCACAGGCGCAGGCTGCAGCGGAGGCGGAGCGCGCGGCTGCGCGGTGCGCCGCCGCCGATGCTGCGGCCGCCGCCTCGCACAGCCGCGGCGGCAGCAGCAGTGGCGGCGCCGCCACTGCCAGCCTCGCGCGCGCCACAGCGGCGCCGCCGCACACGCAGCCGCTGGATCTGAGCGGCAACGGTCCCGTCAACCTGCAGTACCTCAAGAACGTCATAGTGCAGTACATGAGTTTCGGCGCGGGGACGAAGGAGCGCGGCGCGCTCGTGTCGGTCATCTCCACGCTGCTGCAGGTACGCACGCGCGATACGTGAGTATGCGCGTCTGTCGGGTTTTCTGGTTGTCACCGTTCTGTCCTGCTTTCGTTAGGTGCAGGGCACTTCCGGTCTGAGAGATACACGGCGGAGTGGGGAGTTGCGTCCGTGTGTGGCGCGGATCAGTGCGGACGCTGCACGTACGCAGCGAGCGGCGCGTTAGCGGAGCAGCGGCGGCGGCGGCAGGGCTGCTGCGATCATGGCGCACCTGACTGGAGCGCCGCATGCACACTGGCAGGCCGTGCGCGTCATGCTATGCTGCGCGCTGCTGCATGAGCCGATCGTGACGTCGATTGCAGCGCTGACGCTGGATGCGCGCACGTGTGTCCCCCCCCTCCCTCTGCCATACGAACGCAAGTTTACGCCGGCGGAGCGCGCGCAGGCGATGCGCGGCCTCGAGTGGGAGTGGTGGGGCGGCCTGCAGGAGATCAAGTTCATCCGGGGGTAGGTAGGGGTAAAATGGCAGCAACGCTCATCGCTCCGCCCGCAAGCGCAGCGACAGCGCACACCATGATCAGCCTCGAGGGGCCACGTACTGCCCCCCCCCCCCCGCAAGAGCCGCTCATTGAGAGCGAAAAGCACACGCGCCGTGGCGCTGCGGCGCCGCTACAAGTGTAGCAACGCTCAGCGCTGGGTGCTGCACTCAGCTGCTGGCCGGCGCTGCACGGCCCGCCCCGGCTGACGAGCTGCACCGCCCCCTCGCGCTGCCAAAAGTTGATCGGGATGACTTGAGGATGGCAGTTGACGTGGCAGCTGAACCCCGCTCGCTGCGCCGACGAACGGCAACTGCGGCGCCTGCTACGCTGTGGCCTCCACGCCACCGCTTCAGCCATCGTGGCCAAGGCGATGCTGCAGCTGCTGCCGCTGCGCGCAGTGCCTGGATACTTATGTACGACGTGCACACGCTGCGCACATGGCACGGCAGGGGGGGGAGGGGGGGGGAACGGAAACAACGGGCCGCCCGCGCCGCCATTCCAATCACAATACCAATGTCCAGCACAGCTCACGTTGCACAATCCGCGTGCATTGCAAAGTTTCTTTGTCAAATGACTGAGTTCAGTGCTGCGCTGCGCCATCGAGTCAGAGCATGTGTGGGAATGGACTTATACAAGCGCCACGCGACCGCTGCGTGAGCGATCGGAAACGAACGCACAGCATTCCTCAACGGGCCCTTGCGTGTTGCTTGATGCACAGCATGACATGACGCTGAGCGTCGGCGCAGTCTTTTTTCTTAAAAGTGCAGGAGAGGCGTAGAGTACGCCCAGACCAAGATTCTTTGAATGCATGACAGGTCTTGGTTTTACACACATTGCTGCAAATGTGTCTACGTGCTTCATGCAAGAGAGCTTACCTGCGCCACTATGTAGGGAGGAGGTCAAAGCACTATGATGATTTGCATGTGATTGCACACCCCGGGCGCTCAAGCTCTAGCAAAAGCATGTGTTACCATGCAGCAATCCATGACAACAGCCTTACCATTCTGCAGAATCTGTGCGGCATTGTGGACGCCATGACTTGTTGTGCATACTGTAGTGCATAACATATGTTGTAGCTGGGAAAGCCGCCATCAGCGGAAGGATCTGGTGATCCAACAGGCAGCGGCACACACAACAGCCAACAAGGGTGAACCAATGCACACTCCACTCGCGCACGGTAAAAAAGGATTTGTAATTTTCCACGGAAACAATCAGCACAACATCTCAGCCTCACTGCCCTCTTCTGGTTCTTCGCGATCCTCTTCTGGTACTTCGCTATCGGCGTTCGGATGCTGTCTCTGCCACTTTTCAACAACCACAAAGAAGGACATAAAGAACATGGACATCTTCATCCAAGCACGCCTTTGCGCAACTTGGCAGCAGTTTACGCAGCTGCGTTCCATCCGCGAAGGCGCCTGGTGGCCTGACGCTTGCTGGGAGGCTCGACCACAGTCTTCTCGAGCGTGTCCGGAGTGCCCTGGGCGCGCTCTGTGACGTGAAATGTACAACGCAGATCAGGTAGCAGTGAGGTAGACGCACGTGATCAGCAGTCTTCATGGAGAGCCTCAGTGCAGGTCCAAAAAGCCACACCGTCGCGAGCTTGAGTTTGCAGACGCACAACTGCAAATGGTGCAGAGCATCACTTCAAAGCATGCAGCAGCGCTTCTTCGGCACCGTGAGAAGGCGTATGTCCGCAAGTCATGCTGCCTCGCAAGAGGTCATCAATGCTGGTTGATCACTGCTGACAGTCACATGATTCCACAGCTTGAAAGAACCCGTCATGATGGAGCATTCGTTGAAGCACTGCTGCAGTGATTGCATTTTAAGCACCTTTCTCCTCCTCGTCCCTGCTTGCGCTTCATGGTGCACAGGATGCGGCCGGCGGTCTTGCGGTTGGACGTGTGCTGCGACGGGACCAGACACAAGCGAGAAACGAGCAGCGGTTGATGAGGTCACAATAGCAGCTCAGTAGCACTCCACAGATATAATCATTGCTATTATTGCTGACCACTGGTAAGGGTGCACTGCAGCTCAGGCTTGCAGCCTCGTGCGTCAAATACTTTGAAGGCGATCATGATGTTCAAGATACCCCACCGCATATGCGCGCATCCTGTTGGAGAACTCTGATGGAAACAACACTGCTGACAACTCACTTGGCGACACTATGTATTCGTGGTGTTGAACACCACGAGTAAGCATGTAGTGTCAAGTAAAGCGCCGTTGAAGCACAGCATATGAGGCTTGAACAATGCCCGGTGGACAATGCAGTCTGCGGTGCTCTGCAACGTACCTTCACGCGGCTGCGGCGCTTCTTGGCCGGTGCGGTGGCCGTCGTGTTCAGCTCCACAGCATCATTGCCTTCTGTGGTTCCATGCAGAGTACGAGAGAGAGAGAGCGAGAGAAAGAGAGAGAGAGTGTCGGTGAGTGTGCGCGTGTGCGCGTGTGTGCATACAACATAACTACGCGCACGCATGCATACACATTGGTGAGACATGCGGTTGGCGCCAATGTGCTGCTCTGCAGGTACATTCAGCATGAATTTCAATTGTTTTTCATAACTGACGGATACTCCTTTTAAGTGTAACAAGCGAGGTCACGCCACAATTTCATGTCGTCAGCACTCACCAGTGCCAAAGGCGACTGCTCCATGATGCACTTGCCTACACATGCTGGCGTAAACTTTGATGTTGAAGGGTTCACAATGACACGAGGCTCCCATGAAGCCGTTGTGTGATAGGCTGCCTTATTCATACAAATCAGTGCTGCACAACCAGGACTACACGCCAACAGAATAACATTGCATACAGACAGGTCAGAAGCCTTCTGTGGTCTCTATCGGAGCAGCGAGCGCGATGGGTGCATCTGCCTCCTGGCTGGCGGCAGCGTCCCTGATGGCAACTGACTGTTCATTGCAAGGACAAGGTGGAAATTGCGGCAGGCGACGCGTGGTATTCCGAAGCGGCCGCGTCATGTTGCCAATGCAAAGTCATCAATAGACTGACACGACAACATCAATGTCAGCAGGTACGCACAACGGGCGCAGCGTGTGTGCTGCAGAGCGTGCCGTTGACGGGTGTTCCGCCCTTGTGGCAGCAAAATATAGAACAGCCAAGCCGCAGCGCGCTCTCAGCTGCCTACTGTACGCTGCGTGCCGCTTGGCTGAGAAGCTGTCTGCATCCTGCACTGGTTCCAGGTACATGCATGCGTATAAGGTACATGTATCAGAAGGTGCGCCTGAAACCTTTTCTCAGCAGCTCCACAAAGTCAAACGCGTACCTTGCGGAGCGCCTCTTGCAGCCGCAGCATGGCTTGCAACTTGGTCTTGATTTCCTTGAGGGATCGGTGCAGGTCGTGCTGCAGACCAATTTGCATGAACAGTGCAAGGTCGTTCTCCTGTCAAGCAGCGGCAGTGCACGCATGTGAGCCGCATCGTTTAACCCAATCAGTTGAGCGTAAAAGTGTATGGTCGTAAGTTTTGCGGTTGACAAGAGCACAAGCTGCAGCATTCAACGTGTGATGTGTTGCTTTCAAGTGAGGGATTGCACCCACCATTTTGAAGGCCGCGTTCATAGCATTATCGCTGTGGTGGTGCTGGCTCAGGATTGTGTCGCCGAGGCTCATGACACCTGCAATGGGTGCAACCAACCATCAGGTGATGAGGCAATGAATGCATGCAGGCTTTGGCGAAGACCATCACCACTGACGGGGCTTGTCCTTGCGGCACTCCCCCACGTGTCTCACGGCGGATCCTCTGTCAACGTGTCATGCCACGAGGCTGCGCTACAGATTTCAAAATGATCTTCCTACGACAGATCCAGACTGAGTACACGAACGCAATGGCGTTGTCGGCTCACCCGCAATCTATCGTCTCCGCACCTGCCTCAATTATCGCCTGTAAGTGGTGTGTGTGTCTGACGGGGCTTGTCCTTGCGGCACTCCCCCACGTGTCTCACGGCGGATCCTCTGTCAACGTGTCATGCCACGAGGCTGCGCTACAGATTTCACAATGATCTTCCTACGACAGATCCAGACTGAGTACACGAACGCAATGGCATTGTCGGCTCACCCGCAATCTATCGTCTCCGCACCTGCCTCAATTATCGCCTGTAAGTGGTGTGTATGTGAATTGCTTGATTGCTGGATTTACTGCTTGCGTTTTCATCTGTAACACAGAGGCAGATGCTGCTCGCCCAATCCAGCACCAGGCTATGATGCAGGGCACGAACGAACGAAAAAAACGGCTGAAAACGTTTCGCGAGTAACGGCTCTTGGTGTACGCACAACGGCTTTAGGATGCCAGAGGCTAGTGGTAGGAGCAGATGGCCTTCGGCAGACGTCGATCATTCAAGAGACTCGTGAAAGCAATGGCCTCTCATAACACAACTCACACCACTATTCAACCAGCAACGCGCACTACAGCAGGTTTGTGCGATGCCCATGAGATGTCCATGCATGACTGGCCGGCGCTATGCGTCTGACGCAATCTCACTCAAATGTTTACTCAATTTTTTGTAGGTTGTCCTGCCTCGCAGCAGATCAAGCACCATGACGGGCCTTCAAGCTGTCTGGCATATGGACACCAGAAGCGGCCCATCTCGTGCGACAGCGATGGCTTCATGGGCACGCACCACGACAAGATAAGTACAGTAGCAAGGCATGCAGCATGCAAACCGGACCGTGCACTGCTGTAAGTCACCCACATGGATCAAAGTGATGAAACACATCGCATTATTTTTTGAGGAAGAAGCACAACTTAGCGAACGCATTTGTTGCACATGGTAGATGAATGGCGACTGAGAATTGCACAGCTATCCTTAACAACCTGGCCTTGGGATGTCAGAGACTATTGACGAGAGCAACCTGTACATATCTAGCACACAGTCAAGTAGGTGTCTGAAGTGCTCTGTGCTGCTTCGTCCAGGGACAGGACACAAGTAGTGGTGGCACAGTAGATGCACCTTGTAAATCCAGCATACGAGGCTATGGCAGTCGGCAGCTGTTGCTGGTGACGTCGGTCGTGCTCTTGGGCCCAAATACGCTGAGGTGGCATGTGTCGGCACCCCTGAGTAGGGAAACAGTTCCTGCGGCGAGTTCGTGATTGACTCACAATGTGAGACTCCGACCTCAAGCTGCTGTCAGTCATGAGTGGTCGCAAGTGCCACGTGAGAGCGCTTGCAGGGTGCCACCGGCTGAGATGTTCTCCCTCACTGAGTTCCACCGGCGGACGCGTCTGAGCCCAAGTAGGTGCGATCGGCCAAATCATTACAGTTTGCCGCTGCCCTTTACAAGCTGACATCGGGTGTGACCGCAAATATTCAGCACTTGCACTGTTGCAGGCACGATGCAAATGCACGCCAATAACCTGCACTCCATACATATTGCTGATTGCAACACTGTAGTCTGTGTAGTACCACGTAGAATCTTCACGAGCTTCAGGGTAATGATGATCCAAAGCATTAGCAGTTGATGATCACACAGCTTACCTAACCGGATATGTATCACTACAACTATTAGGCATTTGTAATTCTCGTTCGCTCATTTATGTTGGCTCCCGCACTGACCTCGCAGATCACGCACGGCACCAGATTGGGGCACCGGATTGGGGAATGTCCTTCTGCACAAGGCGCAAATTCAATCGAGTGTGTCTCGTACAATTTCTAGAGTGGTCACTCGGCAAAGGCGCGGCGAGAAGCCCCAGTCATACCTGCCAACGTAGCAGGCTCCATTCACATTCCGCGACCGCTGCAGGCATGCACTGCGCACTGGCTCTGGAGCATTGATAATGAAATCAACACGATTCATATACGCAGCAACTGTGAGACTCTCTTTTGTTTGGTGCATTCCCTGGGCATACTGCGCTTGAGTTGCTATGATTGTTTTGGCAATCAATGGGAAGACATCCACCTATGTTTTGCCTGTTGTTAGGATGGTAGAGAGCACATATCGCTGCTGGTTCAGCACCTTGCTGTTGTCAAGTCGTCAGTTGTTGTTGAACGCATGCGTGCATGAGCGCATGCAGCCGCTTGCAGATTGCAGCCGTGCGTGGTTGCTTGTGCAAGCTTACATCCGGAGTTTGAATTCCATGTTGATGCCGCTTGAACCAAGCAGCGCAGCCCCCCTACTCTTACCGCTGCGCTGGAGCTGACGCTGGTTGGAGCTGCTGCCGCTGATGCTCAGCACATGCCGGCGCCGCCGCTTGCGCCGCAGCGGCGCTCTGCAAATGGCAATGGCCGCATTGAGCACATCGTACATGTCCTTGTCCTAATGACGAGCAATGACAACGAAACGCCACATTGGTGCAAATCAGTGCATCGTCATGTAGGCACCGTGGCTCTGCTTGCGACGGAGCTCCGCAAAGGTTGTGGTGTCTTCGCGGACGTTGGCAGTGCAGCTAAGCGATGTGATGAGCTCGTAGTCAGGCAGCGGCAGCGCGCGTGTCCAAACCGCGAAAGGCACAAAGTCTTATTTTGCTCATGCAATCACGCACTGAACCGAGACGCAAGCACTCGCAAGAACAGTGAGTGTTCACGAGTCTTCGCATGTACTTTTCATGGTCATGGTCTGACACAGCATGAAGGCTATTGGTGATTTCACAGTCATGCGCAGATGTATGCATCGGACGTGCAAGTCTGGCAATGTGGTGGTGCTCAATGCATGATGCCCAGATGCACGCAATGTTGGCATCGTGTGCATGGACTTGCAGTGAGTTGTGTCTTGCTGGTTTGTGTGTAGTTAGGGTTAGAGTTACCCGTAGCGGTCCTGCAGCGTCCATGTGGTGAAGCTCAACGCATCATGCTTGGATCCATGCATCGGCAGCGCGACACTAGCAGTGTATGAATTTGCAGTGCGTAGCGTCTTGCTAGTTTGTGCGGTACTCTATCCTCCGTGGATCCTGCCAGCATGTCAGTGCAGGAACATTGCACCGCTGTCACGTTGGCTCTCAACATCAGATGTTCGGCCAAGCCTGGTTAACTGCTCCAGCTTGATGATCTCATTGCCAAGTACCTTGTTTTTCCAGTGCAAATGTGCACGGTGGCGGTCGTAGTGGGCTCAGTCCGTGTTGGGCCCACTGTCATTAGGGGCATATATCAGCAGGTGCCACCTGCTGCGCTCGCAGGTGTATTTGAGAGCGACGTATGCATGCACGTGTACTTAGGGCATGATGTGTATACCTCACTACCCAATCAGGCTTGCGCGCACAGCTCAACATGAAAGAGCACAGGGTTGTCACGCGCGCACGGCGCGCCCTGCGGTGAAATCGCAGTACCATCAACCTATGCAGCCATCAGTTTGACATGACGACGGCGCCATTAACAAAATGCAGCAAACCCCAAAAGAGGGGCCGTGCGGCAGCGCGACGCAGCGCCCCCCCTCCTGCTCCCCGCCCCCTGACACCAGCCATGGGCGCCGCCGCAGTGCATACATGCATACCCACATGGGGAGCGCCACGCCCGCCGAGCCGCCACCGTAGCGCTGCTCCTCCTCACGCGCGCAGGCGCCGCCCGCGTCGCAGGCCTGGTAAATTCACGTTGAGGATGAAGTCGAGAAGCGCGCGCTCGCCACCACAGCGTCACTCGCTCAGACGCCGAGCGACTTGCCGCAGCCGCACGACGAGTTGGCATCAGTTGTTCTGGAATTGGAAGCCGCCGCCGATGAGCGCACCGCTGTAGTCCAGCTCCGGGCCATACAGGTACAGCATGCTCTTGGGGTCGATGGCGCACTTGAAGCCGTGCTGCGGGGGGCGGGGGACGAGGAAGGGGGAAGGTCAAAACGAGGTTTTACATGCTATTGTCGAAACAAACAATACCGACGGGCGCGTCGCTGTAGTCCAGCTGCGGGGCGTACAGGTACAGAATGCTCTTGCGGTCGATGGCGTACTTGAAGCCGTGCTGCGGGCGGGGGGCGGGGGGGGGGGGGGGGGAGTGGGGGGCATGAAGGTCAGAATGAAGTTTTACACGCTAAGGCTGGGGGGGGGGGGGGGGGGCGGGGGGGGCAATGTAATTGTCGGTGCGTCGTGGATGGGTATAAGAGGTGAGTGCTGCGAGAACAGGTTGAAATGGGGTTGCTGCACCGGTGCACACGCTCTTGCTCAAAGCGCCGCAGTTTGCGCAGATGACTGCTGCTGCTGCAGTGGTGAATGCGAAAGCACTCCTACCGAGCTGGTGCTTTCCGCCACCTGCAGGAGCTCGGTTTGCAAGCCTTCAAGCGGTCTCCTTCATGTATGTCAAGACACGAGCAGTGCCTCCATGCCTCCGCCACTTCTCCTCCAGGCGCCAGACGCGCATGATACTACGGTGTGCATGTACCCATGGTTTGTGGACGAGGACGCACGTGTTGACTGGGGACATCGCATTCAATGGCGGGGCAAAACTTCACGTTTGCATACAACACGTGCCCGCTTCCCTCCCACGGCGAGCTTCCCACCAGCAGGGTCAGTTTCACTTCAGCTTGAGCGGACATAATGCATTCATGAGCATTCGTAATGTCATGGAAGTAGTGCTCTTTAGACTGAGGGCGACATTCTCATATGCCATTAGGCCAGTGAACTGCAGTCATGAGAGCGTCACTTATGAGCATCACATTGTCAAGCTGTACTTAGTGTGGCGATGAGATCTGCAACTGCCTCTATGACTGATGCACACGCAACTATGTCATGAACGCTGGATCTTTGCATGCATTGTCTAAACTGACTGATCTTGGCTATCACGGACCATGAACTTTGGGCACTGAGTGCGCCGCATATGCTTCAGTAGACCGAACACAAAATCAAAGCAATGTGCAGAAGAGCAGACACAGTATAGACAAGAAGTGCAGGCACTGGCGCCGCGACTGGGCAGAAACACTAACCGTAACCCTAGCCCTGGCAGCGTGCGCGACTATTCCACAGCAACACACGGTGGCGAGACCCAGAAAATGGCATCTTCAGGTACACAAGGCTACAACAAGGCTGGTCAGCGCTGCATGTTTATTGTTCAGGCCCTCTCTCGACACTTCGATGTATACTTCAAACGCGACGATCGGCATGAAACAGCACACTTCGAGTGCTGGTCATGAATGGCATCGAGCTTGCTGCCAGAGCTACAAGTTGTTGCAACATGTTGAATTGAAGTTTTATGCTCCTCACTCACATATGCCGCCGTGTATTTAACCCTAACCCTAACCCTAGATATGTACGAGCGCCCCCTAAGCGAACGTTTTTTAAGAAGGTGCGGCACTTTGTCCAAGTTGCAGCACTTTGTCTTGCTTTCCGTTGACCAGAAGAGGCGTGCACAATCATGAGTGCCATCAACAGTTCGTCACCTCACAAGTGAATGCCGACATGTCCATGCAATATGACATAGCCAGTATGATCACGCATCAGCCAACGTTCAAGCACAGCCAACACAGTGCTTGGTGTTGCTCTGATATTCATTGCATGCATTGGATACATTGCACAACGCGTGCTCTGTTCATTTGAGACCCGCGGGGCGAGGGGGGGGGGGGGGGGGGGCGGCGCTGTCGCAATCCTGGTTTGATCTGTAGCACATGGTGCTGCCAGAACATGATCAAAAGAAGTGCCCTGTGCATGTCACATAGGATGGGCCGTGCTGCTGACGCTCCAACGGGCTTGAAGTTGGAGCGCAGAGGAGGTCTGAAGCTGGTGCCCTTGACCCCGTCACTGGCTTCGCTCGAGTCTTCGCTATCTGGCACATCTCAAACGCGCTTTTTTTCCTGCGCCGCAGTCACGTTTGGCAGCGTGTGAAACGCAGTTGCCAAGCCACAGTGCCCGTATTGCCAAATCGTATGTGGGCACGTAATCACATATTTCGCTTGATACATTGTTAACAGGTGTGCACAGGCTTCGCTCATCTTCGCAACTTGAACACCACACGATAGCTGGTAGGCTACACCTAACTTGACGCAGGTGTAGCTCTGAATACAACCCTAGGTAGCTCTGCTGTTGTCAAAGTTCTATAGACTGCTTTCCGGCATGATGCTCGTCCGACAGCTGCTGCTCACGATGTCTGATTTCACGCAAAACTGTGAAGCTCAGATTTGCGTCATGAGACTCTCAGGGCATGCCAAGTGTTGAATAAATACTGCATTCACCGGGGCCCTTGTGAACTTCAAGGTGGCTCAAAGGGCGTTATTTGCACATTGTTGTAGAGCTGCGGGACTGGAAAACAACGAGCGCCCTCTTCGATTAGTGCTTTTGTAAACACATAGAAGCAGTTTAAGTTACTTGCCGGCTCTCCTGTGAACACTTCAAACTTTCTGAACAGCATCCGCATTGAAGTCCTTAAGTACACCGCTGTAACTGTACAGTCAGCATACTACACGGACATGTATGGATCAGTACTGGTTTTCAATGAGGTATGACAAAAACTGGCGTGGAGGAAATCAGAGGCGGGCTGCCAGCCTCACACTTTCAGCGGGCAGAGTCTCCAGGGTTGAACTGATCCGCTTGGGTGAAGTGGATGAGGTTTTGAAGCCCATCCTTGTCTTCGTGGCGCATGTTCTGCGGCGAAACACAGGACTTGCATGAATGAGGCAAGTATTGTCGCAGCTCAATCACATACACGCTCAGCTCGTGGCAATCAATGTCATCACAACAAGAACACATTGGCAATGAACTTCAGACACACGCATAAACCCATATTTCCGGCACTGAGCTCAAGAATCACATGCTGCAGACATCTGGCAACAGCAGCAACTTGAAGTGGGCACTCCATTGATGCCTACGGCACTTGCAATGGTAGGAACTGAGAGCCACAGTGAGCTGCGCATCACCTAACATCCATGGACGTAACATAATGTTGAACTTCAAAGCACGTGTAGCAGGTATACCGACCTTGTATGCCTCTTGGGGGCTTGGAGGGCACTGCTGGACAGCGGAGGCGATATTCTGCTGACACTTGGCATTTGAAATGTCCATCTGTCCCTCGACCTGCTGCTGGCGTGCTCGCAGGATTTCAACCTGCTGGTCAATTGATGCCTGAAACGTTGGGCAATGGGTTTCCATGCAAGGCAGTGCGGGTTGATCCAGGAGCACAATATCAAATGCGCGCAAGTGTTCATTGTGTTGCAGCACCAGTGTTCAAGCTCTTTGGGCGCAGTGCGATCTAAGTTGTTGCATAGGATACATGTACACCCTGGGAATACACAGGCCATACACGCGGCGTCCCTCGTGGCCTTTATCAATCAAATAACATAAAACACATACTTAGAAGGGCAATTTCAAAGGAGCCTGAGCACAAGGGAATGTAGTTGCTTGCCCAATCAGCGCGTTGCTGAAGTGCAACTTGACCGAGAGTGCTACCACTGATGTTTTCTCCCCGTGCACAACCAAACATGCGTTGCCGCATTCACAAACATCGTCAACTCATTGAAACGCCCATGAGGCTTGTGTTCCCACTGCAGACTGCCATTTAAGTCAAGGTTTGCGCCTTGTGCAAGGTAGCGTATAAGCAGGATCGCCATGTGTACCCAGGACATGCAGATCATTCTACTTGTGCATGAACGTTACACACTGCACATATGAAATGCTGCCTTCAAGCCGGTCAATTCAGTAGAATACGACAGTGCTCACTGCACTTCAAAGTCACGTGAAGCATGACTCATGGGAATGGAGCACGCACCTGCAGCTCGTCGGTCTCCATGGCGCTGCTCACGAGGGTGGTCGAGCAATCACACAGGGATAAGTAGAGAAGTTAGTACAGCAGGTGCAACAGTACAGGATGCTGCACACTGAAACAGGTACCACATGAAAACCCTTCATTTTTTGACATGCGTCAAGACAGTGAGCTCTACCACCGTTTTGATGCAAGATGTTGCGCCATCACTGCCACTGCGAGATGTGATTAAATTTCAGAATGCGTGATTATACATGGCACTGTACGCCCCAATCAGGGCGGCCTCCAGCATATTACCAGTCAAGGGCTTGCACTGTTTGCAGCATGCTGAATCATGTCAACACATCAGTCAACGGCTGCACTGCATGCCCCATCCGCTAGTACGCGCCATCATGACAGGTTGTGCACCTGCCTTGAGTACATCTGATGTGCTCACTGAAGTTGGGAATCACTGCTTTATAAATCAAAGCTCTGATCAGAGTATTTCCCCCTATCTGAACCAAAAAGAAATTGCCTGCTACAGGTCACTCAGGAGTCACTTGAAGTTTGATGCATGTGCCCATCCGCATGCACAATATCTAGACGACAAAAATCAATGATGTGAGGGTCCACATGCCAGGATGCTGTGTCATGTGCCGTGCTTAGTCCTCCTCCGCACACGCGCGCCACTGGAGTAGCCTTCTAATGGTGGCTATTCACACTGAATCGATGGACATGCACACAAGTATCGGTCAGCATTGCTTTGGTGGCGCGCTCTCACCTTGCAGAGTGAGGATCCCGAGCAATCTCCTGAACTTGCTGGTGCACATACCCTAGGCTAAGCTCTGGCATCCCCACCAGCGGCGCCCCAATTGGACTTGACCGCTGCCGCAGCTCGTTCGTGGCAATGGGGGGCGCCGCCTCAAACGGTGCTCGCTCTGACCTTGACATGTGGGCTGCAGAGCCTACAAGCGAGCCACTGTGATGCGACAGCCGTCCACCAAGCGAGGTCTCTTGTAAAAATGGTGGAGAAGGCCAACGATGAAACGCTATGCTCAGGTGTCATAGCGAGGGAGGTACAAACTCGCACGCAGATCATTCGGCCCGCATGACTTTTGAAAGTGCGGGTGAGCATCTGCGCAGCTTTGACAAGCAGGATTAGCAAGAGGCTTACAAACAGCGTTGGCGACGACTGGCCTAGAGATGGACAAACTTGTCGTCAGAACGCCAGGACTATCTTCCGCAACCACGAGCCGCTCGTCAAGTCCGCGCATCATCACCACAGCGGAGCAAGTGGAATTTTTACTTGTTTCTCACCGTGTATCTGCTGCTCGTGCAGCAACCATGGCCGCCGCTGTTGCTGCTCCAGCTGCCGCCGCTACATCGTCGCCTTGGCTGGACATGTTGATGCTTTTCGCGACTACCTTCCCCTGGAGCTTTAATGGAAAGATGGTGACGCTCCTTCCTTTTTTAATCGCGAGTTTGAACGTACGGAAGAACCGTGAGGACAAAAGCGGACAACATACTGGAGACTCAAGACTTTGACATGTGAGTAAGGTTGTCCCTCAGCAGACTGTCACCGCTCAAAGCCCCACAAGTACACTTCTGGAAGCAGGCTTCATGGCAGGCGACCCAGCGGCGCGAGCAGCATTTGGGCTCTGATGAGCGAAAGTCAATGAAAAGTACATTTTGCAAGATGCGCTCCAAGCAAGAAAACGAAAGCAACGAAGAGCATGCTCTGCCTGCCCAGCCATCCGTATGACTCTTGGACAAACGGCACAAATGTCCAGGGTAACGCCAAGGTGCCATGTGGTGCTTGACCATATGCGTCCTCCCTAACCCTGGCAGCATCTATAGTCATCCTTGTTACAAATTTTGTCAAGTCCGTCAGGTACAAGATTACTGTGGACGCATGCACGCTTGAGTCCAGCACTGCGCTTATGATACGGTAGGCCTCTTGAAGCGCGAACACCCTAGCTCGATGACTGTGACCGCCCAAATCTCAGGCACCTCAACGGCGCTGGCGGCCTCATTGCGGACGACGTTATCAACTGCCAGCAGTGCCTACCGCAGCAGTGAAGCTGAGGGTTGCTCGGCCACAGTTGCGAATAACTTGTTGCCGCCGTCTGCCACGTGGACCGCCGCGTGGCCTCAATGACTGGCGGCAGTCCCTGATCATTCAAGTTCCGTACGTATTGCACAGGATTGCTGCGCAAACCAGGTGAGCACATTGTGACTGTCAGTATCAAGTCCCAGGGGTTCCAGCAGCCACGCTGCAGCTTGAATGAGCGCAACATTGTGCATGCCTGGGTCGTAATTGCGGCACATGCCAGTAGTCCCACTGGCAAGAGCGGCCGGCATGCGCGAGGCCCCCTCGTTGCTCTGGCAATTGCGATGCCCGCAGCGGCACCGCCACATCTGCGAGTCACAGCGGACTCGGGCGCAGCAACACCCGCAGGCTGCCACCGCAGCATGCTAGCCGCCTCAATGTTCCTGAGACTCTCCGGCTTCAACTTCAGATAAGTTGCCTGTGTCAAGAAAAGTGAATGCTTAGGTACATGGCTGTCGTCTACAATGGTGCACATGTAGCAGCCACTAGCATGGCCACTGCATGGTCGGCACTTGATAATGGTGCGCGTGTAGCAGCCACTAGCATGGTCGGCACTTGACAATTCAGGTAGTATATTATGAAGGAACTTCTGACATTTTCCAACGGGCACAACTTCACCTTTGTTCTCCTCCCGTTTTTTTCCCCGGCGGCCTCAAGAAGCATACCATGGCCCTTCATGCTGCCGATTATGCTCTTAAGCGATCTCCCATCACACACAACCCAAGCTTCTACAGCTCAAGCTCTTAACAGACCTGTCCCACTACTCTCCTGTCTGACAGCTCCACTTCAGAATCTACTCAGCAACATGTCTCCCATCAGCAAGACCATGACTCTGGCCGCCATCGCCCTCGCCCTGGGTGCTCAAGGCACGAGCGCTGGCTCTCCGCTGCCCAAGAAGTACAGGCAACTGACGGACGAGGCTTCCTTGTCCTTCGCTCTGCCGACGAGGGCTGCATTCAGGTGAAGGCCAGCACTGGGTGTGTCTTGCTGACTGTTTGATGCAGCTCATTGAAGAGTTGCTCGCCTCTTCCTGGTGCTGTATCCATGATGCTGTCGCTCGTGCCAAGCTGCTATGTATGCAACATTTGCAGCTATTTCATGTGCTGCACATATTTGTAACTTCACAAGCCTTGAAGTTGCGCATCACTAGTAGTACTGCACACACAGGAATTCGTTGTGCAACCATTCCCCTCATGAACGCTTGTCATCCTGATCTGCAACCCCTCAGGGCCCAATTTACTGACAACACGGATTTCAAGTTTGACCTGGATGGGTCCAAGGCAACAACTGGCAATGGTGGTGGCTCAGCACAGACACTCAGCGCCGCGCAGCTGCCATCACTGACGGGGGAGAAGGTGGCCATGGTCAAGCTGGTGCTTGAGGTATGTGTGCTGACTGATCGACCTGCTGCTTGTATCATGATGTATGCTATTACACCATATGCAGCCTTCTTGAGTCTCACTTTGAGTCCTATGGGTGGCTCGTGTGCACCTGCAGCCGTCACACTTGGTGATGCTATAAGATTTGGGCTTTCATCAGCCAGTGTGTTCGACGGTGCGCCATGGTGCAGCCACTTCATTATATGCGCCTGCCTGACCTTGTGCGCTAGTAGTTGTTACATGACTGCTAAGGCTACTTCTGAGTCAGAAGCACTCAGCTTGCACTGCTCTGTGGTTGCCATGATGAGAGTGAATGGCAAAATGGCACGCATGATACCTGCATTGCGTTTCTCAGCACATACTCTCTGGTTGCTTCAATTATGCACGCTAACCCATCACTGACCGCTGTTCCTGCTTTCATTTGCTGATGTGCAGCCATGTGGCATCAACCTGCCGCACGTGCACCCGCGCGCTACCGAGATCCTGTACGTCGTCGATGCCGCTGCGGAGGGCGTGCTGACTGCCTTTGTGGAAGAGAACGGCGGGCGCACAATTGAGAACACCATCGTCACTGGCGAAGCAGCTTTCTTCCCCCAGGGCCTGACCCACGTGCAGGTCAACATGGGCTGCACTCCTGCCACCATGATTGCGGCGCTCGGTTCTGATGACTTTGGCGTGCAGACCATCACCACCACCGCGCTCAAGGGGCTGGCAGGTGCTGACGGCCTTGGCGAGGGTCTTGCGGCAGCGCTCGGCATCTCACAGGACCAGCTCGCAGTGCTGATTGGCGGCTTCCCTGATGGCCCCGCTATCGGCGCCGCGGAGTGCCGCCAGCGCTGTGGCCTGCCCTAGATGTCCATTCACATGTTTGTTCAAGGACGGTTTTGAGGACAGCACTGTTGTTTGAGACCTTTCTAAGGGCACTGCACCTATGATGTGCAGAGTATACTCACCCATCAGGGGTGAATGGAGGTACAAGCTCTGTTGTGTACATTTTGGCAGTTTTTTCCTCTATGCTGACAAGATCGAGGTTGCCTCAGGCCCTTATTTAAGCTGTCGATATCACACTGGCCGCGGCCCCGATCACAGATGTATGCCTAATGATAGGCAGTGGGTTGCCTTAGAGTGGCATCACACATACTACTTGTTGATGCTAATAATCACATTCAACTCATGTGAGCCTGGGACAAATCAGGCCTGATTTTATGCTAGTGGTTTTCTCTGCCATGTGTCTGACACTGCATGTTGATATCAGGTTGCATTGACTACCATTACTGTCAGCTCCTCAGTGCAGTAAGGGCACAGCCTCTGTGCCAGATGTGTATGTCGGATGCCTGTACACGACAACAGAGAGCCACCGTGTTCATAGCCCATGGGGTTGCCGTCATTGTGCATTGACATTTGTGCACAAGCACACAGACTGACATTGCACATTATGAAGCTTGCAAGCACAGTCATGTGTCCGACAGTGTCGCCGTGATACTGGACAGCAGCAAGTATGTCACGTATGTACATACTGTATGAGGATGACTCATGCCTCAGACCCTCAGCAGGGATCCCCGCCGCACAGTCATTGCTGACTTTGCATCACTTGTTGCGGTGCGTTTTCCACTTGCACTGCACTTAGCAAGTCAATTGCTGGCCAGCTGCTTGAAATCATGGCTCGCCCCAGATTGCTTGTCAGCGCAGCAGCACCCGTAGCATTGCATAAATCGCAATTACACCTTGGTGTAATCAGAAAAGGCTTTGCAGTGTTTGGAAGCGACATTGAGGGACATCGGCATCTGCGTTATTGATTACTTCTAAGACTTGAGGTATTGTGTATTACGGACACACACCTTTCTAACCAAAGTTGAGGAGTGACAACCTGTTGCACCCTGGGCCACAGATTAGTGGCTGTCGACCAAGGTGGTCAAATCAATTTATATACTTCTATATTTTTGAAGCGTGTTGCCCTGGCACACACAGTGGCGCGCATCTGCAAAGTTAGGAAAAAAAATCATGAACAGTAAAGTAGTGATTTTCGTTGAATTGGAAGGCACAACGTCTGTGAACAGCATACTTTTGTGAAATTTTGTTGCAACTTGAACAGAAATTTGTAAAAAGCTGCGAATAGCTGCACCGCAATTACTTCTAAGACTTGGAGGTATTGTATATTACGGACACACACCTTTCTAACCAAAGTTGAGGAGTGACAACCTGTTGCACCCTGGGCCACAGATTAGTGGCTGTCGACCAAGGTGGTCAAATCAATTTATATACTTCTATATTTTTGAAGCGTGTTGCCCTGGCACACACAGTGGCGCGCATCTGCAAAGTTAGGAAAAAAAATCATGAACAGTAAAGTAGTGATTTTCGTTGAATTGGAAGGCACAACGTCTGTGAACAGCATACTTTTGTGAAATTTTGTTGCAACTTGAACAGAAAATTGTAAAAAGCTGCGAATAGCTGCACCGCAATCATTCATGATGGAGGGGCCGCTAACATTGACATTGCCTGTGCTATGTACTTTGGTCAATTCGAAAGTATTGCAGGGCCCCCGCAAGCGATGCAAGTGGTTGCTGTACCTTCAACATGCAAAACATTGTGTGGTGCAGGCGCAGCAAGTTTTATTGTGGCTCAATTGTTGTTGCTTGCACATGTGTGTCAAGGAGTGCCGCAGCGGCCATGCCGGTGCAGCTACACTGCAGCCATCATGGCAGGTGGCCTTGATGGCCACTTCCCCTGTTGTAATGGAAGTACTATAATATATACCTGAACAGCTTGCACCTGAGAAAATCACAAGCCTGAGGAGCGATGCCCTGTCACCGGTGACAATTACCAGTGTTTAGTTTATTGCAGCCAACTTTTTTAAGAGCTCAAGACTTGAGCAGATAGACGCCGCCTCAGGCCCTGGGCATGGGCCATCTATGAAGCCTCTATATGTACACACTTCCTCTCAACCCCAGTCACACTGGCAGCAAGCACAGCTAAATAGCTCCTGCAGGCTTGTGCGACCCTCCCGGTGACCACTGCGGCACCTGCCGTGGGCCCTGGCGCCCACTTCGGAAGCCACTGCATTTTCGGCCTTCCCGCTGCTTCAAGCTTCAAGTTACTGCTGTAGCTACCTAGGTGTTTTTGCAGCTCAAAAAAATCTCTCTTTGCCTGAACGTTTCCGGCTTCCATTTATGCCTTTGCCATTTTTGTCAAGGAAACTTTTGACCTGCACTACATATATGGCTGTAGTCGATGGTGGTGTACACAAAACAGCGACCACTGTGGCCCTAGCATGGTCGGCACCTGGCAGTCACTGTGCGTGGCGAACACAATTGATAAATGACATCTGAACGTAAACTGTTCATTCAAAGATTTATTGGCTAGCCCTTGATTCTAATGCGGTGTTATGTAGCAGTTGCCAACTCAATTGGATCGATAAACCCACCATGAACTTCACCACGAGGGTCTTACTAACGAACCAGGCAGGCGGTCGATGCAAATGTGCACAGACCACTACCTCTGAAGGCTGACCATCGGATGTCACACCCTCTCGACAGGCAGGATGCTTGAATAAAAATAATCGGTACAACAGTATGAAGAAATTTCTGGCACAGAACATCAACTTCACCTTATTTATTCTCTCTTTTTTCCCAGCAAAATCAATCGCGCGGCGGCCCCCGCCTCAAGAAGCATACCATGGCCCTTCATGCTGCCGATAAGGCTCTTCAGCGACCTCCCATCACACTCAATTCAGGCACCTGCAGCTCCAGCTCTCGCAACAGACCTCTCCCACTACTCCAGGACTGTCTGACAGCTCCAAGCACCGCCTCTACTCCGCAAGCAAACCATGTCTCCCATCAGCAAGCCCATGACTCTGGCCGCCATCGCCCTCGCCCTTGGTGCTCAAGGCACGAGCGCTGGCTCTCCGCTGCCCAAGAAGTACAGGCAGCTGACGGACGAGGCCTCCTTATCCTTCGCTCTGCCGACGAGGGCTGCATTCAGGTAAAGGCCGGCACTCGGTGTGCCTTGCTGGCATGACTGATGCAGCTGATTGAGAGCTGCTTGCCTCTCCGTGGCGCTGTATTCATGATGCTGTCGTTTGAGTCAAGCTGCTCCACATGCATCATTTGCAAGTGATTTCATGTCTTGCACACCATTTTTGCAACTTCACTAGCCTCAGGCTTGGAGCTGCGCATCAACAGTAGGTATGCACTGCACACAAAAATGCTGTGCAACCATCCCCAATCAGCGCTTGTCCTACTGATCTGCAACTCTTCAGGGCCCAGTTCACTGACAACACGGATTTCAAGTTTGACCTGGATGGGTCCAAGGCAACAACTGGCAATGGTGGCGGCTCAGCACAGACACTCAGCGCCGCGCAGCTGCCATCACTGACGGGGGAGAAGGTGGCCATGGTCAAGCTGGTCCTTGAGGTACGTGTGCAGGCTGACAGGCCTGGTGCTTGTGTCACACCTTATGGCATGAAATCATCAGCAGCTTCTAGCGTCACACTTTGAATTCTATGGGTGGCTCGCCTGCATACTTCACAGTTTTTAGTGCTAGAGGTTGGTTCACCATGGTGCTGCCACGGCATTATATACATCACATAACTGCAAGGCTACTTCTGAATCCGAAGTACTCAGCATGTACTGCTCTGTGGTGGCCTTCAGGGTAAATGGCAGAATGGCATGCATGGTACCTGCATTGCGTATTGCTCAGCACGTGCTCTCTGGTTGCTTCAATCACACACACCAACCCCTTTACTGACCGCTGTTCCTGCTTCTATTTGCTGGTGTGCAGCCATGTGGCATCAACCTGCCGCACGTGCACCCGCGCGCTACCGAGATCCTCTATGTCGTCGACGCCGCCGCGGAGGGCGTGCTGACTGCCTTTGTGGAAGAGAACGGCGGGCGCACGATTGAGAACACCATCGTCACTGGTGAAGCAGCTTTCTTCCCCCAGGGCCTGACCCACGTGCAGGTCAACATGGGCTGCACGCCTGCCACCATGATCGCGGCGCTCGGTTCCGATGACTTTGGCGTGCAGACCATCACCACCACCGCGCTCAAGGGGCTGGCGGGTGCTGACGGCCTTGGCGAGGGCCTTGCGGCAGCGCTCGGCATATCACAGGACCAGCTCGCTGTGCTGATTGGCGGCTTCCCTGATGGCCCCGCTATCGGCGCCGCGGAGTGCCGCCAGCGCTGTGGCCTGCCCTACTAGTACAGTAGACTTCTATGTACGTGTTTGTTCAATGACCATATCGACGGCAGCACTGTTGTTTGAGACCTATTCAAGGGCACTGCAGCCATGATGTGCAGATTAAACTCACCCATCAGTGGTGAATGGAGCTACAAAGCTCTACTGTGTACATTTTGGCAGTTTTTCCTCTATGCTGACAAGATCGAGGTTGCCTCAGGCCTGTATCTAAGCTTGTCGATATCACACTGGCCGCGGCCCCGATCACAGATGTATGCCTGATGTCAGGCAGTGGGTTGCCTTAGAGTGGCATCACACATACTACTTGTTGATGCTAATAATCACATTCAACCGACACTCATGTGAGCCTGGGACAAATCAGGCCCTTACTTGTGCAAGTGGTGGTCTGTGCCATGTGTCTGACGCTGCATGTTGATGCCAGCTTGCATTGACTACCATTACTGTCAGCCCCTCAGTGCAGTAAGGGCACAGCCTCTGTGCCAGATGTGTATGTCGGATGCCTGTACACGACAACAGAGAGCCACCGTGTTCATAGTCCATGGGGTTGCCGTCATTGTGCATTGACAAGTACACAGACTGACATTGCACTTAATGACGCTTGCAAGCACAGTCATGTGTCCGACAGTGTCGCCATGATACTGGATCAGCAGCAAGTATGTCACGTATGTACATACTGTATGAGGATGACTCATGCCTCAGACCCTCAGCAGGGATCCCCGCCGCACAGTCATTGCTGTGCATCACTTATTGCGGTGCGTTTTCCACTTGCACTGCACTTAGCAAGTCAATTGCTGGCCAGCTTGAGATCATGGCTCGCCCCAGATTGCTTGTCAGCGCAGCAGCACCCGTAATGTTGCATAAATCGCAATTACACCTTGGCGTAATCAGAAAAGGCTTTGCAGTATTTGGAAGCGACATTGAGGGACATCGGCATCTGCGTTATTGATTACTTCTGAGACTTGAGGTATTGTATATTATGCACACACCTTTTTAACCAAAGTTGAGGAGTGATAACGTGTTGCACCCTGGGCTTCAGATTAGTGGCTGTCGACCAAGGTGGTCAAATCAATTTATATACTTCTATATTTTTGAAGCGTGTTGCCCTGGCACACACAGGGGCGCGCATCTGCAAAGTTAGAAAAAAAATCATGAACAGTAAAGTAGTGATTTTCGTTGAATTGGAAGGCACAACGTCTGTGAACAGCATACTTTTGTGAAATTTTGTTGCAACTTGAACAGAAATTTGTAAAAAGCTGCGAATAGCTGCACCGCAATCATTCATGATGGAGGGGCCGCTAACATTGACATTGCCTGTGCTATGTACTTTGGTCAATTCGAAAATATTGCAGGGCCCCCGCAAGCGATGCAAGTGGTTGCTGTACCTTCAACATGCAAAACATTGTGTGGTGCAGGCGCAGCAAGTTTTATTGTGGCTCAATTGTTGTTGCTTGCACATGTGTGTCAAGGAGTGCTGCAGCCATGCCGGTGCAGCTACACTGCAGCCATGGCAGGTGGCCTTGATGGCCACTTCCCCTGTTGTAATGGAAGCACTATAGCATGTACCTGAACAGCTTGCAACTGAGAAAATCACAAGCCTGAGGAGCGATGCCCTGTCACCGGTGACAATTAACAGTGTTTAGTTTATTGCAGCCAACTTTTTTAAGAGCTCAAGACTTGAGCAGATAGACGCCGCCTCAGGCCCTGGGCATGGGCCATCTATGAAGCCTCTATATGTACACACTTCCTCTCAACCCCAGTCACACTGGCAGCAAGCACAGCTAAATAGCTCCTGCAGGCTTGTGCGACCCTCCCGGTGACCACTGCGGCACCTGCCGTGGGCCCTGGCGCCCACTTCGGAAGCCACTGCATTTTCGGCCTTCCCGCTGCTTCAAGCTTCAAGTTACTGCTGTAGCTACCTAGGTGTTTTTGCAGCTCAAAAAAATCTCTCTTTGCCTGAACGTTTCCGGCTTCCATTTATGCCTTTGCCATTTTTGTCAAGGAAACTTTTGACCTGCACTACATATATGGCTGTAGTCGATGGTGGTGTACACAAAACAGCGACCACTGTGGCCCTAGCATGGTCGGCACCTGGCAGTCACTGTGCGTGGCGAACACAATTGATAAATGACATCTGAACGTAAACTGTTCATTCAAAGATTTATTGGCTAGCCCTTGATTCTAATGCGGTGTTATGTAGCAGTTGCCAACTCAATTGGATCGATAAACCCACCATGAACTTCACCACGAGGGTCTTACTAACGAACCAGGCAGGCGGTCGATGCAAATGTGCACAGACCACTACCTCTGAAGGCTGACCATCGGATGTCACACCCTCTCGACAGGCAGGATGCTTGAATAAAAATAATCGGTACAACAGTATGAAGAAATTTCTGGCACAGAACATCAACTTCACCTTATTTATTCTCTCTTTTTTCCCAGCAAAATCAATCGCGCGGCGGCCCCCGCCTCAAGAAGCATACCATGGCCCTTCATGCTGCCGATAAGGCTCTTCAGCGACC
This sequence comes from Tribonema minus, assembly GCA_017506865.1. Classification (NCBI taxonomy): domain Eukaryota; class Xanthophyceae; order Tribonematales; family Tribonemataceae; genus Tribonema; species Tribonema minus. The sequence continues at coordinate 155,595 of JAFCMP010000037.1, forward strand.
TCCCATCACACACAACCCAGGCATCTGCAGCTCCAGCTCTCGCAACAGACCTCTCCCACTACTCCAGGACTGTCTGACAGCTCCAAGCACAACCTCTACTCCGTAAGCAAACCATGTCTCCCATCAGCAAGCCCATGACTCTGGCCGCCATCGCCCTCGCCCTGGGTGCTCAAGGCACGAGCGCTGGCTCTCCGCTGCCCAAGAAGTACAGGCAGCTGACGGACGAGGCCTCCTTATCCTTCGCTCTGCCGACGAGGGCTACATTCAGGTAAAGGCCGGCACTCGGTGTGCCTTGCTGGCATGACTGATGCAGCTGATTGAGAGCTGCTTGCCTCTCCGTGGCGCTGTATTCATGATGCTGTCGTTTGAGTCAAGCTGCTCCACATGCATCATTTGCAAGTGGTTTCATGTCTTGCACACATTTTTTGCAACTTCACTAGCCTCAGGCTTGGAGCTGCGCATCAACAGTAGGTATGCACTTCACACAAAAATGCTGTGCAACCATCCCCAATCAGCGCTTGTCCTACTGATCTGCAACTCTTCAGGGCCCAGTTCACTGACAACACGGATTTCAAGTTTGACCTGGATGGGTCCAAGGCAACAACCGGCAATGGTGGCGGCTCAGCACAGACACTCAGCGCCGCGCAGCTGCCATCACTGACGGAGGAGAAGGTGGCCATGGTCAAGCTGGTTCTTGAGGTACGTGTGCAGGCTGACAGGCCTGATGCTTGTGTCACACCTTATGGCATGAAATCATCAGCAGCTTCTAGCGTCACACTTTGAATTCTATGGGTGGCTCGCCTGCATACTTCACAGTTTTTAGTGCTAGAGGTTGGTTCACCATGGTGCTGCCACGGCATTATATACATCACATAACTGCAAGGCTACTTCTGAATCAGAAGTACTCAGCATGTACTGCTCTGTGGTGGCCTTCAGGGTAAATGGCAGAATGGCATGCATGGTACCTGCATTGCGTATTGCTCAGCACGTGCTCTCTGGTTGCTTCAGTCACACACACCAACCCCTTTACTGACCGCTGTTCCTGCTTCTATTTGCTGGTGTGCAGCCATGTGGCATCAACCTGCCGCACGTGCACCCGCGCGCTACCGAGATCCTCTATGTCGTCGACGCCGCCGCGGAGGGCGTGCTGACTGCCTTTGTGGAAGAGAACGGCGGGCGCACGATTGAGAACACCATCGTCACTGGTGAAGCAGCTTTCTTCCCCCAGGGCCTGACCCACGTGCAGGTCAACATGGGCTGCACGCCTGCCACCATGATCGCGGCGCTCGGTTCCGATGACTTTGGCGTGCAGACCATCACCACCACCGCGCTCAAGGGGCTGGCGGGTGCTGACGGCCTTGGCGAGGGCCTTGCTGCAGCGCTCGGCATATCACAGGACCAGCTCGCTGTGCTGATTGGCGGCTTCCCCGATGGCCCCGCTATTGGCGCTGCGGAGTGCCGCCAGCGCTGCGGCCTGCCCTAGATTTCTTGCAAGTATGCGTTCAGTGATCACTGTGAGGGCGGCGCTGCCTCTTGAGGCATGTTTTAGCGCGTCACAACTGTACAGTTGTATACCAGCCCGGTGGTGAATGGAGCTGCAAGGTCTATTTGTCTGTAAACATTCTGGGCTACCTTTTCTCCACCCGCGCAGTAGTTTGCAAGTGTGCGGGTGGCTCGAAGGCCTGGACTCCAACGTTTGTCAGTATCACAATTGTGGCAGCACCCTTGTCGCGGACGCAAGCTCCATGACAGGCGCATGTCTTGCTTTTAAGTCAAGCACACCACAATTGTCAAGATTGTCTGAACATCACAACGACTTGAACTGCACAGGAGCGTCGGCCAGGCTCTGAGTTTTTACATTGTTTGCTGTGCAGTTTGCTTAATGCTGCCTGTTGATGTCATGCTGCATTCTTGCCACGCGTCACAGTATTCTCGCGTGTGCAATGTGAATGCGGACTGGAGACAGACAACTGTATTCACTGGATGCGGATGTAAAGGGGGTGCCTGCTCTGTGACCGCACAGTTTGGCTTTGCAAAGTGCACGCGCGTACCATCATTTCATCACTTCCCTGCGTTCATATGCTGTGCTGCAACCCAAGTCAAATCACTTGCCTGCATTCATATGCCGTGCTGCAACCCAAGGCAAATTTGGTGCACAAGAAACATCACATATACATGACGTGCAGCGGCGTCATCAGCGCTTCTAGACTCCAGCATACACACACAAACTATGATCGGTTCTGCACAATTGCTTTAACATACGAGAGATACTACTTAGTACTCAGTCTGTAGGCAGTGCAGCATCTGTCGGTGCTGCAGGCACCACTGCCAACAGTTTTTGCCCAATAACATTCCACCAATGGTATGTACTTGTGAATCATTCATTAGGTTGAGTGCTCAGGTTGATGCAGCAGCATCACCTTGGTCGATGCGCCAGCATCACCACGCCTCATCCAGGTCTTCATCGCCACTAGAGTACAGCGCGTTCTCATCGCCGCCCTCCGGATCGCTGCCACCGCTCTCCGCAATCGCCGACAGATCGACCTTCTTCAGCCTGGAGCGCAGCTCCAGAACCTGCTCTCCCCGCAGCGACCCTCCCCCTTCGCCCTCATCGCTGCTGAAACCACCCTCTTCCAGCCGCACGCAGATCATCCTGTCCTTGCTGAGCATCACCAAGGACCCCCCTGCGGGGTGCCACCGCGCGTCCACGACCCTGAAGGGGCCGCCGCCCGCCGCCGCCGCCGGCGCGTCCAGCCACCCCATCCCGCCGCCGCCGCCGCCGCCGATGCGCTCCGTCGGCGGCTCCCAGAGGTACACGCGCCGCGTGCCCGTGGCTACGGCGAGCCGCGCGCCGCCCGCGGGCCGCCACGCCAGCGTCAGGACGGGGCGCATGAAGAGCACCGCCGCTGCCAGCGCGGGAGCGCCGCCGCCGGCGCCGCTGCTGCCGCTGTCGTCGCTGTTGCCGCTGCCGGCGTCCCAGACCCACAGCACGCGCGGCGCGGCGTCGCACACTGTCGCGAGGTAGCGCGACTGCGGGCACCAGCGCAGCGTGCGCACGGCCGTCGCGCCGCCCGCCGCGGCCGCTTTCGCGGCGGCGGCGCCGGTCGGCGCCGGCGGCAGCGGCGCGTCCGGCACTCCATCCTCGAACGTGATGCCGGGGGCGGCAGCGGCGGTGGCCGCGCAGCGCGCCTTGCGCACCAGCGCCGCCGTGTTGGCTCTGCTCGCTCGCGATGTCAGCGCCGCTGCGGCGCCGCCGCTGCTGCCGCCGCTCGCCTGCGCTTCGTCGCGGCGGAAGCGTTCTGCCGCGGCGGCGTCCGCGGGCACCTCGCGGTGGCACGCTGGCGGCGGCAGCGGCGCCGCCGCCGCCGCGCGCTTGCGCGGGTGGTCGTGGACGAGCTCCGCCACCGGCCGCCAGCAGCGCGGCGTCAGCAATCGCACCGTCTGCACGGGATGACGCGCAAAGCATGGGTTTGACATGTATGAGGTTCGAGCTTAGAAGGACAGTGTGGCAGGGATCAGCGCCGTCTGACCTTTGCTGGACGCATGGTGCCTTCCGCCGCTCTGCACACAGGCTCGCACAAACACACGCGCAGCGTTGCCGGCGCGTAGTGCACGATCGTCTGGTGGGCGCTGAGGGCCCAAGACTTGCCATTCAACAAGCGGCTCATTCCCCTCTCGTGCCAGTCGCATTTTTCCAGGTAGTTCCAAGCGCCAATATCGCGTGGCAGCAGATCTGCACCTGCTGGTGCAAATCTGCATTGGGAATCTGTCCTGACGCACCTGTCGAGTGCGCGGCGCACGCCGTCGCGCAATCGCGCCGCGGCACCGATGGCAAGTATGTGTACACCTCAATACAAGAAGGAATGTCATGCATGCAAGCACAGATGGACCACCTACGCGCACATCGGACACGCGCAGCGCGCCCCCGATGGCCAGCCACCGAAGCAGAAGCAGAAAACGACCCTATGTACGTCCCGCACGTTCCCGGAGCACACATCGCCCTTTCTCACAATCGCCACTACAGTCGCTTGAGAAACAGCGCTCAGCACCACCGCGCGCACCTCGTCGTGGCTGCCGAGCGCCAGCAGCGCGCCGTCGCGCGACCACGCCGCCGCAGCGCCGATCCCGAGCGCGTTCTCGTACGCGCTGAACCGCGCCAGCGGCTCGCCGCGCAGCCCGTACACGAGGAACGCGTAGCGCAGCGGCGAGTCCGTCACGCACAGCGCGCCGCCGCACGGCGACCACGCGATGGCGACCAGGTCCAGCGTGTCCGGCTGCCACTCGGCGAGGGCCTCCCATGCGCCGCCGCCGCCGCTGCTGCCGCCGCCGCTGCCGCTGGCGCCGCCGCGGCGCGAGGCGTCGTGCAGCGCGATGCGGTCCTTGCAGTCGCGGCGCGTCGCGACGGCGAGCAGCGCGCCGTCGGCAGAGAAGGCGATCGAGCCGGGCGCCTCCTTCGGCTGGCGCACCTGCGCTCGAGGGTCAGGGGCGCGCGCGCACGAGCGTGGGGTGTACTGGGAGGGATGCATTGCGCCTTCAAGTCGGAAGTTGAAAGGCGTGCGTAGCAGCAAGATTGGCCTTGCAGCACGGTGCTGCAGCTGCCATGCCTGTCCTTGTGGACTGTGCGGCGGACTTCGGCGGCATGTCGCAGGACACGAGCGCTAGGCGACATCATTGTGACACCAGTGTGGCGGGCGGCAGTGGAAGTTACCGGTGCTGCACGGTCATCATCAGCTGAGACATCATTGAACAGCGAGCGCCTCCAAGTTCTGCTCTTATTGTCCGCACGGTATGATGTGCTGTGTGTGGCATGCATCGTGGGTCACGCAGCTGCCGCCATCAGCCGCGGCACGATTGAGTAAGTGACCTTCCAGTCTCCCTTCTCAAGTTGAGACATGATGACTTGCGTGGTGACAAGAAGTTTTGCGCGCAGAGTCCAGAAGGGATCGATGAACAGGAGTGATTCGAGTCATGGCAGGCTTGCTTCAGGCACTCTGTGCATCTTGAAGACGTGTGCGGTTTGAAGACGTGTGTGTCTGGCATCAAGGCCACTCAGGCAAAACTGCTTACGCTTCACCGCTGCTGCTGCGTTTTCCAAAAACGGCTGCAGCCATGTATTAAAACATGTCATTCAGTTGTTTCTAGGTTTACTACACCCCACAGCCCTCCATGTGTCGCACCAACTGCTTGAATGTTGCGGCTCATGTGCGCGCTAACTCTGTGCGTGCTGCGGCATATTATCCGCATGTTCACACGCTTACACAGTAAGAAAGTTGCATTACCCTGATGTGCCAGCTTTCATTCTTGCACAAATAAGCATTATGTTGTTGTGAGGATATACAATGCATCAATCAACAGTAGGTGCGCGTGTGCTGTCTGTCTTACCTGCCAGACCCTCCCATCTTCCAAGCTCCAGATGCTGAGGTGGATGCCAAATCCAGAGGTGGAGATGATGTCCCTGCAGCTGGGCGCCCACATAGCCGTCGCCAGCCCCGCCACTCCCTCCCTCAGCTTGCAACTCCAATCCGGTCGCGACAGCGAAAACACCAGAATGGTAGCTGCCTCGCACAGCGTGCACAGCACCATGTCGCTGTCTGGCGACCATGCCAGCGAGCTGATGCTTCCCCCGCATGGACGCACCCCCCCAGGTATGATTTTGAGGCTACTGGCATCACGAATTACCAGCCTCGAGTCATGAGTGCTGGCCAGGTACTTCCCATCGGGTGACCACTGCACCAGAGCAGGACTCTTCTGCTCGAATTCTGCCAGGAACCGGCAGGTCACTGCTGACATGTAGCTGACCAGCGAAGACGCAAGCTGGGTCTGCGACGCGTGTGCTACCGAGTCAACAAAATCGCAATTCCAAACTTCACTTCTCTCTTCATCCCAACTGCCACTTTTTGTGCTGCACACAGCCAATCTGGTGTAGAGAGCACGCTGTCTACTCTCATCAACTGGCAGGAGGGCAAAGGGACGAATCAGGGCAGAGAGAGCGGCAGCAGCAGTTGGCAGTAGTTGGCGAGCTGTTGGCGGCGATGGCCGATCCCAGTGTGCCTGCGACCTGACCGCTACACCAGAGGTGGCTGGTGCACATTCGCTGGGCGGTGCCCGGCGCAGCAGGGGTACCCATGAACTCTCCATATGACGCAGGAGGAGGGTCAGCAGCACCGCAGGAGGCCAGCAAGAGCATGGCTCTGTTGCACACGGCTCACTCAAAGGCGCTGCAATCGGCAGCCGCTGCAATGAAGGGGGAGGGTCTCAAAAGACGATTCACGAAGCGGGATGGCAGCAATCTTATAGAAGCTGTGGGGCTGGACGCGGATACATTAGGGGAAGAAGTGCTGGGCCATTGGGTCAGGCAAGCAGAGGTGCGTTCAATGTTACAACTGAAACTTTGCTGCATGGCAGTTGGTGCATCGCGATGCTCATTGGAGCCACTAGCCAAACTTCCTTGTGAACTTTGTTGTCATGCTGTGAAGAGTATAGTGGTTTGTTAATCCAGCAGTTGCGCCAAGTGCGTCCCAAAGCAGGAGACATCTGCATCTTGGCAAGTTTGCTGTGTCACAGTCATTCACGCAATACAGTGCAGCTTTAAACAACACTTGCAGTCGCAAGCGAACAGTATCCTCCGCCACTACGCATCAACGTTGAATGCTAAACACAAAGGGTTTGTGAGTTGATGGTTACTCCAGTATTTGGATGCCGTCATGGTCGATGACAATTGTATGGGCAGGCTGCTGGGTCTCAATGCCACTGTGCATAGACCCCGGTAAGACCGGCGACAGCGATACGTTGGCGGATGGACTGTTTGCAGCATTCCAGTCACAATCACAGCCACGGACAAGCAGACCGACGCCGCCAGGAGGATGATGTCGTGCATCTGGTGCTGTCATGTCATTTAGAGCACTGCCAAGGGCTCTGCCACGCATCGCACACGTCTGTTCCAGGTGCTGCGCCAGCCACCCACTTTCAGAGCCGTTGGAGCAGTTGCACAGGCTGCAAGCGACAGCGCGTTGTTCAGCACACCACAAAGGCCAGACATTAGCGTGCGAACACTTGAAGACCGTCGATCGCACAAAGCACGAGCCCAGAGCATTATTGGACTTGCGGTGATTGAAGTCGAGATGTATAATCGATAGTTTCCTGATGACAAAAGCGTCACAACTGAGAGACGGATGAATGAGGTCAATGAGCACAATCTCACACTTGAACGATTCTAAATTAGTTGGGTGAATGTACAAAGCATGCTCCTCTGGACGCAATGGCGTCCAGTACATGCCATTGCGGTCCCTGTTGATCAGCAACTACGCTTGGCATGCATGCAGCCTCAAGTAACGGGCAGTCCTATCATCCAAGACACAGATGCGCGCATTCTAGTACTGGCAGCACTGGATGAGCGCTGGCTATGTGTCATGCGCAATCGCATGAATGGCGAACGCCCAGGTACATACGCCCAGGTACATAATAATCACAATGCTTGTGGAGCGCAGTGCTTGTGCAGCGCAGACAGCAAATGCGTTCACTAGCCTGCACGGCAACTCTGTCTCCAGGACCATGTCTCATCGCCGAATGAGGGCATATCGCAGCACCCTAGGCAGGGCGATTGGCGCACGAAGTGGAAGTGACAGGCAGCTCTCAGACTGGTAATGGAATCGAGGTTTGGCTGATGGATTGCAGCTGCAGCTGTACCATAGGCAGTAGAGTTGCGTGCACTGCCGACGCACCAAGCAGCAGCAGCAGCAGCAGCAGCGGCGCGTCAATCAATCACGACTCTTCACACATCAGCCAATGCCGCCAATTACATGCATTTACGCGTTGCTTCACTCACTGCTTGAAGCCGAGCTTCGACCAGTCTTCCTCGCAATCTCAATCCCCGCGCATTCTGCCAAAAACATACAACAATGCGCAGGACAAGTTTGAGTCGCTGTGCTTCGAAAAGGGCGTGCAGCGGAAGCTGGCGGCGCTGGATGCGAGCGCCGACGCCGCAGCGGCAGCAGCGCCGGCGCCGCAGCTGACGGCGGCGCTGCGACCACAGCAGCAGCAGCTCGCACAAACGCAGAGCAGCAATGGGGAGATGCTGCCGCTGCCGGGCGTAAGCGCGCGGGAGGCGGTGCGCGCGGCGATCATGGAGGTGAAACTCACAGAGCGGCAGCGGCTGGCGCAGCAGGTGCGTCGATGCTCGCCTTCACCCATTGGTTCTCCTACCTGTGTGATCATTGCACCGCTGCGCAAATGTGAGCGACTCTGGCAGAGGGTTTCCACGCCTGCGTGCCGCCGCTGCGCCGCTCACCGGCAGCGCTCACGACGGCGACGGCGGCGGCGCATGCGGAGACGAGCAAGTGGCGCCGCTCGGCGGCGTTCAGCACTGCCCGGTCCGGCCAGTTTGTGGCCTGGGGTATATTACTGTGTGTCCAATGAGCTGCATGGCAGCCCACATGTGAATCGCGCACGACGGCACTCACACGAGCTGCAGCCATAGGCAGCGCAGCGGCTGCAGAGGCTGCAGGGGAGGCGCAGGGACACATGCCGCCGTCATCAAGATCGATCTGGATGCAGTCTGCAGAGCAACATGGCCCATGGCCATTGTCGCAGATTATCCCCATATCTACAACTGCATCCATATTTCTCTCGCTGCGGCGGGCTCTGGCAAGGTTTGTGCCCTGCCCCTGCGTCACGTCATGCGCGCACTGGCGCGGTCGACGGTCCCATCACGCGCTACCTACTGCACGCGCGGTAATCACAACGATTGCGCAAATGCGCACGCGCGCGCATGCAGGTGGCCGCCGCGGAGGCGCAGGCGCAGGCGGAGGTGGTCGCGTGCAGCGCGCTGCTCGACGGCGCGCAGCGGCGCCTCGAGGACGTCGCCGGCGTCGCGGCGGACCTGCAGGCTGCCAACGAGGCAGCGGCGGCGGCGGAGCAGCAGCAGCAGCGATAGCGCGCGTCGCTGGTAACGGCGATGGCGCGCTCGCGGCAGGCGGCGCCGGCGATGCGTCGGCAACGGCGGCGGCGCGCGGCAGCGCCTAGCGGCAGCCGCAAGAGCGCAGCAGAGGGGGGTGTATGTTGCCACCGCCGCGGTGCTGAGCGCTTCCACGGCGCCACTTGCGCCGAGGAGGTTCGGCCCGCACGGGGAGCGCACGCTGCGAAGGCGGCGGACGACGCCAGCAGCAGCTGCTGCGCGCACCGCGCGACAGCGCCAGGCGCACCTGCGCTGCACGCGATGTCAGCCTGGCCGCATACTGCCGCGCAGCGCAGTTTTGGAGCTCGGCGCCCACGAGCTCCTGTGTAGTTGCGAGCACGTGCTGCTCATGCATGCGTGCATCTCTGAAAAGCTGCTCCGCACACAGTGCCAGCGCTGCCGTGCGCCGGCGGGGGCGCGGCGCTTGCCGCCACCGGCGACGCGGCGATGCGCAGCGTTCGTTGGCGCTGATGCACACGGCGCTGGAGTCTGACGGCTGGGTGGAGAGGCGCAGCCGTGACCACGTGCGGCTCGCACCATTTGTTTAGAGCAGACAAGTGTGTTGAATGACACGCTCGTACGACTTTGCGGTGCAGGCGCGTGTGACTTTGCATGCCATGGCCTGACGTACATGCGCTTGGTCATGTGCCAGCGCTGGTGCCGCTGTCTTCGCTTCTTAGTGTGCCCATGACGCGCATTGCTATTGCTTGTAAATGCCGCAGCGTACACCAAGTAGCTGCACATCATGATGAAGCCACCCAGTCAGCGAAGCGCGCTCGCACTTTGACGCTGCCAAACACACCCACACGCACTTCGTTGTTCGCACCCCCATCGGCTGCGTCGCATGTGTCACACGTGCACATGTGAAAGGCGACTCCACTGGTTGCACATCAAGTTCAACATCCAATGCATGGTGTTGAGCAATGACTGTCTATGCTTGGTCGAACAACGTGTAAGCCGGGTATCTTTGTTGACAACTTGACAGTGCCGCGCAGAAGCCTCCCTGGCCCAAAATAGCTGAGGCAGTGGCCCCAGGATAGACCGATCCAGGCATGACGCAGCGGCAGCGCCTGCAAAAGGCCAGCTGGCAGCGTGTTTGCGGAGGACGCCTGCAGGGCTGCTTCGGGCAAGCTCATGATCGACTTGCATGTGCTGCATCGCTAGCAGGACGGGTGTGCCAGCAATGGCACCTGCACCTGTGGACTCGCGCTGCGCCGTCGCGATGTCACCAGCAGACGCAGGTGCCGCTAAAGGGTCGAGCACACAATGTAAACATTTGTGAGTTGCGACCGTTATCCCCTGGGACTCCCCCTCTACATACCCCTCATAGGGATTGTCCTTGGGACTCCCCCCTGACCCCCTCAAAAGGGCGGGACAACAACCGTGCATTGTGCAATGAGTGCAGACCCTGCGTGCAGCACGTGCTACTTGAGTTCGCTGGTCAAATGTCTGTCGCCACATCAATGGTGCGCCATGGCAAGGCATGTCATGGGGCAAAATGCTGGTGCTGACTTTACGTCACATGCGCAAACGGCCACAATGATGGCACGCGACACCATAATGCACGTGGGGAGCAAAGCAAGGGATCCATGCTGCACGATTAGGCTCATGATCAGTTCGGGATTGTCACCTGTTCCAGCAACCAGTTGACTTCTGAACACAATGACCTGCCGTAACGCGCCTACTTGGATGTCGCGTCAGATTTTGTGATTGCATTGTGCAAATGTGCCACTCATTGCATCGCAAGCATCAACGCTGCACAAAGAACAGTGCAAAACGATGACATGATGCCGCTTGAGAAGAACAATGTGACAGTCGCCAGCAAGAGCTGCACATTACAGCACAAATCGATACACCATGGGCACAACAAAGACACCTGACACCATGTCGTCGGTGCATTTCAAGATTGTCGATTCACGTTGCAAGCGCATTGGTGACAGCGTCCAAAAGTGGGGCGTCTGCTGGCCGATCTGCCGTGGCGGTCTTGCAGGTTCATTCCACTGGCAAGAAGTGGATGTTGCCCTTGCGCTACTCAAACTCACAGAATTATATAAATGGTGACATCAACACAACAACTGATGGTGTGGAGACGTACGGCAAGAATCGATGCTGGAGGCATCCAAAAACAATTCGACTGTGGCAATGATGCACCATGTCAGCGCTCCGGGAATGCTGTCACTGGTGTGCGCTTCCCTGTGCACGTGTCATGCAGTCCACCGCTCCCTGCTGAGCACTTGTGTGATGCTGCTAGTGAATTGTGTGCATTCTACAGGCGGACCCATTGCCTGTGCTCTCACCCAATTGCCCCTCTCCACTGCCCGGCTGCTCCCCCCTCCCGCCCCCCAAACGACCGCCTACAAGACCCCCTGCCTCATTGCACCCACAGCCACCGGGTCTGCTCCTCAGCGCTGTGAGTAACTGTTTGTAACCGCCGGCGCGCCCGTCCACGGAACGCTCACGGCGCGCTCGCGGTGTGTCTCGCGTCGCCGCGCCAGTCAGGCGCCCTCGCTCTCCGCTCCGCTACGACAGGCGCTGATGCTGCATCATGTACACCAGCTCCGCCACGTCGCACGGGCAGCGCTGGCTGACCGCCCACCTGAGCACCTCCAGATGCCCGTTCGCCCGCGCCTGCGCGCACACCCGCTCATCCCACGCGCACCCCGCGCCGCGCGCCCACCGCAGCACGTCCATGTGCCCGCCCGCCGCCGCCGCCGCGCAGACGTCCGCGTCGTGCCCGCCGCCCCCCGTCGCGCGGCACGCCGCGTGCAGCGGCGCCAGCGACGCCAGGTCGCCCGCGGAGGCCGCAGCGATGCAAGCGTGGTGGTCGCACGCGGCGTGGCCGACCTCGTGCACCAGCCAGCGCACCGCGTCGGCGTCGCCGCGCTCGAGCGCCGCTGCCATGGCGCGCTCGTCGCAAGGGAAGCGGTGCTGCTGCAGCCACCGCATGGTGCCGAAGTCCGCAACCGCCCACATGTCCGGGGGGCTCTGGAATGCGTGCCCCCTGGCGCGCAGCCACTTGAGCCGCGCCACGTCGCCGCGCTCGGCCATATCTGCCTCCGTCTTGGCCGCAACGGGCAGGCCGTGGCCGTACGCCCACTCGAAGGCCTCGTCCTCGTGGCTGCTGTACGCGACGTCGCACACGTCGAGCGCAAGCGGCGCCGCGGCAGCGAGCAGTCACTCCAGCACCTGGACGTGGCCGTTGACGGCGGCCTGGCGGCTTGCGCGTTCGTCCCACGGGCACTCGTGCTCGCGGAGCCAGTGCAGCAGCGCCAGATCGCCGCTCTCCGCAGCATGCGCGAAGATGCTCGCGTCCCACGGCGTCGCGTCCTCAAAGACATCTTCGAGCCACTCCAGCGATGCGCGCTGCCCGCGCCGCGCCGCATCTTGGTAGGCGCTGCAAAACCTCAACGGCGCGCCGGCGTTGACGAGCCACTCCATCACTCAAATCTGCCCGTTGGCTGCGGCCTCGGAGAATGTCGTGTCGTTCCACGAACTGCCGTGCGCGCGCAGGAACTGGAGCGCAGTGAGCTCACCCGCCGCAGCAGCAGCGGCGCACGCCGCAGCGCCGCCGCCGCGCCAGTCATGCGCCGCAATGAGCCAATCGAGCGCGCCGATCTGGCCGCAGAACGCAGCATTGTGCAGGAGACTGTGGGTCGTCTCTGCGCTCCAGGGCATGAGCTCGTGCAGCCACTGCAGGACCTGCACTTGACCGCTGCGTGCCGCTGTCATTGCCACCTCTGCAGAGGGGCGGAAGCCATGAGTGTCTGTGCCCCACTGCAGTACATCGAGCCGGCCACGGTCAGCAAGCATCCTCCAGTACAACGCGCCGAGGTAGCTAGGTTGTAGACTCAGCATCAGGGGCGTCACGTGCTCGAGGACCTCCCGAGGAGCGTCCGCCAATGCTCGCATCGCCTCCCCTCTGAGGTGCTGCCACTCTATGCAGTTGCTGCCAGTGAGGGCGAGTTCAGCCAGGGCCAGGGTGGCAAACAGGTCCGCTGAGATGGTGGTCGTTGCCGGATCGAACAGCGTCCTGTACGCAGCCAGGATATCTTTGTTGACGGCGCTGCGCAGAAACGTCCCTGGTCCAAGGAAGCTAAGGCAGTGAACCCAGAGCGGCTGAGCGAGACGTGATGAAGCAGCAGCGCCAGCGCCTGCAGAATGCCAGCTGGTTGCAGCGTGTTTGCGGGAGGGCGCCTGCTGGGCTGCTTCGTCAAGCTCATGATCGACTTGCATCTGCTGCATCGCTAGCAGGATGGGTGTGCCAGCAATGACACCTGCACCTGTGAACTCTCGCTGCGCCGTCGCTATGTTAGCAGACGCAGATGCCGCTAAAGGGTCGAGCACAACGCTAAGTTTGCGATGGATTCTTTTGATTGATGGATCGAATTTCGTTCCCGCGTAATTTAATTCAACTTGAAGTTCGCATTGGATCTGGGGGCAGAGTAGTGTGAGAGTGCCAAGTGCCAGTGCACTGCCCGTGCCAGAGAGAGGATCGGGGGGGCTCTGCAGACTTTTGGCCATGGCGCTCAGCGTCCAGGGTGTCGACAGCCCGCACCAGTCCGCCAAGCGTGCAAAGATCGAAACATGCAGCCTTCGTGTGATAGAGCTGGGGCTGTGGGCCGCGGACGAGCAGATCCAGGGGCTTCTGGGCTGCTTCAAAGGTGTTCAATGCATTGACATCAGCCCCTCAGACAGAGTGGCAGCGGTGACGGCCCGCTTCCAAGCCGCAACTGGGCGTACGCTACAAGAGCTTCGCTTCAGAGGTTTCAAGCTGCAGAGCGACTCTGTCATCTGGCGCTATCTGCCAGACTTCCATGGCAGCAACAGCGACTGCAAGGCGGCCGGCACCCTGACGTCGCAGCTGGCGCACCCCCGCTTCACCGCCGTCATCCTGCCAGCCTCAGTTCAGCTGCTGATCGACGTGACGGCCATCTCGGACGACGCGGCAAGCCAGGTAGAGCTGTCCGCAAAACCCACGGAGACTGTTGGCGACATTTCGCGGATGCTGCATGCGGAGATGGGGCTCGATCACAGGCTCGCCCTGCAGACAGTCAGCAACTAGTTCCTTGAGGACACGAGCACACTGGAGCACTGCTACAGCGAAAAGCTGATCCCCTGGGAGAGCAGGGTGCGCCTGCGCCTGTCCGCGGCGCGCGCAGACATCGAGCTGCACATCAGCCTTACGCAGCGCGGAGGCACGGAGGGAGCGGCCAGTACTGCTGCTGTGCTGCCCCACGCTGCCGTGGACGCTATCAAACTGGTAGTGCATCGGTGGGAGCGCATCAGCGGCGTCGTGCAGCGCGCATCACGCGCCTTCTTCCCTGCCGGTGTGCCTCGAGCCGAACTTCACACGCTCACCAAGGGCAGCGAGGACATTGACAGGGGCGCCAATCCGCACGGCGCTGTTCACCATTACAGCCAGCTGACCCATGCAGCCCAGGTCTCGTTTCATCGCCATGTCAGCCATGACAGCGGCGCTGTGTATGTGAAGACGCTGACGGGAAAGTCTGTAGCGCTGGCAGCGGTGGTGGCGGACACCACCGTAGACCAACTCAAGCAAATGATTCAGGACGCGGAGGGCATCCCTCTCGACCAGCAGCGCCTATGCTGGCACGGCACGGCGCTCGAGGGCTGCCGCACCGTCAGTGACTACAACATGAAATTTTGCCCCGAGCTGTGTGAGCCCACGCTCCAGCTCGTACTGATGCTGCGCGGCGGCGGCTGCGTCACTGGTGGCCGCTTTGCCGATGTGGCCGACGCGAGCAGCATCTCGCGCATGGCGTTCGACGACGACGCCCCCAAGTGGCGTGTGGCGTGCCCGGGGCTCAACGCCGAGGGCGTGTGCAGCACCACTTGGTGCAGGGCGCGCGGCGAGATGGTCATCCACGAGGTCGGCATGGGCGCATTCACGCTCGGCGACGCGTGCGCGTGCCCGCTGTGCCGCAGGCCGTTCACGCCCGTCACGTGCGCCTTCCACGACTGCGTGTGGATGTTCGAGGGCGTCAAGGCGGGCGGCGGGGCAGCGCTCGGCAGCGTGTGGCGCGAGGCGGGCGACGCCTACGAGCGCTTCAACACGGGCGCGGAGGGCGAAAGCGGCGGCAGCATGGTGGAGTGGGAGCGGCTGGTGCTCGTCGCCAAGTATCGCGGGCACGTGCGCGTGCCTGACGCCGGCACGGCCGCTGCCCGCAGCGTCGCAGGCGAGCCCGCTGCGCCGGCTGGCGGCAGCGGCGCTCAGGTGGACGACTGCGCCGTGTGCCTGGAGCCGCTGCACTCGCGCATCTGGGAGCCTGCGGAGACGCCATGCGGGCACGTGTACCACGAGGCGTGCCTGAAGGCGTGGCGGCGCAGCAGCAGCGCCGCCAGCGCCACCTGCCCCACGTGCCGTGCCGACCTTTGATGGCCATCACAAACGGTGAGCAATGCTGTGAACACCGTCTGGTCCTGCACAAACGGCCGAGGGGGGCGGTGCAGCCCCTCATGGCACAAAGTGGTTGTCTAGTAGCAGCGCCCAGCACATTGTCATGCGGAAGGACAGTGATGAGGGGGGACTGGAGTCACATCGACGGCGCATGCGATCAAGCGGAGCGGGCAGCGAGCTGGGGAGGAGGTGGGTGGGCAAGCCAGGTGGCCGCATACAGAGCTGAGCGCCGCATCAGCCATGCCCCCCGCTCTTATACAACCAGGTGTGGAACGGGCATCCTAGCAAGTGCCTCAGCAGGGCGTGCCGAGCATTGGCATGCTTCATTCACAAGAGCGTGCGGCACACGTTGATGCGATCAGCCATACATGGCCTCCACGAGCTGCTTTTGAGGAAGTGAGCCATTGCAGTGTTTGTGTCGCACAGCAGTGCAATGACAGTCACTTTGTGTGTGAGCATGCATGTTTTCAAGTCCTCTTCTCGATGAGTCTCTTTGATACGAGTTGTGCACTGTGGTGATTGCATGCATGAGTGAAATGTGCACAACGTTGCCAAGTGCTTGTGACCATGCAGCTGCTTGTGTGATGGTAGTGTTTTATGCATGTCCAGCTTGCAGGTTTTGATTGCTGTGCAAGGATGCTGCAGTGCTGTTCAGGTTAGTCTCTGTGAGACTTGTACATTTACCTGCATGCATATAGTTTGCATGCCTTGTCTACTTTCTTTGACATCAGTGATGTCACATCACCTGTGACAGTGCATTGCACTGTGGCTCTCAGACATGTGCATGTATTGCCCACGTGCATTTGCTTGTTCCACTGCCGGTGCGGATTGGTCAGCCTGGGCAGTGTGTGATGCCGCTGACGAGCACTGAGAAGTATAGTGTGTAGTGTGAGGAAACACGAGCAGCTGACGTGAAGCACAAGCATGCCCTTGCGATCTTACACAAGTTACGTGCAGCGGACATCACACCAGGCACAGCGCTGGACTAATTGTCACATTGTTGCAATGGTACAGGTTGTTTTCTGGCAGATGTCGCAAAGAACACAAGAACTCTGTCATGTGAGGGGCATGTCCACCAGACATGCAAGTAGTGAGTAGATTACAATAAGCACTTTGCATGGCACGTCTTTAACAAGTTCAACCTCAAGTTCAAATTGGCATGTCTTCCACAAAGTTCAGCTTGAGGGTATACACTGTCCAGGAACCATCGAAGACTCAGGTAAGTAACATAGGCAAGGCCAGGATGACAATGCGCACTGCAATTACTGGCAGCTGATGCCAGGGAGGCGGCAAAATTTGAACTTGGAGCTGGCTCTTGGTGCTGGCTACGAACATGTGTGGATATGTTGAAGGGCTTTGAGATGCAGCTGCATTGGGATGCAGCTAAACAGAACGCCGACAAGAACCCAGAGCAGGTTGTTGCGCACATTATATCTATGGCAACACACACGGCAAGACACCAGTAACTCAATGTGCGTGCGCCTTGTCACTGTGCAATGTGCTCGCATATTGCAGGCACACCTATGGGGGACGCGCCTGGAGCTATGATATGTTTGTCCCCGCAGTGTAGGCAAAGTGCACACACCACCTTAAGAATTCTGTCTACACTGCGTTGCTGACTATCGGTAGCAACGCACAGTGAACTGAACATGCGGAATCGATTGAACAGCAATGAAAAGGTAGAAATGCAACATGGCGTCATGTCGATCAGCATGCACGCTCAAACAACAACTGGCGAGGCAAACACCATGCAAGTGTAGGGCCTGGTGGGCCCAGAACTCCAGTCACTCTGTCTGGTATTCCCATCAGCTTTTGGTCTGTATGCTGCGACAATGAAGGCGACAACACTGCCTCTCATGGTGTGCATGTCTCTGTGTCTGTGATCGGCGCTGCTGCCATTGTGACATCAATAGTGTTAATTACAGCCCTGCAGGCACACCCAAACCTTGCCGAACTCGAAAAAGCGGGCGCTCAAAATGTACAAAAGACGTCGTAGCTCCCTCCACTGTCAAATAAGCATACCCTTCACATCCTGCCGGTATAGCTCATACACATGTCATTGGAAAGCGACAGCGACATTGAATCCGCACTTGATCCTTGAACAAATACACACATACGTCGAAGTAGAAATCTAGGGGAGGCCACAGCGCTGGCGGCACTCCGCGGCGCCGATAGCGGGGCCATCAGGGAAGCCTCCAATCAGCACAGCGAGCTGGTCCTGTGAGATGCCGAGTGCTGCCGCAAGGCCCTCGCCAAGGCCCTCAGCGCCCGCCAGCCCCTTGAGCGCGGTGGTGGTGATGGTCTGCACGCCAAAATCATCGGAACCGAGCGCCGCAATCATGGTGGCAGGAGTGCAGCCCATGTTGACCTGCACGTGGGTCAGGCCCTGGGGGAAGAAAGCTGCTTCACCGGTAACAATGGTGTTCTCAATCGTGCGCCCGCCGTTCTCTTCCACAAAGGCAGTCAGCACGCCCTCCGCGGCGGCGTCGACGACATAGAGGATCTCGGTAGCGCGCGGGTGCACGTGCGGCAGGTTGATGCCACATGGCTGCACAGCAGCAAATGGAAGCAGGAATAGCGGGCAGTGAGGGGCTGGTGTGCATGATTGAAGCAACCAGAGAGCACGTGCTGAGCAATACGCAATGCAGGCATCATGCATGCAATTTTCAACTTGAATTTTGCCATTCACTCTGATGGCAACCACAGAGCAGTACATGCTGAGTACTTGAGAATTCTGAAATAGCGTTGCAAATATGTAATGTCTATAAGCACAAGGCTTGGTCAGCAAACATTCTACAGTGGCAGCACCGTGGTGCACCAGCAGACATACTGGCTAGTGGCCTCAATCCGCAGCACTACAAATTGCGAAGTATGCAG
Source organism: Tribonema minus (assembly GCA_017506865.1). Lineage (NCBI taxonomy): Eukaryota > Xanthophyceae > Tribonematales > Tribonemataceae > Tribonema > Tribonema minus. The sequence continues at coordinate 173,843 of JAFCMP010000037.1, forward strand.
GCGAACCACCTACAGGACTCAAAGTGTGAACCTACAAGGCCTGCATGTGATGTGATACTGTAGATCATGAGACAAGCAGCAGGCCAGTCAGTTAACACACGTACCTCAAGCACCAGCTTGACCATGGCCACCTTCTCCCCCGTCAGTGATGGCAGCTGCGCGGCGCTGAGTGTCTGTGCTGAGCCGCCACCATTGCCAGTTGTTGCCTTGGACCCATCCAGGTCAAACTTGAAATCTGTGTTGTCAGTGAACTGGGCCCTGAAGGGTTGCAAATTAGGCAAGACGAGCTTCCATGAGGAATGGTTACACAGCGAAATGATGTGTGCAGTGCTATGTACTAATTGGTGAGCAACTTACAGCCTGAGGCTTGTGAAGTTACAAATATGTGCAGCACATGAAATAACTACAAATGATACATACAAAGCAGCTTGACACGAGCGACAGCATCATGGATACAGTACCAGGAAGAGGCGAGCAGCTGTTCAATGAGCTGCATCAAACAGTCAGCAATACACACCCAGTGCTGGCCTTCACCTGAATGCAGCCCTCGTCGGCAGGGCGAAGGACAAGGAAGCCTCGTCCGTCAGTTGCCTGTACTTCTTGGGCAGTGGAGAGCCAGCGCTCGTGGATCGAGCACCCAGGGCGAGGGCGAGGGCGGCCAAAGTCATGTTCTTGCTGACGGGAGACATGATGGCTGAGTAGAAGAGCTTGGAGCTGTCGGATAGCAGTAGTGGGATGTGTCTATTGAGAGCTTAAGCTGCAGATGCTTGAGTTGTGTGTGGTATGAAGTCGCTTAAGAGCCTTATCGGCAGCACGAAGGGCCATGGTATGCTTCTTGAGGCCGCGATGGCTAAAAAAAAGGAGGAGAATAATCGAAGGTGAAGTTGAAGTTCTGTTGGAAAATGCCGGAAATTTCTTCATACTACTGACATTTTTAAATCAAGGATTGGTGCCTGTGAGAGGGCATGAAGTCCAACCTGCAGAGGTAGTGGTCCGGCTGTGCACATTTGCATCGACCGCCTGCCAGTCGTAAGTAAGACCTTCGTGGTAAAGTTCAAAGTGGGTTTATGTTTGCCCTTTCAAAAAAAAGTTACAGGACACCGCACGAGAAACAAATGGCTAGCCAATGAAACTTTGATTGCCACTGGACAGTTTACGTCCAGATGCTATCTTTACCAATTGTGTTCACAGCACACAGTGACTGTCAGGTGCCGACCATGCAAGTGGTCGCTACGTAGTGTACACCACCATAGGCTAATGTAGCCATTGGGTGCATTTTCCTTGACAAAATTGGCAAAAGCAAAAAATGAAGCTGGAAACGTTCAGTCAAGGTTGCAACTTTTCTAGTAGGAAAAACACCTTTATAGGACGTTGCAGGCAAGCCTGCCTTGGAGCATTAAGTTCTAAAAAGCTTGAAGCAGCGGGAAGGCCGAACCTGCCAGTGCAGTACCTATCTTAGGTGCCTATGGTCCACGACAGGTGCCGCAGAGGTCACTGGTAGGGGCGCACTAGCGGGCAGGAGCTAGCTGTGCTTGCTGCCAGTCACTGTGACTGGGGTTGAGAGGAAGTTGAAGTGTCACACGGTGTATACATATGGAGCTCCTAGGTGTTCATAAATCGCTCAAGCCCAAGGGGCTGAAGTTTTTCCATTACAAGGGGGGAAGTGGCCATCATGAGCACCTGCCAGTGTAACTGCTCCTGCACGGCTGCAGCACTCCTTGAAACACAAGCAAGGAAAATCAAGCCATAATAAAACCTGCTGCCGCAGCGCCTGCACCCCGCAGAATTATTGCAAAATTCAGGTACAGCAGCCACTTGCATCGCTTACGGGGGCCCTGCAGTACTTCTGAAGTATGAAGCACAGCCAATGTCCATCTTGGCGGCCCCTCAATTGCGCTGCAGCAGCCTGGGCTTACAACTTCTTGCATAATTTTGTGGCAACAACATTCTACAAAAGTATGCTGTTCACAGCCATTGTTACTTCACGGTCAACGAAATACTTCGTATATGGTTTGAGTCGAGCACCTCGGTCGACAACCATAAATCTGTGGCCCGGGCTGCAACAGGTTGTCACTCCCCAATTTTCAAATTTTGATCAACAAGATGTATGTCCATAGTAGATTTAAGATATTCCACAGATGCAGATATCCCTCATTATTGCTTTCAAATACCGCAGAGCACTTTCTGATATGCCGAGGTGTAATTGCAATTCGAATAATACCATGGGCCACCGCGCTGCTGCACTGACAAGCAATCTGCGGCGAGCCATGATGTCAAGCAGCTGGCCAGCAATTGACTCAAGTGCAGTGCAAGTAAAGAAGCACCGGAACAATTGATGCAAAGTCAACCATGACTGTGCGGCGAGGATTCCTGCTACAGGTGTCAGGCATGAGTCACTCACATACAATTAATATACTTCATGTGACACACTTGCTGCTGATTCAGTATCCTGGCGACACAAGACTGCGCTTGCGAGTGTTCCTTTGTGCAAAATCTATCTGTGTACTTGTGCTCAAGCTCCAGGTCACAAGGACGGCAACCCCATGGGCTATGAACATGGTGATCCTCTCCTGTTGTTTACTGGCGTTGAACATACACATGTGGTACAAAGGCTGTGCCCTTACTGCACTGAGGAGCTGACAGAGATGGTAGTCATTGCAACCTGACATCATCACACAGCGTCAGACACATGGCATAGAAAACCACTTGCACAGGTAAGGACCTGATTTGTCCTAGGCTCACGTGAATGTCAGTTGAATGTGATATTAGCATCAACAAGTAGTATATGTGTTGCCGCTCTAAGGCAACCCAGTGCCTATCATGAGGGATACATCTGTGATCGGGGCTGTGGCCATTGTGATATAGACAAGCTTAGGTACAGGCCTGCAGGCATCACTGATCTTGTCGACGTAGACGGAAAGAACTGCCAGAATGCACAAACAGACTGTGTAGCTCCGTTCACCACTGATGGGCGAGTATACACTGCACATCATGCCTGCAGTGCCCTCGAAAAGGTCTCAAACAACAGCGCTGGCCTCAAAATCGTCTTTGAACAAATTTGAATCAGCACGTGAATGAAAGTCTAGGGCAGGCCACAGCGCTGGCGGCACTCTGCGGCGCCGATGGCGGGGCCGTCAGGGAAGCCGCCAAACAGCACAGCGAGCTGGTCCTGTGAGATGCCGAGCGCTGCCGCAAGGCCCTCGCCAAGGCCCTCAGCGCCCGCCAGCCCCTTGAGCGCGGTGGTGGTGATGGTCTGCACGCCAAAATCATCGGAACCGAGCGCCGCAATCATGGTGGCAGGAGTGCAGCCCATGTTGACCTGCACGTGGGTCAGGCCCTGCGGGAAGAAAGCTGCTTCACCGGTAACAATGGTGTTCTCAATCGTGCGCCCGCCGTTCTCTTCCACAAAGGCAGTCAGCACGCCCTCCGCAGCGGCGTCGACGACGTAGAGGATCTCGGTGGCGCGCGGGTGCACGTGCGGCAGGTTGATGCCACATGGCTGCACATCAGCGTATGGAAGCAGGAACAGCGGTCGGTAAGGGGTTGGTGTGTGTGATTGAAGCAACCAGAGAGTATGTGCTGAGCAATACACAATGCAGGTATCATGCGTGCCATTTTGCCATTCACTCTCATCATGGCAACCACAGAGCAGTGCAAGCTGAGTGCTTCTGATTCAGAAGTAGCCTTTGCAATCATGTAGCAACTACTTGCACACAAGGTCCGGCAGGCGCATATAATGAAGTGGCTGCACCATGGCACACCGTGGAACACACTGGCTGATGAAAGCCCAAATCTTATAGCATCACAAAGTGTGACGGCTGCAGGTGCACACGAGCCACCCATAGAACTCAAAGTGAGACTCAAGAAGGCTGCATATGGTGTAATACCATAGATCATGATACAAGCAGCAGGTCGATCAGTCAGCACACATACCTCAAGCACCAGCTTGACCATGGCCACCTTCTCCCCTGTCAGTGATGGCAGCTGCGCGGCGCTTAGTGTCTGTGCTGAGCCGCCACCATTGCCAGTTGTTGCCTTGGACCCATCCAGGTCAAACTTGAAATCTGTGTTGTCAGTGAACTGGGCCCTGGAGGGTTGCAAATCAAGCAAGACGAGCACCATTAGGAATGGTTACACAGCGAATTGATGTGTGCAGTGCTATGTACTCACTGGTGAGCAACTTACAGCTTGAGGCTTGTGAAGTTACAAATATGTGCAGCACATGAAATAACTACAAATGATACATACAAAGCAGCTTGCCACGAGCGACAGCATCATGGATACAGTACCAGGAAGAGGCGAGCAGCTGTTCAATGAGCTGCATCAAACAGTCAGCAACACACACCCAGTGCTGGCCTTCACCTGAATGCAGCCCTCGTCGGCAGGGCGAAGGACAAGGAAGCCTCGTCCGTCAGCTGCCTGTACTTCTTGGGCAGTGGAGAGCCAGCGCTCGCGGATTGAGCACTCAGGGCGAGGGCGAGGGCGGCCAGAGTCATGGTCTTGCTGATGGGAGACATGATGGCTGAGTAGAAGTGGTGCTTGGAGTAGAAGTGGTGGAGCTGTCAGACAGGAGTGGTGGGAGGTCTGTTGAGAGCTTAAGCTGCAGATGATTGAGTTGTGTGTGGTATGAGGTCGCTTAAGAGCCTTATTGGCAGCATGAAGGGCCATGGTATGCTTCTTAAGGCCGCATTGCTGGAACAGAAGAATAATCGAAGGGAAGTTGAAGTTATTTCAGAAAATGCCAGAAATTTCTTCATAATACCTATTTTCTTATTCAAATCCTGAATTTGCTGCCTGTGAGGGCATGACATCCAATCAACCTGCAGAGGTAGTGGTCCGGCTGTGCACCTTTGCATCGACTGCCTGCCAGTCGTTAGTAAGACATTCGTGGTGAAGTCCCTGGTGGGCTTTTGTTGCTTCGACGGGTGGGTAACGCGACATTTTTAAAAGCTGAGCAATGAAATTGTGATTGGCAGCTCACTGTCCAGATCATCTTCAGAAAATGTGTTCGCCACACACAGTGATTGTCAGGTGGCGACCATGCTAGTGGTCACTATGTAGTGTACACCACCATCGACTACAGCCATGTATGTAGTGCTTTTAAGTGTCAATCAAAGGTGAAGATGAGATGAAGGTGAAGTTTGTGTCCGTTGGAGTTGGAAATGTCAGAAATTTATTCATTTCCAAAAAGCATCCTAAAACATTTAGTAAAACTGCTGCCTCGAAGGGCACCAACCAGCTGTGCCGCAGGCTGTGCACATTTGCATTGACTGCATGCCTGCCATTCGTGGTAAGAGCTTCATGGTGATGCGTCCATGCCATGAACTTCATGTTGAAGTTCAACGGTGGGTAACCTCTGACACCGCGACAACGAAGTCAAAGGCTGACCAATGGAACTTTGAATGGGCAGCTTTACTGTCCAGATGTAATCTTCAGCAAGTGTGCTCGCCACACACAGCCAACTGTCAGGTGCCGACCATCATGATGTTAGGGGTCGCTACATGAGGTACACCACCATCGACTACATGTAGCCATAAAGTACATTCTCTTTGACAAAATGGCAATGGCGAAATATCAAGCAAAAACGAAAGATTAATAAAATGTTCAGGCAACGCTGATTTTTTTGAGCTGGAAAAACACGTACATAGTTGGACGTTGCAGGCAAGCCTTGGAGCTGTAGTGTGAGCACAATAATACCATGTCGTCTGCAGAAGCAGCAGCAGCTCAAGTGTGCATTTGTTGTATGTGGAAATGGACAGTCCATGCATGACTGCTTGCCACTCCAGCCTTGCATATGCACCGTATCACATACGTAGCTGAGCCCCTGCTGCCACATGAGTGTGCAGCAGCCGTTTCTGGGGACTGCAAATCCTGTGCTTGAGCTGTGCAGCTGCGTGCACGCTGCTGCCACTACCTGGTACAAATAAGGCACTCACCATGACACATGTGCTAGTGCTATGCCTTGCGGAGGTATGCTAACACAATACCTGCATGACCCGTGCAAGCCCTGAGTGGGTTGCATGCGGCACAAGTGGGTTGCATGCGGCACAAAAAACCGCCCATTTCTGCGCATGTTGACGATGGGGGATTCAGTCATTATGATATCTTCAGCTTCCAGTCCCATGATGTTGCGGAGCTCATTTCGCGAAGTCTTGTCTTTGATCTCCGCCGCTTGTGACATCACCGCTGGAAGCGATCCAATCACGACCAGTAATATTGCCAATACAGCGGTGACTGTCACACCTGCCCACCCCGTCGTAAGCTTTTCCAAGAAGGCGGCCAAAAAGTTCAGCAGCACTTGTACGCCGCCGGCAAGCACCTTAGCTAGCGCAAGATCAGCCCGAAGCTGGCCATTCCTGCAAAACGGTGGGCATGCGCTTGGCAATTGGGCAGTCAAGCGCTGACCCCAGGGTCATATGCCAACAGTAAACGTTTGAGGCAACTGCTCGTGCGGCATTTTGCGAGCACAAAGGTGCACAATGTGTACACGGCAGCAGTGTTGCAAGGATAGGTAGTGGTGTAATGTTTGACATGGAAGAAAGTCTGTGACTGGGGTATGGACCAGGCATAAGGCAACATCAAGGTCTGTCTGACCTGAAGGCAGATGGACCAAACTACAGATGAGTTGCCAGAAGCAGCGCTTTGCTCTCACAGCCCACTGGATGGTTGCTTGCACAGTGCTGGTGGTGCCTGCGACATCAACGTGCTTGCACCATATGGGGCATACAAAAAGCTGTAGCAAGGACCATACATAGGATGTGGTATACGATTTTATAAATATGTATAGCTCGAAGGCACAATCACTATTACCGTTGTGACGCTCTTAATGCAGCATTGCAGGCATAAACCCCTTGCAGCAAAGGAGTGTGAATCTCACACATGTACGGACTCCGGAAGTTTAAGTCTCGACTAAGAGCCTCGGGCATCGGCGGCACATACACTGGTGCTCGTGATTGGAGCAACCGGGCCGCACGCAGCAGCGACAGGGAGCGAACCGCAGCCGTGTTTACTCAGGCTGGGGACTATTGCCTAGCACCAAAATTGGTTATTTCATCAGTGGAAAGCCAGACACTGCATTGCCTTGAACCTCACACATTGAGATGACTCTGCAGAAGACGGCAGCGGTGCTTGAGTGACCAAGCAGCAGGATGAAGTGCTGACGCACCATTCTTTGTGAGAGCGTTAACATTCCTGGGTGTGGCTTCACATTGCAATATTGGGCTCCACATTGGTGAAAGAAAAGGGCACCCCCCTTCTGTTCAGTCAAAGTCGACAACGTTCTCCAAAGCTTTGCCCTTTCAAGCATGCTGACCTTCAGTGATGGCAAGGCAAGTCAGACTGGCTTATCGATAAATTGCCCATGCATGGCGCCCTGGCCATGGTGAGACACCGGAGCTTCGCGAAATCCGTTGCAGGGCAGGCGAGCAAAGGTGAGCTGGAGAGGCCCTTCGACCTCGGTAAGGCCGGGTTATACAGTCGGCCGCTGCCGAGACGGGGGAGAGTCACCATGACTCGCGGGCGGAGAATGCTGAAATCAGCCTCAGAGAGCGCGGGCCACGGTCACAAGTGGCGCTCATGAAATCGTGCGTTCTGCGAATGTTGAGAAAAATTAGACAGGCCCGTTTCGACCTCGTCAGGCGCGTCGGGCACAAGCTCTGCTGCGGGTGCTGGATGCTGGATATACTGCTGCTCCTCTAACCTTTATTCTGACCTTTATTCGTGAACTACTTCTTTCTTTTTCACGTGCTGAGCACTCCAGAGACACACAACGGCAGGAATGGCGAGGGCGTGGCAGAATGTGATTTCGTTCCTGTGGAGGTGTTGAATGAGGTGGCCTTTCGATGGTGGTGCCGGGTTCTGCACAAGGAGCTGGAGGATAAAGTCAAAGACTCACTTGCCACCTTCAAAGGAAGCGCAAGGACTGAGCGTCGACGACGTGAGTTGGACTTGGACATGCAGACGATCGCCACGCTACAGCAGTATCTGATTGTCACAGAGGACGATGCGCGTGTGCTCCCACAAGGTGAGTTGCGGCATTGAATTGCTGGTTCATACTCTCCGTTGTGCCTCAAATAGCTGCCTGAGACTGTGCAGTGCCCGGACCAGAAGGACCGCGAGCCATCTAGAGCAAACACGTCAGCCCTCCGTCATCAATCCCTGTCCTTATCGTCTCCACAGCTGCAAGTCACGCTTGCGAAATCTGTCGCGACTACCCATCAGCCGCCTGACGTGTATTCATGATGAGATCACGTTTGACTTGGACAGCGTGAACGTATGATGCGTCCGCCTAAGTCAAAATACTGACCGTTGGCACCATGCGCAGTAGCATTTCCGGGTGAAAGTGGTCCGATGGGTGCTTTGGTGCATCATCAATGCACCATGACTCAAATGACATCCCTGCTTTGATGAGGCTTCTTTCTTCAGGAGATGGATCATGATGCAGCTGCCTTTTCGTCTGATGGACGTGAACTATGTCGACATGGTTCCGCAAATGCGGCGAACTCTGTGGCGCTAATGAGCTCCAAAAAACTATGGAGCCTTGACTTGGTTCGATCAGGGGGCTAGCCACATGAAGGCCCCTGGACGTACTCATACAACTAACCAAGTGACTAGTCAATCAGAATGCAAAAGCAATTTCAAACACGGGCATGTCCGCGCCCTCTGGTGGAGCCATGAAGTAAATGAAGTGATAAATTTTAACGCAACCCATATTGCGCCCAATGTGAGAGTGAAATGGATGCATCGTTGCCTCATGACAGGTGACCACAATATGGTGGCCGCAGCACTGGGTGCGACGGCGACCATGGCTGCAGCAGTGATGAAGTTGTTATAACTCTCTGTCTCTTGCCCGCGACCCAGAAACACTGATGCAGAGCGTTTTTTTCTGCCGCTGTTGCCTGTTATGCAGTCCCTGTTCTGGAGCTGGGCACTCACGTGAAACTGTTCGCATCAGACCTCGATAGCCTCCTGTGTCCCACTCGCGACTCTCTGGGGATGCAGATTCCGACGCAGCTGTACCTCTTCCTCTCCGCGCACCTGGCGTATCACGGCTATGCCACATGGGAACGCGTGGCGCTCCTTGAGGAAACGTCGCCATGCCTGGCCTGCCTCCCGCCGGGACTGACCGCGCCTTTCCTGGCGGCTGTGCGAGACACGCGGCGACGATGCGATGCAGGTGAATTCACACTGCAGTGACATTTAAGCTGATTTGGGTTGGTCGTGGTCATTGTGTACGGAAACATACAGAAGTGCTCGATCGAGGCTTTCAAATTCGTTGTCAATTGTCCACAAGCGTGCAAAAATCTTCTAGCTACCGCCTGCAAACAGAGGCAGATTCGTGCGGTCGCTGACATTTCTCCCCAACCTATATGCAGCTGTCATGTGAGGCCGTCCATCGAGCGCCGGCGCGACTTACACCACCCCTGTGGTTTTTCCCTTCAAATTTTTTATTCACAAACTCCACAGCACCTATGGTGCGCCAAGTCATCTCCGCTGTCTGCACATGCTGAAATGTGTGTATGCATGATTTTGAAGCATGAGACTCGTCAATGCACTCGTACTCGGACTCGTACAAGACTCGTACAAATGAACTCGTCAAAGACTCCTATTTTTGGTCATTACTCGTACAATACGAGTACTCGTACATAAATGTGGGGGCAGTACTCATACAATACGAGTACTCGTACATAAATCTGGGGGCAGTGCTCATACAGCACGATTACTCGTACATGAATCCTGGGTTAGCACTTGTACAGGACCGTGACGAGTACTCGTACACAAATGCAACCTGGTACGTATGGACTTGCAACCTGGTACTCGTGTAGGACTCGTACTCAATTACTCGTCTGGTCCCAAATGTGCTCATATGCACACTCCAGCATGTGTTTGAGCATGTTACATATACTGGGTCCAGCGCAACTAGGCTTGATCTGGAACCTCCACTTGTCAATGACTTTAAGCTTAGCTGAGCCTGCTGCAGCACACTGTCTGTGACACTCTGTTGTGGGATTCGCAGTTTGCTCTCTTGCGGAAGATGGTGGTGCTGTCATAGCCTCCGCAGAGTCGTCATGAGGCCGGGCATCCTTTTGCTCTTGCTCCTGTAACAATTGCACAAGGGTCTCTGGCCTCCAGCTTTGGGGTAGGGGGCTTTGACACAGGCGAAACAATCGTTATGGCGGCTAGTCATGTATGCTGCGCTTAAAGTGCTGCAGCGCCCAGCGGGGCTCTGGGCAGCCGGCGTGAGACATGAGACCAGGCATCCCATTTCTCCCGTTGCACAGGCCGGCAAGGACCGCATTCACCCCCCTCCCCCTCTCATGGCGCCTCTTTGCTGTGCATGCTGTTCTGCTGCAGCAGCTACAGCGCTGCAAAGCACGCAGAGCAAGCCCGCGCGTTCGCCACGCAGCATCTTAGGGTATGCGGGCACTGCATGCGCTGGCGCCATGCGCAGACCTACCCCTCCAGCGACCCCGCCGCCACTCCCCTTCTTCAGCACAAACACGCACACTATACACGCTGATGGCGTGCACGCCTGTGCTGCTGAGAATGGGCGCTGCGACGCGAGCACAACAAGCGCCTTCTTTGTGAACGCGCCAGGACGTCATTGGTTGCATTGATTCGGACAGCAGCACGTGTATGATCAAAGCCCCATACATGATTCTACATGTCTTCAAGCATTGGGTTTTGCTCCCTGTCAGCACAACGTCGGAACGCCCTCACAGTCTAGGACTGTCACCGTTCACTTCAAAAGTGGTGAGACACGCTGCTCTCTTGTTGGAACCCTAAAACGTGCATGCAACCTGGCTGGCTGGAGTGCACCCTGGCATTCCAACGCAACAGTCGGTCGATCCGGTTGAATTGCCGACACACTTCCTGCCTATGCACCTGCAGTCTTGTCCACCATGCGCCGGCCATTGTGGCAACAGAAGTGAACAATGACTTGTCATATGGATACTCCGGGAAGCATTCAATCTCAGTATGATGCATGCCGTCCCGCATGACGGATTTTATTGTTGATATGATACAATACGGCAATTATATTCTGCAAAACACCTAATGATATACACTTTTACTGCGCCTTGCTGATGGATGGCATTGTGTGATCTGCTGTCATGGCTCAGGCTCCTCTGCACAGTGTCTGAGCTGTCTCTACCAGCAGGACCCCCCAGAGGGGGATGGGCTCGGGATCATCGGCGCATCCAGCTGCCCATCACAATCTTTGCAATTGCTTTCATGCCGCTACCCATGACATATCTTAGCAAATTGCGTACCTAAATGTTTAGGTTCATCATTGTCAGTCCAAAGATGAGCTGCGCTCAAAGCGGTATTTGCATACAGCACCCCAAGTGGAATTTTGGTTTCATGTGAGATGCGAATCTCCGGCCATGGGGATCACTCGCTTGAAAACAGAAAGAAGAAAGCAGCAAGATCATTGGATTTACCAGTGCCGCATCGCCTGTGAAAGGCTGCACTCACTACTGCGCGCTACGCTGTACAGACTACTTCAAGTGACACGCCGTTCACGGTGCCCCCATCAAACTAATTGAGGCTTCGCTCTCGCCAGCCACCACATGAAATGACGCGGTACGGTAGGGGCAGTCGGCGACAGCAGCAGCGGTGCGGCTCCGACCACCAGCACGCTCTGAGGTGCCCTGTGCAGCGAGCACGCGCTTACTTTTCTGAGCGATCAGCATTTCGCAAGTTGAAGGCTTCAAACACACAGAGGCACACCATCGAACCGAGAATTGGACCCCCCCCTGCAAAATAAAATAAAAAACAAGAAAGCACCCCCCTCCTGAAGGAATGGGGGGCGGGCGACCCGGAAACAGACAGCCTCTATTGTAAGTTGCGCTTAAAGCAAGTAACAGAGACCATCACCTCAACATTTGCTCAAATCTGAAACATGCGCATCACCTCATGTTTTCTGTTGCATTGAGATCATGTTGTGCGCATGCTGTAGGATTACATCTGCATTGCCATTGAGCCATCCTGCCACGCTTAGCACATCAACACCACCACGCTCTGGCGATCAGCGCCAAAAAGGGGTTCTGACCCTCACCAGTTAGGGTTAGTGCCTCAGGAAGTGAAGTTGCTCTTGAGCTTGAAGTAGCGAACGAAAGTAGAAACTCGTGAGCTTTCGAGAGCTCTGCAGGCCGCGAAGCGTGCCCGTAGGCTTGAAACTGCAATGCGATACATGCCAAGCGCTGCAATGCTGGATGCTGTTAGCGCCGCGTTTGCAGCAACACCTCGCGAGCTGGAGAGGCAGCGCGAGAATAAGCTTGCAGCTTCTGGGTGTTCCTGCGTGCAGCGGCAACTAGACCCCCAGCGCGCTGATTGGTGAACGGTTGTAGCGATACGCACGTACGCATACCCGCTCGCAAAAATCAGCAAGCGTGGCATCGCCCAAGTGCATCAGTAGTGCGGAGGCTTGCGCGCGCCATGACTTGGGAAGGCTCGCGCCCTGAAGGGTCCCTCGCCTATAAATTCAATTCTACGAAATTACGCGCGCATCATGATCTATGAGGCTCGGGACCACAGTCGCAGCGCCGACCTCCGGTCGGACGCTGGAACCTCTTCGGGATCGCTCGCCTACAAGCAAAAAAACGCCTTTCGCCACCATCGGGAGCGGCAAGAGATGTGCAACAGCCTCAAAAGGTGGGCCGGTGCAGTTTGAAGTTGCGCTCGCAGCACTGCTGCAGACCGCAGCTTCAAGTCACATTGCATAGCATCAAAAGCATGAGCACTTGGTAAAAGCTGCTCTCATTAAGTGACACGACCCTGTGTATTTGGGTCGTCCGTCGCTGCATGATGGACGCTAAGTGGCGCTGCGGCTAGTCTAATGCGCAGCTGTAGCGGTCCATACAACTGCAGGCACTATTTGCGAGTTGCAGCACTACTTGCGCGTTGGCTGCATGGATTACCGAGGCGGTCCCAGCACTTGGCTTACGTGGAGGTGTGGTCGTCTACAACTTGCAGAAATTGACACTGTTGACGCTCAATACACAGAGTGTAGCCGTCCTCTGTGCGCAGTCTCCCGGGCATCATCAAGCGCGCCAGGTGTTGATGCTTGCTTCACGACACTCTTGAACCTCTACACCCGGTGCCACAGGCCACCCCTGCCTAGGGCATAGCCGCACAACATTTAGGTAGCGCGTGTCAACCACTTGACTGCCTCTGAAGTAGGGGCAGTGTCTTGTGTGCCGCACCACTGCTGCCCGCATTGCCCACAGCATGCGTGTGCCGTGCCCATGTGTGCACACGATAACTCGGCAACGCTTTAGTGCATTGCGCGGCTAACAGCACTGGCGGGCGCAGGCAGTGAAATATGCAAAGGCGGCCAGCCATCTGGCAGCTGCTGCGGCGGTGAACACACCACGGGCGTGCGCCGGAGCACATGCCGCATGCTCACTCGCTGCAGCAGCGCATGCCGCAGGCCCCCCTTCCAGGGAATGAGCAATGCCGTTTTGAAATGCACATTCGTGGCAGGCTCAGCGGCCTGGCGGCGCGCAGCAGCAGCGCTCCTCAGTCACACGTCGGCACGCACCGCGCAGGCGCGCATTAATACGACAGCACCGCTTCAGTGCCCGTACTGCTGGCGCAGGCGCATGCGCTTGAGCAGGTGCTGCAGGAGCCGCTTCCAGCGCTTGAGCACTGCCTTCTCGCGCCGCGCCTGCGCCTTGCCGCGCGCGTCCTCCGCCAGCGCCTCGGCCGCCGCCATCACGGCGACGGCGTGCTCCTGTTAATGATGAGTGTGTGTGAATGCGGGGGGGGGGGGGGGGGGGGGGGGAGGAAGGGAGCATAAACCTCGGAGTTGATGTAAAGCTTCAGCAAGGGACGTTTTGCTCTGTAACTGTGCCGCACTTGGTGTCGAGATGCATACCATGTTCTTGACAGCACCTGGTTGCAAACTATCGACGGCGCGCTGCGTCACGTTGAAGCAGCCGCTGCGCAGCAGCGGCCGCCCGCGTCTGCCGCCTGAAGTGCGCGGAGTCTCTGCTGAGCAGCGCTGCCCCAGTGACAATCACAGCGCTCAGTTTGCTGCTCGCAGACCATCCCAGTCCAAGTGCGGCTCACCAAAACGCGCCTGTCTGTCCTCCTCGATTTGTCGACAACACAATGGGTTCATCCAAGCGTCATGCAGCTGCAGAAAAACCCTTCATCGTCCCTGCGCTTTGCTCTACGCCACTTCTCATCGTCCCTGGCGAACACACCGTACACTACACCATAGAGGTCGACCGAGTATGTTTGCACAAAAAAGTGTACAGTGGAATACATGGCATACGTAAGCCCTTCCGGCCAAGGCGCAGGCTCATGTCAGCAAAATCGACACCAGCAAAATGGCATGATGCATACGTCTCTGCACGGCCGGTCTCTGCTTCAGAACGAGACTTGGACTCCTTCCCCAGCGCTCTGCACGCTGGCGCTTCATGCGCTGCCAGTATGCCACGAAGCTGAACAGTGCAGTGCGCTGGGAATTGTCTGCGGCGGCGGTTCATGTGCACATTCAAGTGTGACGCACCTGGCACACCACAAAGCCCTGCATCTGCGGCACGCCGCGGCCGCTCTTGAACGCGAACCCCACCTGCACGCGCGCACCACGGGCGGGAGAGAGTGGAGTTCCGCTGAGCACTGCGTCACACAAAACATACATACTGTCGAGTACAGCACGCAGCCAATGCTAAGTGCGCCACCTGTCTTGAAGCCGATCACAAGAGGCAACATCTATGAAGCGGTGACCGTGAAGCGCATGATGCCATCGCGCACGCGCCCACGCGCTGCTCTGGATGCGCCCGGAGAGCCGCTTTGCGGATGAAGTTGAAGTTCACATTTCACGCTGCAGGCGCGACAGTCCAATCACAGTCAGGGTGCTGGCAGCCCTGACTGTGGCGCGCAGGCACGTCGCGCGCCCCAATGTTGACAACGACAGTGCCATCGCTGTCGCGCACAACGGCGACTGCGAGTATCTCCGCGAAAACGGGCACACGGCACAGGTAAGTCACGATGTCACACGAAGTACGCCTTGCGGGCGGCGGTTGTGCATTGTGCGCGATCCGCACGCCCACTCATGCTTTTTCATTTTTTGGCAATTATTTTTTCAAAAACATACTTGAAAGTAATCATCATGACATTTTTTGAATTAATTACGAAACGCGCGGTTTTGTACCATTTTTCCCTCAAATTGAAAAACATGCGCTTACTTTTTGGGGATTTTTTTTTCCTCTACAACCTGTTGTCAGGAAGTACTAAAAAATCAATTTTTTGTCAGGAACTACAAAAAATATTAAAATTGTTGTGGTTCTATGTGCGAGCGCTGCTCGCCCTCTCCTCCCCCAAATCCTGAGTTGCCTGCTCCAGAGGACACGGTCAACACTGCTGACACACTTGTGACTTCTGTTGAACGTGGCTGACGTTGAGCAGAGCTAATGTCCAGGTGTTGTTCAGTGAACATAGTGAGCACTGCTGGCAACTGATGAACGTGCCGATATTGCCGCCGATATTGTTGACACACATACAAAAACCCTTATGAATAATTCAAGTATGGTGTGTGTTGCTCACGATGAGTGAACGTGATGAGTAAATGTGGTGGGCGCTAAGAGTGAGCATGGTGAGCGCTGCCGACCATCAATGAACATGATGAGCGCTGCTGACAATCGATGAACGCGTTGAGCGCCGCAGATATAGCTACCACCGGCGATCGTGCTGACCGCCGCTGACACTCAATGCATGCGAACAGCGATGCTGACAGTTCACGACCGTGGTGACTGCTGCCAACAATCAGTAAACATGGTGAGCGCTGCTGCGGACCTTGGCGGGGGCGCAGTCCACGCCGAGCGCGCGCGCCGCCGCCGCGACGTGCGACGCCCCCTCCTGGGGGTTCAGGTAGACCGTTCCGGCCGGAAGAAGGTTCCGGTCGCCGTTCCACAGGTCCACGGTGCCGTACTCGGGATTGCGCGGGATGACGCCATTGACTGCCGGCGGCGGGCGGTACGGCTCCGTTTGCCAGTGGCCGTAGAGGGGTACGTCAGGGGCGGCGGGGGTGTCGTAGGTTGCCTGCGTCGGGAAAATGCGGGGTGGGGGTGTGGGGGGGGGTTTTGGGGGGGGGGGGGGGGGGATGAGCGTTCGGTGGAATTCATGCGCACGATGCATTTCAAGATCAAGTGGATTGGAAAACTGCACGGGGCACAATGGTGGTATCCAGGTCAGCTAGTGTTGCAGCGGCGCGTCGGATTGTGTGAATGTGTGCTCAGAGCGCACTTGCTCTGAGCACACTTGCTCAGAGCGCACTTGCTCTGAGCACACTTGCTCAGAGCGCACTTGCTCGGAGCACACTTGCGGGCACGCACTCAGTCCGTAAACCGTCTCGTCATCCAGATTCAACTGAAATCAATGACACCGCCAGTGCAGACGAAAAAGAAACAAAAGTCCAGCTCAAGCGCCAATCAACTCGTTCTGCCTACCCTTCGCAGACATCTGCCCAGGGCATCTTTTGAAGAGCTATCATGGGAGCACCAGCAACACTTTCAGAAACTGAATGGTGCACCGCGTCCCAGCGCGGCTGATGCTACCCTGACAACATATATGCTGTCATGGTACTTCGCATTCTCACCCACTCTGTCTGGCATTTTGCTTAGTTCAGGTGTAATTCATTAGCGCCATGCAGAGCGCGACAACAGTCGCATCTCTGCCGCCACCCTGTCCCTCACTGGCCGACAGCGTCAATCAATGCCATGCATCTGAGCGCAAGAGATGGTATTATTTGTCTACAGCACTATTGAACTGCACAGTAAGTATACCCAATTGGCCAAGAGTACTTGGCATTGAGTGCCGCCATGCTGATTCATATATGACTCAAGCCATCAGCAGCTACTCTGAACCACACCATGCATAGAACCATATTCGGCCGAGACGGCAGCAAACCACACACAATGGCGACTATCACTGCATAAAGTGACGCCACGCGAAGGCAACAGATACTCTTCAACAGGCTCAAGGTCAGCGTAAGAGAGAGCATCCAGCCCAGCCACCACCTGCGCCGTAACAGTAGACGTTCAGCCCAGCCACCACCTGCGCCGCCTCACCATGCCCTGCCTACCTTGACAGTTAAAGATCACACCTGCGCGAACTGCAAACACCAGGAAGGTGGCAATCGCCAGACACTGATAGTATTTCACTTCTTCTTTGGAGCAAGCATCACATGTATTGAACTACTTCTTTAAAGTAAGCGTCATTCTCTCTGTCACCTGCGGCGCCGCGCGCGCGGCCCTCACGGACAGCGGCGTCTCCAGCTCGTGCTCCATGACCACCCTGCCCGCCATGGACCAGCCCGTTGCGGACTTTACCTCGCCGACGTCGGCCCTGGAGTACACCTGCGGCATGACAATGGCATCAAGCATGATTGTTGGCAAATAGGCAATGTCACTTGGTGTGTGCTTGAGCGGCGTGCGCTCTCACGGCAAGACATAGACAGCTTGATGATTGCCTGGCGAAGTTTTCGAAAAGACGGCCCTGGAGTACACCTGCCCACCGCATAGCAGTGGCATCGAGCGCGGGTGGCAGGGCGGCAGAGAGTCATGTGGGGTGCTTGAGCATCGTGTCATTTTGCGACAAGGCACATGAGGCAGCGTTGGTATTTCTGTCTCAAAGTTCTCAAAGACACGGCCCTGGAGTACACCTGCCACAACAACAATGGCATCAAGCACGGTTGGCTGATGGGCAGTGACATGGCGCGTGCTTGAGCGTCGTGAAGTGTTGTGACGAGATGTAGGAAGGGTTGATGCATTCATTGTCAACAAAAGCACTCGGACACTGTGATGAAGATCATGCAAAAAAAACACCAGGCCGAATTGGGACAGGGCATCAGGAACGCCCCAAATGAGCACACCATGACCATCCATGACCGTGATTTGTGTTTGTCTTCAAATGTAACAGTTTCGGCACAAACAGCAACATCAAGGTGAAATTGATGTGAGAAACGAGAAAACTGGTTGTGAACGGGGGGAAGGCCGTGTGTGGCTGCAAAGAGACTGTGCATCAGTATCAGGACACTTGTGAGCATGGCACTCGCCATCTGCTTGCCTGCTATGGCGTTGCGGTTCATTTACTTGACCGTGCGAGCACACAATAGGACAAGGCAACACTAAGACACGGAAAAGTACCAACACAAAAATCTTGGCGATCTTAATTTATCCGCGTTTTAAAACATTGAATACAGTCTGATAGTTTGTTCGATTGTAATTCAATTTTTTAAAAATGATATGCTGTCGCCC
Source organism: Tribonema minus (assembly GCA_017506865.1). Taxonomy (NCBI): domain Eukaryota; class Xanthophyceae; order Tribonematales; family Tribonemataceae; genus Tribonema; species Tribonema minus. Next base: position 192,109 of record JAFCMP010000037.1, read on the forward strand.
CGAATAATTTTTAAACATCAGTTGACTTTTATGAATTTTTGAATTGACAATTAATACATAATTGATAATCATTAGTACAAAAAACATAAAATCTTATTTCTCCATGTGCCACCAAGGCCTAATCTCAAAGTAAAAGGATGCCCAAAAACGCACCCAGGCCTAATTAGGATTGGTGCCCGGAACGCTCCAAATATTGGTCCGGTCATCCCAGCTAGGCACATGACGGTATGCATTGTGAGTTGCATGACACTTTCGGAGACGCTTTAATGCGGTATCGCCCACTTGCATAGGATCAGAGCGGTGGTCACCGATGCGCGAGATGTGCCCTAGATGAGCATCACTGCCTAGGTGGCAGCGCTCTCACAATCTGGTGCCGTGCGTAAAGGCGCGCTGAGAGATTCCACCAGGACCTTACGCCGCTTGCCTCTGAGGCACACAATGGGTGAGGCCGACGGACGACTTGAAGCACACGCGCTCATTGCCGTCTGCACGCTCCGGGCCGCTCTACTTCAAATTACAACGAGAGGTGAACCGCACACTTCGCCTTGACCGGATCATCAAGCGCCTGCGCAGCTCAGCGACGCACAAAATCACATCAGCACGAGCGCATGACACAACTTCAACTTCAAATTCAATTGTTCACGCGCACGGCGCGTCACCTCACCATGTGCCCCTTGACGGCGCCCACGGGCTTGGCGTGCGGCCGCAGCGCCTCCGCCTTGGACAGCTGGCTCGGCGTGCAGTACTGGCTGTGCCGCTTGAGCGCTGCCAGCGTCGCGGGGATGGGCTCGCGCGCCACCTGTGGGGTAGGATGGTATCACATCATTAGTACTGGCTGTGCCGCCTGAGCGCTGCCAGCGTCGCGGGGATGGGCTCGCGCGCCACCTGCGGGGTAGAATGGTACCACATTCATCACGGCGCACACATCGAAGGTAACTACGTATGCCGTGGGGCGCTACGTACCGGACAGGAAGCTGGGCAGAAATGGAGTGTGTTGCTGTGTACGTCACCCAAAGCTTTTCCTTAGCGCTGTGATTGAGCGCTGCTGATGGGGATGGGCGGGGATCGCGTGTTGCAGGCAGCAAGTGGGAGTCTCGGGCGGGCTCGCAGAGGGCGCACCACTCAATATGTGCACATTATCAAAATGCTTTAGGGTTTGATTTGCAAAACGTGCTCAATGCAAACATTCGGGCACATGAAATGTTGGGGTGCTGATGTCATTTATGAACAAGAAAAATATCGTCGGCAATTGCTGCAAGTGGTAAAGAAATTGTAAGATGGCTATGGAGCGGTTTTTCTGAAGCTGAGTTACCTGTTCAATCCTTAGTGTCAACCTCTTTTTGGTAGTCACAGCAGTAGCTTTCATTCATTTCGCTGTAATGGAAGCGCGCACGTGTCTTTCCACTACTTCAGCAGTACTGCCGGCAAAGCCCTGCGCGATTGATGCTCCATGCGCATCAGCACAGTCCCCGAGTGCGGCGACCATATGAGCTCCAGTTAAAATCCAAATACTTCAAAGTACTGTCGTCCGCGTACAATGTGATTTCAAAGAAACAAAAACTAATCCTCATAGTAAAAAGTATCAAAGTTACTGCGGGACTGCGGGCCAGCCAGCGCCTACTGCCGTCGACGCCGCCGGATGTTGCCACAACGCCCCCGCGCCGCACACGCCGCCGCCGCTGCTGCGGAGGCGAACCTGCGCAGCGCCTGCTTTCCTACATTGCGCGCTGCTGAGCGTCATCAGGCCCTGCTGCGGAGACCCTGCAACGGCGATGCGCGCGCGACCTCACGCGTTCGACGGTGACAAAGCGGAGCTGTCTCGTCGCGCTGCCACACCAGCATACTGGCGCCGAAACGGACCTCAGGTGCGGTCACTGGTTGAACTTCTCTGTTGAAGTTCAGCGCACCTGCTTGCTGAGCTCTGCCTCCTCCTGCGCCTCCAGCGCCGAGCCGAAGGCGCCGCGGCCAAAGTTCCACTGCCGCAGCAGCGCTCCCCACCAGCCGCCGTCGCCTGCGCCGGCGAGTAAAATATGTTTCACCAATAAATGCGGCCAAACTTCTCCGATCGAAAAAAAAAAACAGGAGAAAGACTTGAATGAGAAAACGCCCAGAAAAAGCAAAAAAAAAAAATGTTCAGATACACTAAAAGGGTCCGCGCGCGTGGCGTAGAGAGGTGCCATCGGCAGCATACAAAGATGCGCCTATGAGCAAGGCACAGCACAGGAGACAGCGATCGTCATGATGATGCGACCCGATGACACGATCCAGAGACATGGCGATGGGATCATCGCTGGCGCGTCGTGGTGCGCTCAGCCGGCGCGGAGTGCAGAGCCGCGTAGCGCGTGCCCCGATACGACGGCGGACGTGCGTACGACCACGTTGCGCCGCGTCATCGCCGTGACGTATGCGCCGCGTCATCGCCGTGACGAATACGTCACGGCGATGACGCGGCGCAACGTGGTCGTGCGCCGACCCGCTGTTGGTCGCGTGCGGCGCGGACGCGGAACGCGCAGGCGCTGGCGAGGGTACACGAGAGGCGCGGCAGCGCGCAATGGCGCCCCCACGCATGCACGGCGCCGCAGCGACAGCGCAGGTGGAACAGACTGGGACGCCGCGGCCCGCGCAGCTGGTGGCTTCACCGTACTTCAAGCACTCAAAGTTATTGAAGTGGCATTCCCAGGCACATTCCAACTGAAGTGCTACTACGAGATGAAGCATCCGCCGCACCTGGCGCAGCGCCGCCGCTCATGCTGCCGCCGCCGCCGCCGCCACCGCGGCTGCCGCGCCGCAGCAGCGTCCCCGCCGCCGCAGCGCGCGTCGGCAGCACGTGGCTCCACTCCGCGGCGTACCTGGCAGCAGCGGGGGACGGACGGCAGGTGGCGACGGCGCGTCACGCGCTGCGCGTTGGTGTTGATGCGCATTGTGTGTTGCAGCTGTACCTGCAGGCGGGCCCGTGCTGCTGCGCGCTGATGAATACATGCAGACGCTTACATGTTAAATACTTCTATATAAATACACTCTGAAGTGAAAATATAGATGTGCTTTTGTATGTCTCTTGATGTATGTACATACTTCAAGTATATACAGAAGTATACATGCTGACCGCATCTGCTGCACGCCAGAGTCTCGTTGAACTTCACAAGAGGGCATGACGCAAGGTGGACTGTGCTGGTCACGCCAATTGTATTCCGCTTTCCGCTGTCGATGCAATCAGTGTGAAGTTGTTGCGGTAGTGCTGCAACAAGAAACGTCCGGCTCTACCACCCAGCCATTCAGAACAATACACTTCGGAGTATGAGTTTCAAGGCATGTGCAAACGGTGCACATTTGCGATGCACTACTGTAGTGCCGCAGGTACACTGGCTAGCGGTGCACAGCATGCAGCACACATGTCGGCACGCCCCCACGGTGCATCTTCAGCCACAACAAGATCAGCAGCTGCCTGCTGAGCATCAGCGCGTGGCCCGAGTTCAGTTTTCCAGGTGCCCTTGTGGATTCAGGAGCCCTGACTCAGACTCTGATCCCAGGTCTCACCTTCGTGTGACGTCCTGCCAGGCGCACAGCAGAAGGCGCACGATGCAGTGATGCAGCAAAACGGCGGCAGTGGGGGCAGCAGCAGCGAGAGTGGGGGCAGCAGCAGCGGCAGCAGCAGCAGCAGCAGCAGCAGCAGCAGCAGCAGCAGCAGCAGCAGCAGCAGCAGCAGCAGCAGTCAGCGGCCAGCGGCGTGCGTTGATGCGACCACTGGCGACCCATGCGCCTAACCCTAGTTCTGATTCTAACTTTTACCCTTATCCGAACCCCAAGATGCGGCGCAATTCACACAACCTCAGGTGCTACGAAGCGCATTCAAAGACCCTGTAGTGCGCAGCAGCGGCGGCACAGTGCCGACTTCTTGCACATGCGGGTGGCAGCAGCGGAGCTCGGCAGGCACGGCAAATTACAAACGCGCAGCGCACAACGCGCCGTGACTCATTCTAAGAAGCAAGCCTGTAAGGTCGCGGTGCGTTCTGCTTGCGGACCTCTGCTTTCTTTCAGTCACCAATGATGACCTAGGGCCTAGATTTTTTTTTTTGCATTTCTCATTGCCCTGGTGCGTATTTTTAAGGGACTCTTCCAAGCCTGGTGGTGCACTGTTGGTGTCAACCTTATTGACCTTATTCTCGCCTGGCTGTATTGGATGCTCCTACAGTCAGATACACAAAGCATACAACATAATTCAAAGTTTAGAAAATCACTAAGTGCCATGACTTTTGCCAATCATTCACAACCGTGTCTGTGTGAGCGTGTGCTGGTGGTGCAAGCAACTTCACCAGAAAGCTGATTGACAGCGGTTAGATAAGGCTTCGAAACAGAAGCCACACGTCGATTGCAGGTTTTCGTTGACGGTAATGGAGTGCTCATATAGGGTTGTTTCAGAGCCACATAGGGTTGTTTCAGAGCCCTGTCCTCTGTAGGCCTAGCTTTTCCTCACAACTGATTATAAATTGTCAGGTCCTTCCGCAACCAAATCAAGCACACCACGGTACCTTGACGACGCCGTCGGCGCCAATGGCGACCACAAAGGGCATGCGGCGCCCGCGCGGACGCGCCCGCTCCACCGACAGCGGCTCGTCAATGAGGTCGCGCAGGCAGTCCACGTGGACCCAGCTCTGCGCCGGCGGCGGCGGCAGCGGCGGCGGCGGCGCTGCAGAGCACGCGGGGAAGCAGGGCGGCGCGCGCGAACATGGGGACTCGTGAGTACGAGTCATGAGGATGGATGGGTTTTCCAGAGCCGACAGCGGGATGTCAATGAGGTCGCGCAGGCATTCCACGTGAAACGACGCCTGCGGCGGCGGCGACGGCGCTGCAGTGGCAAGATGCGCCACCACGGCAACTTGTGAGTGGTGGGTCGGTTGCACAGCGTCGGAGTGTTCACGAACAAAAGAAGCATGGAGGCGGGGGGGGGTGTGATGGTTGTATGGCTTGGCCGCGCGGTGCCGAGGCTGCACAGGAAGCGCGCTAGCAGGCTCAGCGGCGCTTTGGCGGGTGCGGCGCTGCTGCTGCCGCTGCGGCGCTGCTGCTGCCGCTGTGGCGCGAATGGCAGGCGGCAACACGACTGCAGGGGCCACGCAACGCATTCATCGCAGTCACATACACTCAGGAGCATGTAGTCAGGTTTGAAAGAACTTCCCTCGACGTGCAGCTGCCAGCCGGGCACGGCAGCAGCGCTGCAACGACGGAGGCATTGATGAGGGAACAGCTGCACCGCTGCCAGTCACACCACATTACCATCTCCTCAAGCACTTGAACTTTCTGCCAGCCTTGTACTGATGGCGGGCATGTGGTCTGCGGCACTGTTCCGCTGTACATACCGGATTTGGAATAATTGCTCACGATGCAGCAGCGGCCGCCCGCGCTGCGAACTTCTGCGCACGCGGCACGACACACGGCCTTGACACACATCAACTGACGTGTTGGCGCCACTTGTGCCATCCCAGATACGAAACATCAATCACTCGCACCAGCCATCTTGGGGTGTCACCTGTTGAGCCGTTCAGATCGCCATGACCGCATTCTGCAGCCTCCTTTCCACCGAAAAGCTTCAGCGATGCACTCGTCCCGGCGCCGCCGCTTCCGCCGCCGCTGCTGCCGCCGCCACCGCCGTCCCCAAAATGCCGACTGGTGGTGGGGCCTTGGACACCATTCAAAGACGGCAACCGCTGTGGTCGCCCCTTTGCTGCCTGTTGCTTCCACGTTTGTCCCTTGTTTCGCCCCCGCCTCTTTCCCCGGTCATCGTCACCGCTTTCGCCGCTCATGTCCTCATCTTCATCCTCACTGCTGCTGCTGCTGCCGCCGCCGCTGCTGCTGCTGCCGTCAACCTCCGCCTCCGACGACGTCCGCTGCAAAGCCTCGCTCTCGCTGCCAGAGGTCTCTCGCGCCGCTGCTGCCGCCGCCGCCGCCGCCGTCGCCGCGGCGCCTCCGCCGCGTCTGGCGCGCAGGGCTCGTGCGCTGCCATCGCAGGCAACCTCAGCGCGTTTTCTGCGACCGGGTGAATGTACTGAAGGTCGCGTTGCCGCCAGCGCGTCCGGAGCCTCGGCGGCGCCGGCGACAGCGCCGCTGCTGCCGTTGTCGCTGCCGCCTCCGTCAGCTCGGCCCGCTTTGCCACTGCCAGCGGCGGCGGCGGCGGCAGCAGTGCCGAGCCCCTGCTCCTCGCCACTGCTGCCCTCGTCCTCAGACGAAGACGTGTCCGTGTCAAGCGCTGCCAGCTGAGCAATGATGCTGCCCCCTGTTCGGGGTGCGGCGCCAGCTGCGCCATCGCTGTTACTGTTGGATGAGGCTGCCGGCGCCGCTGCTGCAGCGGCCGCCGCGTGGTCACTGCGCTCTTCAAAGCGCAGCGCGCCGCCGCCACTGCTGCCGCCGTCGCCGATGGGCCCGCCACCATCGCTGCCATCGCTGCCACTCGCTGCAGCAGACGTGGCCGCGGCGGCGGCAGCAGCGGCAGTGGCAGCGCCGCCTTTGCCACGCTTGCTGGCACTGCCAGCACCACCGCTGGCAGCAGTGCCCGAGGCTGCTGCGCGCTTGCGACCGCGCGGCGACACCGCCGTCTCAGCCGCCTCTGGCGCCTTTCCCTTCGCCCGCCCCTTCCCTGTGCCCATCTTCGCCTTCGAGCCCGCTGCTCTGCGCTTCGCGGCAGGGCCGCTGCCTTTTTGCTTCGCCGCCGCGGGGGGGCTGGCCGCGCGCTTCCTGGCGGCAGCGGCGGCGCCACCTCCATTCGGCGCGCTGCTGCCGCCGCCGCCGCCGCTGCCACCGCCTGTACCGCAGGTCATAAGCACCTCCACCCACACAGGTGCGCGCTTGGCGCCCGGCTCGCCGCCCGCGCCGCCGTGCGCCGCAGCGTTTCGCAGGTCGATGACGATAGGCGCGGAGGCCGACGCGCCCTTGCGCGCGCGCGCGGGCGGCGGCACGGGCGGCATCGGGTCCAGACAGGTGACGTACCTGGCGTGGCGGGGGCGTGCGGGGGCATGTGAGAGGGCAATGATGCAAGCTTCATTGGAACATACCTCTACGTACATGCAAGTATTGGCGAGAAAGCGGTGCGGGGTTCAAGACGCGCGGGCGCGCACGCGCGGCGTCGCATGACGTTGCTGCTCGCCGCTGCACGGTGTACGCGCGACTGTCTGTGCTGGCGGCGGTGGCGATAACAAAATCAGACTTTCACGAAGGGCAAAGTGAAGGGTGGAGCTGGCGTGCGGGCATGGCGCTCATGGCTCCTGTGCGCACAGGAGTGTCACGCGCTGCGCACCCCTTACCTCATTCCTGATCTCAACACCTTGGCCCTAATCTTTGGCCAAACATGAACTCCAAGCCTAGCCCTTACCATGATCCTGACACTGCGGTGATTGAGCCAACACTACGAACGCTGCCAATTTTCAAGCGCGCAGTGGTCCCGACCGGCAGTAGCCATCAGCCGACATGCACAACGTGAGTTTGTGGATACTCACTCACGTACGTGTGCGGGCAGCATCGCGGCGCTTCGCCAACGAGAGACGGCATGGCGACAGGAATCAGCACAGTGACGCTGCGACAGTGTTGCCAATAGCGGTGCGCGAGCGGCGTGCGCGCGGCAGCGGACGCGGGACTCACCTCGCCTGCAGTCCCATGCCCCTGCACAGCGCGAGGAAGATCTGCAAGACGCACGAGCGACGGGGACGCAAGGCGACCAACAAAGAGAGCAGAGGTCGAAATTGAGTGACAGCTTAGCGGTGTAAGCTGAATACTGATGGGGCTAATGACACGAGTTCAATGCCTACGGGAAGCACACTGTGAAAGAGTACAAAACAACTAGCTTCAGCAACCTGTAAAAAGATTTGTTTGTATAGAGTGGGTGCGCAGGTACGCTGCTGCGTATGGGGAAAGGTGGGTACCGCGTGCAACCAGGCGCACCGCTGCCGCAGTGTAGCGGTCCCGCTCGTGAGGCGCTGCGGCACACGACCGGGTCCTGTGTCCTGCAGAGTTCTAACCACATGGGGATCTAGTCAACATGAGCCGTGTTGGCTCCAGAGCGCTGCGCGGCGAGAGCCCTGCGCTGCAGCGCATACGCCAGCTGGCGCGCACGCGCACGCGATGAAGGCACACGAATTGCGGTGCCGACAGCGCCACATTCCCAAATCCTGCGCACGTGCGCTCAGTACCCGACCCAAGACGGGCGCTGCCATACGCCGCAGTGCGCTGCCGCTGGTGCCCCCCCCCCCCCCCCGCCCACCCCGCACCGCCGCAGCGTAAGCGCGGGAAACAAAGAGAACGCGTGTGCGCACCTGCACGACCTCGTGGCTGGTGGCGCGCTGCCTGTCGAGCGCTGCGATGAGAACCCCTGCGCGCGACCCCGCGCCGCCGTCCTCGTCCGCCACCCCCTCCCCCCCCGCGCCCCCTATCACGCGCAGCCACAGCCGCGCCCACGCCATCAGCCGCCCCAGCCCCTCGCGCGTCGCCCAGTACGATGACGGCGGCGGCGGCGGCGGCGGCGGTGCGTGCGCTGCGGAGCGCTGCTGCGAGCCCGCGGCGGCGGCGCCCTGCTGCTGCTGCTGCTGGTGGTGGTGCTGCCGCGCCTCGGGCGCGTCGAAGACGTCCAGCGGCAGGCACGAGACTGCCGCCGCCTGCAGCACCTTGTCGCTGGACCAGCGGCCGACGAGGATCGCCCTGGTGACGCAGTGGTGAAGCGGTCGTGAGAGCGGGCGTAAGATTCCAATGGCATCAACAGAGCGCAGTACATGTCTGTTTTCATGACTTACGAAACAAAAGTATGATGAAGTATTTCAAAACATCTCATTTCACTGGCCGGTGGGCGTGAGCTGGCCACACCCAGATCCCTCGCGGCTGCCGCAGATCCCTTACTATGGCAGAGGTGAGCACGTGAAGCGCACGCCCTCAAAGCCAATACTGCTGGCGTTCTATTGCGGCGCGCTCACGGGGACCGCAGGCGATCGTCGTGCGCAGCGCCGAGCTCTGAGCATTGAGCACTGAGGAGCAGTCCTGGGCGCTGCTGTACATGAGACAGCGCACCAATGCGCAGCGCGGCGCGGACCTGAAACGTCTGCGCGGCAACGCGCAGCCGGATTCCGCGCTGTTCAAGCAGGCCTGATCACAGATGCATAGGCACATGATTGAGCACTGACGCGCATCTGACCTGGAGAGCAGCGCGGCGAGGTGCACGCGGTGCATGGCGACAGCGAGCGCCTTTTCCGCGGCGTTCGCACGTCTGCAGAGGCGGAGACGGCGGCGGCGGCAGCGGCGGCAGCAGCGGTGGCGGCAGCGGCGGCGGCGGCGGCAAGAGGAGGGCGCGGAGCGAGATGAGGCTGACGTGAACATGATGACGGCCCGTCGCAGCACACACATTCTTGCAGCAGAAACACAAACAAGGTTGTTCCCGTCTGTTGCAGCTAGGTGGCGCTGCTCTGCCGGCGACAGCCGCCCGTTGCAGCTAGGTGGCGCAGCACTGCCGGCGACAGCGCAGTGTGCGTGCAACATGTGGGTATGAAGCGAGGCACTTGATGAATATATTGAGGTGCATATTGAAAGGTCTTACGGTGCACGCATGGACTCGGGCGGGGCGGCGGTGGTGCTGCCGTCAATAGCATTGCAAGTTGCATGAATTGCATCGCAAGTTGCATGAATTAGCACTGCCGTAGCATCATGTGACAAGAGCAGGAAGCGGAATGAGGCTTCGGTTCGCTGTGACTGCGCAGGTTCAGACCGGCACCGGCAGCTGGCAGCGCGCGCCGAAGTGCAGGCGCTCACGACGGTGAAGCTGCGTGCGGCTGCGCGCGTTTCAAGTGCATGGCGACGCGCCATCACGTCCACGCACATCTCTCGTGAGCTTGCGCGTGATGATGAATGTGCAATCGATCGGTCGTGCCAGTCAGTGTCAAGAAGCACATGCTGCTGGCACAATGGCAAACGCCGCAGATGCCAGCAGCAAACGCAGCGCATGCAGCGCGGCGCGCGGCTCACCTGGGCGCCCTCCCCTTCCCCTTGCCCTTGGCGCGCGGCGCGCCGCCGGCGCCGGCGCCGCCCACATCCTGCGCCGAGAGCTCCACCGTGATTTCGCCGGTCGCCGCGTCGAGCTGCACGCGCTCTCCCTCTTCGTTGCACCATCCGCCTGCGTCGATTATCGCACAGCAGTCCTTGAAGTTCGAAACAGTACAGATGCTTATGAGGGCGGAGCTGGATAGCGTGCACGTCTGATGCGCGCTTGCGTACGCGGTAAGTGCGTGCACCCCGCGCCGTGCATTGAACAAGTTCGTGCTTGTCCAGCTGGGGCTGTAAGATGTGCATCATGATGACACTGCGCTGCGGGGAGTGTCCTTGACTGTGTACACCAAGCGGCGAATGTCGTTCCTCACTGCACTCAACGTCATCAGGGTAGACATGAAGGTGACGTTGTCAGCAAGCCGCCATGACAACGAGGTTATCAGCACCAGCTCCTAGCTGGTGGGTGAAGCGATGACGATGCTGGCCTGATGGGCCTTTGCAGCAACAAGTGTTGATGGGGCAGGCATTAATTTCGTAGTCAAGTGGATAGCCAACCATCCAACAAGAGGCCTTGAGTTGACATGATGCCTGACGTCAAAGGCAGAGACAGCCGCCACCACGGTTTCCTGCCAAAACTTCACAGCCGGCACAAAACCTCATCGGCAAATACGTCGACATCAGCAATTTGAGGAGCTTGCCTGCTTGTCCATCATCCCCTGCCTCCCAGTCGAGCTCATCCTCCGCTCCCTCCTCCCAATCCATGTTGGCGCGCTGGGATACTTAAATCCGATTGTGCTCTGTTGTTGCACCCGCTTGTCTGCTTGTTGCGTGCTACGCCTGCCTGTTACTGCTGGTGCAGCATAGCAAGCGCGCGCAATCAATGAATCTCTCGCTGTGTCCTGCATTCGCGCCCTTAAGTTCGCCTTGAACTTCAACTTCAGCGAGAAAGAAAAAACACACACACACGAAGCAAGGCAGCCGCCGTCGTTTCCTTCATCAGCTTGTCGTACGAGGCCAGCAAGCTGTCGTTGAGGAGCTCATCAAGCATGACATCAGGACTGCTCTTGGCCTTCCTGGTGCTGCTCTCGTTGCACGTGGCATCATGTGAGAGCTAATTACACATCTGATTCCGCATAAGGTTAGCTTTGTTGGAGCAGATCTGTTGGCATTTTTCGCTGTAGGCAAATCATGCTCCCTAGCCAAATGAAGTCAGCATCAGCATTATCAAGCTGCATTTGTTAGCACTATGTACTCATTGACAACAAATCCGAAACTGAGCTCTGCTAGCCCAATGAAGTCAGCATCAGCATTATCAAGCTGCACCTGTTAGCACTATATACTAATTGACAACAAATCCGAAACTGAGCTCAGGGTTTCTATTGTGTCATTTCAGGTCGGGTGTTTGCAGCCGAGGACCCCATCCCAGGCCCGTGGCCCGACTCCTTCTTCGCCACGCTGGCACGCAATGGTACCAAAGCGGACGGGGCACCCACAGGCACGGACGTGCAGGCCAAGTACTACGACTACTCCAACCGCAACGCACCGTTGTATCGGTGAGCAGAAGCCAACAACAGCGTCTCGTGCACGCGCACGTATTACATGTGTGTGCGCTTGGACGCTGTGATGTGGTGATGGTGGCATCCCAGGTGGATGCTGAGGCGCAGACCTCATGTGTTGCTACACGTGTCAAGCTGCAACACGAACTGCACCTGGCGTTGCTGCTCGTGACTCTGAGATTTGCTGCGCCTCAAAATGGTTGCACACTGAATCGGACACCTGAACATCTGCTGATGTCAACATGTCCCGTACTCATCGTACGTCAACACTGCTCGCCCCCTGCTGCCCCCTGACGGAGACAACAGCAACACTAGCATAACACGACGCTGACGTGTGCTGTGCCTGCTGCGGTGACTTTACTTCCAGGCAAGACTGCTCCAAGAACGGCATCACCAGCACGTTCCTGCTGCTGGGAAAGGAGGGCTACATCTTCACAAAGGCCAGCGAAGCGTGCGTGCACGTCACGCTGCCGGTGGCCGTGGTGAAGCCCGAGTGGATGCAGGGTGGCGAGTACCAGGGTACTGAGGTACGCCGAGTGACCGCCGTTCATGAGTGATTTGTGCCGTAGACCTGACATTTACAAGAACATGATTGAATCAGATCAGGTCAGGAGAAGCGTCAGCCACCAACACCAAGAGCTCAACACTCTGAATTACTCACAGCCGCAGCATCAGACATCGCTCCTGTGCGCCCGCTGGAGAGTGCGCGCGTTGTAGGCCGCTTGAAGAATGAAGGCTAATGACGGTCATGTCTGCTCGCCACCTAGGTCAAGGCAGGGTGCTGTTTTCTCGCCTCGGATCCCGCAGCGAGCAGTCGTTGTGGAGTGATTCTGTGTTGAAAATGTCTGCACCACAACGCGGCGGCAGGCGCGAAAACTACCCGGGCCAGCTGTGCTCGAAGGCGCGTTCTCTCTTGACGATGGGGGGGTAGCTGTACCAAGTCCTCTTCAAGTCCTCTTGTTTCGTGCACAGGTCTCCCTGACCGATCCTGCAGTGGTTCAACCACATACCCCCGATGTACATTGAAACGGATGGAGCTTCCATCTTTCCTCAGACTATGGTTGATTTGCAAGCGCCGCATCTTCTCCTTGGCAACTCTTGCCTGCTTGATGCTGGAGACATATTACTTCTGCTAACCGCCGCATGCGCTGTCCCTGTTCCTGCCCGCTCTCTGGCGCAGGTGGTCAACAACGTGCCCAGCAACCTGGTACATCACAGGGTGCGCTTGTGCTCACATTGGTTGCGGTGTCTTTGGCACAGCTGGTCTCATACTCACCCAGCGACTGACTACATGCACAAGTAAGGTTTGCAGTTGTTGCCGTGTTCCGCGCCTCGTGCTGCATTGCTCAGCAGTGGCAGCGTATGTGCAGTGTACGGGCTGTAGGGGCTGGAGCCTCCACCTACAGGACACGTACACTCATAGGCGCATGCATGACGGGCCAGGCGGGCTAGGACAGATCGACTGACTGTAATGTGCGCACAACGCAACAAGCGACCGTCACAAACGGCATGACTAGCATACGGGCCTATGCGCAGCATAATTCACAAGATAGTGCGCTGACGACTAGGCTCATATGGCAGAGTCCATCATGCTGACCTTGACGTGTGCTGCTCCATGGAAATCACAGCGCAGCTGAACTATGCACACTCCCCTTTGCAGTGCAAAGACGCCGTCTGTGCCGTCCTGTCGCAGTGCACCCCGGCGTTGCGACAGGATCAGGTGCTCGTTTCATGCGCGCCATTGTACGTGGCGCACACCGTGACGCCGCAGCCGCTGCTCCTGCCGCCGTCGCTGCTGCCTCCGTGCCGGCCGCAGTGGATCAAGGCGGACCACCGCTACTACGAGTCCGTCACGGCGCCCAAACGGCCCACGCGCGTGTTCACGCCCTTTGACCAGCTCGGCACGGCGCATCAGGTGCGTTCGCGCGCGCTGCTGTGAACTTCATTGAGTTGCACGGGACCTGTTACCCAATAGTTTTGCCTGCGCAGTGCTGCTTGCTTGTGGCGCCGCTGCACGAAAGCCTTTCGGCCGGCCGACGTGGGGGGCGTACGCATTCATCGATTGTTGCAGCAGCGGCGACGCTGTGCTATCACCGTGCATGTGCGGGCCGCAACATCAGTCTGTGTCACCATCTGGCTTTGCGCAAGTCCTCAGAATAATCGCGGTCGGGGTCCACGAGAATGAATCTGCCGATGTTGCAGTGACAGCGCATATGCGTTAGGGCTGTGTGTAGGCAGCAGCCTTCTACTGCAGCCTCTGACTTAGATTTGGGTCAGGTTATCCCCCAACTTTAACCCCGTTGATTGTGCGTCGCGCGCTGCTCGCTGCTTGACACGGCAGGGTCATCGCTTGTGCACTGTTGCCGAGCACGCCTGTTGCCCGGCGACGAGGACATCAGAATCTGTTGTATGGTTGAATGCGGTTCGGAGCGTTTCACTGACAGGGACGCGATTTGTTGCAGCCAGGCAATCCTGACAATCCCATGTCCTGAGCTACACGTATATGCAGACAATCCCTGGGCAGCCAATTTCACTGCAGCATCCCTTATGAGGGTGTAGGCAAGGATCAGTGCACACATTGCAGGTCACGCGCGTTGGCGCTCAGCTGCGACACCTCGAGCAGTACATACGTACCCGCCCGTATCCCGATACGGGTATCGTCCTTCCTGCGTGGCACCCCCATGACACTCCTGCCCGTCGGCCGCTCCTGTCCGCCAGGAGGACTACGGAACGTTCACCGAGGTGCAGCACACGCCGGGAACGTTCGACATACCGGCGTACTGCCCCGCGGCGCCCGCGCTGTTGTTGCTCGATACGACGCCCGAGCTCGCTGCGCGGGGCGCGCTGAGCGTTGCGCGCGGCCTCGGTGCCACTGGCGGCGTCGGCAGGGCTGTGGACCCGGCGGGCTGCTTCATTTGAAGTTCAGTTCTGAAAGCGCCGCTGTCTCGCGGTCTATGCGCCGCTCATTCCATGCTCTGTGATACGTCGTGCCATTTTGCGGTGCCGCGGAGCGCTGCAGCGTAGCGGCGTCGGCACACCTGTAGCGCAGATGTCAAGTTGAGGTTGAGTTGCCGTCTCTTCCTCCCCCTCTTTCACCGGTTATCGAGTCCCGCTTGCGTGGCTGCTGCCCGCTACATAGCCCACGATGGCTGTGGCTGCAGTGCGCAGGTGCCGTTAATAGTGTCACGTGCTGAGACCATCTAGACGCATAGACCCCTGCCCTTACTGGAGAATGGCTGTGCGATCCGGCTGCTGCGCTGGCGCACACGCTGCAGTCGGGTGCATTCACATACACGATGCCAAATAAAGTATGCCTTGTTAGTTAGGTCCAATGTATGCATGGCTGGCAAGATAGTTCAGCAGCGCTTTCAGCCGGCAGCGTTGATGCTGGAACACATTCTACATGGACAACGTCGTGCGCATCACACCAATTCATTGATGGATGCTGACATCATGCTGATCTTATGCTACAATGCTCTCTGCTTGTCTGCGGAGTTTTGTCGCCAGCAATGATGCTGCCACTGCATGCGCTGCCTGCTTATGCAACGCACGTCTGTACTTCATGGCCTTGGGTATATGAAGGCCCCGAAGGAGACCAGGTGTCCTGCATGTTTCTACAGTGTTTACTGTTCAAGTTGTGGTGTCCATCGTGTCAATTGCACACATGTGTGTCAGCCTGCATCATGGTGTTTATAGTGGCATGCGAACAACTCCATCTTATACGTACCAGCTATATGAGACAGAGGTGACATTTGCAGTGGCTGCAACGGTGTCACCAGTGCTGTATGTTGGGGCATGCATGAGCATACATGGCCCACTGGCAATCCGCATGTTGCTGTGCGACAGCCATGAATGAATGATTCAATGCCATAATGCTGGTTCCGACATTGCATACAGCACAGATCCGCACATTGTGTAGTCCAACAGTACACATTCCTATACACATACGCATACGGTACGCAATGCCATGCTATACTATTAGCATATAGCCTGTCCTGCACAGATCACAATGTCAGGTTGCTCAGTACACCTTGCAAATTGATTTTTGCGCACAAACCGCGCCACACAGTTTGTGCCTTGTGATGCTGTGATGTATCTGTGGTACTGCACACACACAGTGCACTTGTAATTATTCACAAGACACCAAAACCATGGTCGCCCCTTTTGTTGCATTCAAGGCAAATCAGGCTTGCCAAGATTCGCACTCCGCTTTTCGCATCTGCTCCTCCCGCGCGATGCTCTTACGCCGCAAAACAAATCGAATCTTGCAACATGCACACCTGGCTGGCACGCACGACGACGGCCTGTTAGCTGTGAGCTTCGAGAGATTCAGCATGATCACCACTCGCCACAACACAATCACCTGCACGCACAATACAGCTGCGGAAGCTGTGCCAGCCCACGATGATCCTTCCCATGGCATGTGTTTTGGCAGCCATGCTGGCGCTGGCCAGCGGCGCGCAGACAACGGGACCTTTTTCATTTGGTGAGTGAGTGGCTAGAGGAGAATTCTGCGGAGGCATTTTTTGCTGCAGATCCGATTCGCTGAACTACTGCGGCAGCCGTTGCGGCAGGAGGGCGTGCAAGAGCACCCAAAGATTCGTACATCATATAATGCTCGATGCATGCAATCTCGTTGCCGCACCCGAATGCAGGAACATATGAGGAGGAACTAGATCGTAGCGTGCTCGCGACGTGCAACTTGTCTCGCAGGACATACAGACATACTTCAAGTTGTGAATACAAGGAGAATGATCTTCGACGTCGGGCGTCATACCATGAAACCTTAATCCAAGTAGGGCAAGCTATGGTGAATGCGGTGATGGTGTTGGGCATGTAGGTCAGTAGGTCATAACCTACGGTCAATCAAGCAGGAATTGTTGCAAGTCATGCATCGCCAGCGCCAAATCAGCAGGCATGCAACACCCAGCTCCTAGGACATTGCAGTCAGGCACAGGCAGTGCAGCCATTGTGGTTTGTTGTGAAGGATATGGCAATTTGAGAGCGTATCATAATGGTACAGCATGCTGCAGTGAGCAGGCCACGCAGGCGGCGGCACGATGCAAAGCGTCACAAGGCACACATTTATGTATGCAAAATGGTGGGGCAGAGACTGAGCCATCTGTTGCACTGCATTGGTGTTGTCCAGCGTTGTCACATGCCCTGCGTAACCTTCTTGTCCACCAGGCTGAGCCAGGAAGGCCGCCGCGATACACATTTACCATGGGTAAATGTAAGCATATGCATACTATGTAGTAGCTGTTCCAAATATGTGAGCTCGGACGGTTCAGGGGGACCTGGTTCAAGGACCATGTGACTCTGAACGCTGAAGCCTGTTGGCATAACAGCACTCGATGTGCGCTGTCGGTAGGATTTGTATGGACCTATGCATTCGCTACAGATGAAAACTGCAGGACAAACGAAAGGAGCATGAATGCTCGCATTCTTGTGCTTAGCTTGCTGACACTCGTCATAGGTCTCCTGTGGCCAAGCTCCATGACACACGTGGCAAGACTTGACTTCGTAAAAAATACACATGGTCATAGTCATGTGTCATGTCATATCACTCCTTTGCCAACCTTAGAACATGAGGACTCTCGAGCAAATCTGCATGTATGTAGTGGCAGCCCATCCGGTGATCGTCCTGTAGCTGATTGCCCGTGTAGCAACTGCACATGCGCAATTTGAGGGTCCGCACGTGATGAATCACTGTGCACCAGGACTGAATGCGTCTTCGAGTGAGATTTGCGCGTTGGTCCAAAAAGTATTGTTTACTCTATGAGCAGCCACTCTGGCACCATCTGCAACAAGTTGCTGCTCAAGTTGCTGTGGGTTCTCTCGCGCACGAGCATCAGACTGCCTAGCATGACGCGCAGCGAGGCGGTGCTCACGTTGCTCTGGTGTTTCGCGCACAGACCGCCTAGCACGGTCAGCAGCAGACTGTTGCTCACGTTGCGCTGTTTTCTCTCGCGTAGGCCACCCAGCACGGTCAACAGCAAGCCCGTTGCTCACGCTGCTCTATCGTGGTGGACACGACTAGCCACTCTTTTTGCACCTCTGCGCTTGCGACCTTGCTGCTCTGATGCGACGGCCGATTACGTGCCACTGCTGCACGCTGCGGCTGCTGTTACTGCTGCTGCCACTGTCGCCGACACTGCGCCTCGCTCGCTCCTTCTTGCACCTGGTTCTGGTGGCACTTGGTTCTACGTGGTGTTCGTTCTTGGTTTCGGTTTCGAAGTTCAACTTTTGCGCACAGCACACCGACTTGAACTTTACACACCATCCCTAGTCCCCCGCGCACGAAGTGGAAGGCGTGCGCACGGCGCGCGCTCGCTTGCGCTCGCTCGCGACCGTTGACGCCCGCCGACAATTCTCAGCTGCTCAGGCTGGACGTGATCTGAATTTGCACAGCGTGAGGGCAGCCCATATTATTGCTTGACACACACACTACTTGAAGATTCGGATAGCTTTTGTGTGAAGTAAAAATATCACAAGATCATGAAAATTTAATCTAGTCCTTCAAGTTGCAAACCACTCGTCCACAATGAATGGATACATCCGATGAGTCATACCTCACGGCATCGGATGATCGTGTTCGACTTGGCACTACTATTATAAGCACATGGTCCACAGTGACTGTCCGCTCATTGCAGAACGGAATACCTGTGTCAAACCTACATGGCATTGCTGTACTTCAATGGCATAAACATTCACCATCTGTCCAATTGCACCTGCCAGCCAGTGGCTTGAATGATTTCTCCACTGAAAGTACAGACAAGCCGGCCTTTCAAATGTTCTTCGACGTCAATACGAGGATTGCCTGGTGGAGGACCTAGAGGCTGCCTCGGCTGGTGCCGTGGGCAAGCCGACGCAGGCTGCACCTATTGGTGACTCGCGCGACACCAGCCGCCGCCGCCAACAGGCTAGCGCACGGGTCCTGGCGCAGCTGCGCAGCCAGCGTGCGTCCGGGGCAATGGCGTGGATGAGCGTGCCACCCACTGCCAATGACCGCCCGGGTGCGGCGCCCATGTCCAGTATGGCAGCAGCCACGATGATTTTGATTGCGATCTTCATAGACGGGTGGGGCATACAGGGCGAGGTGTGCCCATGGCGGTGCAGTGATGTGAGCCCCACCTCCACGCATGCGATCAGCTGCCCCAGCCAGCACATACGGGGGCACAACGCGACACACACTGCCCAAAAGCGGTGCCTGCAGCGCATCTTGAGACAGCACCATGTCTCTATTGTCCGCAATGAGGACGCTAGCGTCTTCAAGGTACCGGGGTATCGGGCGGACACAGTCATTGACCCAGGGTGTCTGCACTTTAGCAGTGCATACCGTAACAAGGGAATAGTGCTAGACACAAGTGTGCGCGCGCCCACAGCGAGCTCGTACCTGACAGGCAGAACAAATGCCTCGAACACGGACGGCTATGCTGCTGGGGTGGGGGAGGACGCGAAGGTCAAGCACCACACCGGCACCTTGACGTCATCTTGGGCTTTTGTGCCATTCGTGCAGGAGTCGTACGGACGGCTGGGCAAGCAGACAAGCCTTTTTGTTAAGGAGTTGGCAATGCACTCAGCACTGTGCTCAGGGGGGGGGAAGGCAGATGTGTTACGCAAGGCCGGGTTAGCTAAGCGTCAGATCCTCATTGAGCTGAGCATATCGCTGGCGCGGGAGTTGGCGGAGCGCGTCATGGCGTACACACGTGGAGCGCGAATGCTGGGCTGTGTTGCGGCGCCGGTATCCAAGCTCCTAGGGCACAGCGCAGACTAGGCTGCTGCGTTGACGCAAGCTTTTCGATTGCATAGGCAACCCGGCCTCCCTTGGGCCTTTATAAATACAAGTCCATACGTACAGTAAACCCAACTTCAAGTTGAAGGCGTAGTACTACAGGTACAGGTCCGACAGAGTCTGAATTTCAACTTGAGGGGGACCCAGGGTGCAACACGTTGGCAGCTGACTTATTCTGTCAACAGCATTGGAGTTGAAGCCTCAGGCCGCCGCAGTGAGGCAGATCGGCTGCCTATTCATAGTTATTTCTAATGGTCCAACTTGCAGTTGAACAACTACTGCAGCCTCAGTCTGCCACTGTAAATTAAAATCTTTGTTGGGCTTGACAATGCGCATCAGGCTGCAGCTTGACCGTCATCATGCCTTCATCATGATGATTGTGAGAGAGGCTTCAGGGCCAAGTCGTGCATAATGGTGGCTGCCGCCATACATTTGCCGCTCACAGCATTCAATTTGTGTGCAACGCAGCCCATTTGATGTCATGATGGCAATTCAATGGCAATTTCAAAGTTAACAAGCAGCGTTAACTTGAAGCGTTCAACTTAAAGTGCTAGGACTCTGAACTCACTTAAGTTGCTAGGACTCTGCCAGTGAACTCAAGTTGACAGTAGTACCTGACTCATCGGATGTCATCACACTGCTGACAGCTCTGGTATGATGATCATGCTTTCCTCAAGCAAGGTCAACGATCGCCGATCAGTGCCACAGTGACCTTCAAGTTGCGGCGGCAGTCAATGACAGGTTTGACCGCCTGGTGGAGTCAACACTCCGTTACGCACAGTATTACTCAATGACATTGTGGTGTTTGTTGTCCGCTGCAGCGGACTGATATTGAGCCCTGGTCGTAGTATTCACAAACTCGCGGTACTACTCACAAAATCTTTCTTAGACTACTAGTAGGACCTGATGATTTTTACCAAGGCACGTGCTCCGTGCGGCGCGCGGCTACGTCGGCACACAAAGTGATTGTGGCAGTAACCTACTAGGTACTGCTACAGAGCTTCTATGTACTAGGCAAAGCAGTTTGGTCATCAGTGTGCGTACCTCTTTTTTCAACTGCATTCAATCAACGACTCAGATGGCGATGCAAAATCAGGTTTTCCAGTGATCCAATATATTGATGTTGCCGCCTGGGATGATTTCACTCAAAGCCTCCGAGCCTCTGCGATGCACTGCATACCACAGGACCTGGTGCTGGTGACACTGTGCTGACCTGCGCGCGTGCTGGCGTCATGCATTGGCAGAGTCATGTCAACGCCACGC
This sequence comes from Tribonema minus, assembly GCA_017506865.1. NCBI lineage: Eukaryota > Xanthophyceae > Tribonematales > Tribonemataceae > Tribonema > Tribonema minus. Next base: position 212,731 of record JAFCMP010000037.1, read on the forward strand.
CGTGCATGCGATGCCCATTATCATCAGCTCCTGCGCATATGCCAACTTCAAGTGCCGTGCGCCGCGCGGCTGCAGGTGTCTTTGGCGACCTGCCGTACTACTTCAACGACGCGATCATGGACAAGTACATTTACCCCACCGCGGACTACACGGCAGATCCCTACGTGCAGCGGCTCGTGGACAGGTGAGATGAAACTTCAAGCCCTTGTGGCACTTCAATGGTGGTTAATCAATGACAGATCCAGGGTGGCGCTCCTGCACTCAGTCTTATCATCCGAAGCAAGCGAATACAGTGGAGTTCGGACGTGACGCGGCCACGCTCACAACTTCAAGTTGAGCATTCCAGTCCATCAATCTCCTCACTTCAACATGTAGCCACCAGCTGGCACGACCTGTGGACCTACTGCTGCTAGTATGCTTGGAACCACTGTGACAGCTCTTGTAACACCTTGTTTGGTTGGCAGTGGCTGAATGGTGGAGTGTCGTGTGGCCAACAAAGTGTGCCACATGATCTGGTTCTTGCACAATGTGCGCATGCGGCAGGCGCAACGTCCCGCTCTCACGCCTGACAGTGCGGCGCAACGCGGGGAACGCCGTCGGACGTGCGGCGCGGACCCGTGCGCGCCGGCGTCACAGCAGTCGCGAGCGACATCAACTTGTGGAGAACCCACTGCTTCTTGCATCACCTCACACCTTACACTGCACAGTACTTCGAAGTGCTCCACTGCAAATTGCGACGAGCGCTGCGGTGCCCACCGCTGAAAGCGAGGGACCGGAATTCAAATCAACTTGAAGTGCGGCACAGCGAGCGACTCTCCCCTCCCTGCGCTCCTCCGTCTCGCGCAGCATCAACGGCGCAGGCGTCGCCTTCATGGCGTTCACGGGCGACACCAAGTCCGGCAAGACGTCGTGCTCCGACGACGTGGACAACGCGGTGCTCAAGCTCTTCAGGACCTCGCTCAAGTGAGTGTGGCGCTGGCTTTCGTGCAGGTGCCACACGCCAACTTGTTCATCATTGACAGCGCCTGACCACGTTTTTCGAACACGCGCAGCGCCGAGTCGCAACAATGCCTGAGCGAACTTCAATGCAAGCTGCTGGGGTCTGCGGCCGTTGTGCTCGCGTCAAAACCCGCATATCATAGAGCGAATGTGACCACCATCGCTCTCTCCCGCACGCGGTCCTGCAATGTCAAGAGCTCGATGCTGTATGCATAGCGTGCGCACTGCGCATGAGTCCTCTTATCAACGGCGGGGCGCAGATCCGCAGCCATGCCAAGGGCGAGAGCTGGCCCGCTTTGGTATCGCGCGCGTTGAAGGCATCTTGCTGCGCATCTTGGTGCGCTGCACGCGCGCAGGTCGTTGCTGTCAACTGCTCTCAAGCGCATCCGTGTTTCATCCTCTTTTGTGCTGCTCCCTCCTTGACGCATCATCGCGACCCTGTTTGAGTACCCGTTGCTGTTCCACCCATGCTTGTCACTTGCCCGTGGATCATGGCGCCGTGCCCCACTGTTTCATAACTCAGCAGTGCTCAGACCAACTTGCGCTGAATCGCACACAGCGTTCTTCGGCTGCGAGTACTCAGCTGCGAGTACTTCAGCTGCGAGTGCATTGGAATGAGCATTAAGCTGTGTCATGCCTTGCATTTTACTGACTTCAACTTGCCCCGTCTCCGAACTTCACCTCAGGGTCCCCCTCCTGTACGCCCTCGGCGACAACGAGTGGACGGACTGCCATAAGAACACTGGCGCGCCGACGGACCCCCTGGTTCGCCTGGAATATGTGAGCTCAGACCACATGGGGGATTTTTGTCCTGATGCGTGTGCTCAGTATAGCTGACAATTACAAGCTTGCGTGTAGCTGCCAGTGCGGCTTCAATTCGTGCCGGAAAGTGTGTCTTGAGCCGGTCTACTAATAAAGCTCGATGCGACGAACATCAGACTTTGCCATCACTCAGAGCTGGTGCGCGCAGACTACTTGAGGTACGAAAAAACACAGTGCTAACGGCGAGGGGGGGGGGAGGGGGCAAACAGCTGTTCGGTGGTCCAGGCTACTGCGGTCTGCATTCGGGGTGACGAGAATACAGTGATTTGCCGTCGCTGTCGCGCCATGAGCCTTTATAATGCCGCCGTGGCAAGTGCTATGCGGCTGCGCCGGCCGAGCGCTGGCGCGCCGCCGAACCTATGCCCTACATACCTGTGAACAGTGCGCGCTCTTGTCGAAACGAAGTACTGCGCAGGGGGCGCGTACATCAGCGCTGCTCAGCGCATCCCCATCGAGGCTGAAAGCGCGGCGCTGCGCTGGCAGCGGGACGCGCAGCGCAGGCGCGCGCGATGCGATACCTTCATACTGTGACTGCGGACTTGTTGAGACGTGCTGCAGTCCAGCGCGCACACACCCTGATGCGCCAGCTGAAACCGCAGCGCGTTCGCGGCAGCGCCGCCGCTGCGCCCGTCAGTGCGCTCGTCCGCACCTGATGATGCGTGTGCCGAGACGCAAGAGTTCAAGGAGAAGCGCCCTGATGGTGCTCACCTCTGAGCGTGCCTTCCGCATTTTATAGTGCCGTGAACGCCTATCACGTGTCTGCTAACGCTCACCTCAACATTGAACTTTGCCCCCCCCCCCCCCCCCCCCCCCCGTCCCCCATCAGCTCCGAACGCACTTCTTCTATCCCCAGGGCACACCATCGGGGGCGGCTCCACCATCCAGACCACCAACCCGGCGGCCATGGGGTACCCGGACCTGAACTTCTACCACTACCAGGGCATCACCGTGGGGTCATTCAACGTGCCGGGCTCCAACAACAACGTGGTAAGCGCAGGCATCCGCACAGCAGGCTTACAGCGTAGCAGGCATACAGTGCGTTGCTCGTCGCAACTGCGACCTGCGAGACTAGATGCGTTATGCAGACATTGTGTGAGTGTGTGTTTGATGTCTCGGCCTTTAGACGTTGCCTGCATGTGCACCAATGCTGGCTCACGTGCTGGCAGTTCTTCCCTCTTTCTGGTGCCGCATCACGACTATTCAGGCCGCCCCCTCGATGTGCTTAGTCTGTAGATGTGTGCTCCGTACGCAGCCCTGCGTGCGCATTAATCCGCTGTCGGATCTTCTATATTTTTGTGCCTGCATTATCTCCATACAGGCCGCCCCCCTCACAGCCGACGGAACTGCAGATGAGACGTGCATGTGGTTCTCATCGGACGTTCAGAAAACCGGCAAGCCGGCCTCCTCGAGCCCCGGCTACAACTGCCAGAAGAACTCGTTCCGCTCGTGCCAGGACTGCATCGACGCCACCAACGAGTTCATCGCGCGCGACGCTGCCAACACCGCTTTCCTGAAGCAGGTGCGTGACAGCGCTGCTGGGTGCTGTAGCACAATGTGCGTGAGCTGCGTGTGTATGTTTTGTTTTCTGCATGGTTTTTGCTGTGGTTGAGCCAGGACGCCCCCCCATGACCACTCAGTCAGGCCGCGTCTCTCGGCCGCCCCTGGCGTGGAAGCCGGTGACGCAGCGCCGGCATGTGGCAAGTATAGTGTAGTTCAACTGTGAAGTTCACATGTAGTACACTGCGAAGGAGCCGGCTGAATGCGGCAGCAGCAGGGCATTCGCAGAGTGCTGTCGTCTGGGGCAATACGGAAGCACCTCACGTGTCAGGACCGCCGCATTCGTCGCCACGAACGAGTGCGGAGAACTCAACTCGACAAGCGTCGCCGCCTCGTGAACATCGTATGGGAGATTTGTTTTTTGCTTGCTGCGCTCCATGCAAAGTAACGCCGCTGGTCATACATAGCTCGCAAGTCGATCACACAAGCTGCTCGTAAGCCTTTGCACGATGCATGACGCATATGCAACTATTCATGGCACCACCCTATTTATCGCGTCATCAAATGCCCGTCTGGGACAAACAACAAGTATTGTTTTGGCTTCCGAGCAATCAAATTGAGGGGGAAATAGCGTGGCGCAAAGCAACAAAATATTTATCGCAGGTACCGTGCTGACGTACGTGGAGCGGTTTTCTGCAGCAGATATGTGCAAGAAGAGTACAGCACGGAGGGAAGTGCTCGGACTACAACACGCCGCCGTCAAGACACGTGCACAGACCACCTGAATCGCGCCTCAGATGCCCAGCTCTCACATCTGACTTTGAGTGTACATGCAGGTGCCACCCTGAGCTGAGCATGCTGCTGCTGCTGCTGCTGCTGCTGCTGCTGCCGCTGCTGCTGCTGCCACCAACGTCATCACGGACTCCATGCGCTGTTGTTGCTCCGCCAGACGTTTGCCGCTGCCAAGGCCAATGCGTCCAAGGGCGTCCTTGTGGTCAAACAGGCGGTAAGTGCCCCCACCAGAAGTGTACGTTTATATAAATGTAATTCCATCTATACAACTAAGTTATGGCAAAATCGCCGGTAGCAGTTGCACCTTATGAGGCAGCTACCATCCTTGGCACGCTGACTAGGGTTTTTCGAGCGCATCTTGCGGCTTGCAGTGCAAAAGTGTGGAGTGACACATCGTTAAGGGGCATGGACTCTGTCGAGTCTCTGACAACACCCCCCCCCCCTCTAAGTAGCGGCAGTGCTGTCAACAGTCACATCGAATGGGCCGCGCCCGGAGATGAGTCGTGAGTGACCCCCCCCCCCCCTCATCTGACTTCAAAGCCGGTGTGCACCCAATATCGCTGAACTCTTTGCATCTCAGAAGTGATTGTTCGTACTGCTGTGGACAGACGGCAGGTCATCAAAAGCAGCAGCGCTCTCAGGGCCTTGAAGGCAATGATCGTCCATAGAGCTGGGGTGTCCGTCCGCGTATAACCTACTTCTTAAGTATATGACCGTGTCCTTAGGGCTCGGGTTAGCCTAACCCTGCCCTAACCCAAGAACTTGCATGTCACGCGCAGGAATAAATTATAGTCACACACAGGTCCTGAGTTTGTGTGCTCTCAAATTCATTCGGCATCCTGGCCCGATGAAGAAGCTGAAGGTCTGAATTGGCAAGATTTCAGGCTGCTGCCGAGGCAAGACTCTCACTCTCTAGTTGCCCTTGAACATGCACGTACAGCGGCTGGCATGCTTGGCTGCGCTCGTTGCATGAACATCACATTGTGACTCACTGGCGGCGGCACACGCAGCGTATGCACATGCCAAGGCGCGAAGAACACTGTGGAAGTCAGTGTGTATTTCATTGCAACCTTCCTGTGTATTTCACATACTGTTGGCGTTGCATTCCAGCAGGCTAGCGCAGCGCCTGAACTTATTATGCCAATGTCTTGTACCGTCCCGCCACGCCGTACATTAGTTTCACCCGGCAACACAATACCTACCGTATGCCGCTGCAGGACATGACCTCGCCGGACTCCACCTCGGCCACGTTCGGCACCCTGGCGTTCCCGTACCCCTCCGTCTCCGGCGGCCAGTACGCGACCGACGGCTACGAGAACTTTGTCAACGCGCTGCACGACGAGGTGGCGGCGTACCCCGGCCAGGTCCTGCTCGTGCACGGCGACTCGCACGTGAGTACCACTTCAACTTGAGGTTTCAGCGTACTTCAATGTGAGGTTTTACGAGCTGACTTCGGCGCACCGCGCCAGTCACCTCGAGCGGCCACTACATGGCTGCTGGGTTCACGACGTGTGTGACATGCCGTTCGTGGCGGGGTGGTGGCATTGCCTGGTCAGGTTGCGCTCAAAAATGGTCTGTCACACAAAATCTCTCTGTATTCCGTTGTTCAAGTTGACAAGCACCATCCACCACGGCCGGTGCGCACGTAGCGGGTCGTGAGCGCATTCCATGATGAGGTAAGTGCGTTGAGGTGACAGCGCCCCGCGGCCAGGTTTCGTGACTTGCGCACGACCGCCGCGGAAGCAGTTTGCATCGAGTAGTACGGGTGGTGAGCTGCAGATCGCTGCCTGCTGACGTTCGCTGTGCGTGATGCGCATGTGCACAATACATCTGGCGCCAAGGCGCGTGGAATGTACTCTTCAAGTTCTTTGAACCATGCGTATGAAAGCACACCTGCTCGTAAGTCAACGCATCCCAGAGTGCGTGGCACGGCTAGCACCGCGAATGCATGCTTCAGACCTCTGCTGCGCGTTTTTGGGACAGCGGCAGCAGTCATCCTTGTCCTAATCACTACGGAGGGTGCACATGTGCCATCAAGCATCGATGCCCGAGTCGTCGTTGAACGTGGACATCTCTTTTCTCTTGCCCCTGCAGGAATTCGTGAACCAGTCCGGCGAGATGGGGCTGCCCAACTTCAAGCGCGTCATGAACCCCGGCGAGGCGCAGGTGAACTGGGTCAAGGTCACCGTCGACGCGAGCGCGGGCACCGCCGCCGACAACTACAGCGGCCTCTTCTCCGTCGCGCAGCAGGTCCCCAACCCCATGCTGCACGCCGAGTCGTGCGAGAGCTGAGATGACGTGGCAGCGCTCCATTACATTTTTGCCTTACTAAGAGAGACCTGCGTGTCCCTACATAGGGTCAAGGCGGCATAGAATATGCGGTGATTTTGTCCATGGCGCCGAAGGCGTGTGCTTGACGAGCAGCGCCACGAGTTGCGCGAGTTCAGCCTGTAGACCAGGTCCGCATCAACAGCGGAGCCCTGCACATCATGTCTCTGCAGCCGCACTGGTGGCAACCAGCGCCGTTTGTGAGCGGTCCCGACGCACGTTCCCAGCCGGGGGTGCGTAGATCATCCTTTCCCCGCTTATTAAATTTATTATTTTCTTCATAGGAATTGCCAGAGCACGTCGACCACATCACACCCTACACCGGATTCGTGTACACCGTTTTGTCAGATGTCAGGTTTCCGCTCTTCTCTTGTATGTTTACTAGCCAAGAGCGTCAGCATGCAAGGTGCGAGCTACGCCCTCAGCATACCATTAATGCCCGGCTTGATGTTTCGAGAAGGGTACCAGCTTGTCAAATTTGATGCAGCAGGTAGACGACTAAAGATAGCACAACTTTCAACTATTGCCTCCCCTCCCCACTGCCTGCTGCCGTGTCGGTTTTGCCACCTTTTTGGAGAAGAGAACGGCATGAGCACCTGTGGCATAGTGCACGAAAGATGGATTTCATTGTTTCAAAATACGACTTCAACGAAGACGCAAGCTTCCACGGTGCTTGATCCGCTACCTTCTGTGAAATCTGATGTCATAATCTCTGAAGGCACCCTAGTGTGTGATTCAACCGGCTACAACGTCCTCGGCTTCATGTGCGCAGTTCGGCAGTAGCATGATACGTGGCTTGCCGGCTGGCCATGGGCAGGGTTTATTCCAAGATTCAAGATTCCCTTCAACTTCAACTGCATCAACGTTGGTGCGAAAGGCACAGCACCACACACGCATTGTGTGTGTGCTAAAAGGAATTTAGGATTCGATCATGCTTGTGGCCCTGGCATCGGCAGCACTACCACTTCAACACTGCACACCAGCGCGAGAGCAGCAGCATGATGAAGGTCCTCGTGTGCTTGGCTGCCGCCTTGGCCGTCGTCTACGGTGCCCGGTGCCCTGCCCCCGCCACCAGCTCCTACTCGTTCGGTAAGTTCGTACAACATTGCAGCATTACATCGACTGAAGTCCTCCAGCTGCACCCACCTTGTGATCTGCCACCTTGCTAGATACTGATGCTCAAACGTGATGCTCTCCAGTGCCGAGCAGTTGTGCCGGGCTTCATCATCAAGCTGCAAAGCTGTGCTCTTAGCTTGGATCGTGTGGATGCAATGTCAATGCACCATGAGAAGCATGAGAAGCAGTCGAAAGATGCATTTGCATCGCCTACTTTTGCCCCCTACCCGCGCAAAAAATTTGCACCGAGCAGCACGTCTGGATCCTACAGTATGCCTGGTGGTGTACAGTCTGTTCGCAGTTCTTCGTGAACTGGCAATGGATGTACCTACTGTAGGTGCTTGTGAATCATGCTTGGGACTCCTGGTTGCACATGCAGCATGCAGCACTCAGCACATCAGATGACGGCAAGCATGACCAGCTGAAGCGTGTAAGATTCAGCATCTTGCATCTTGCAAGGTATACTGTAGTTCAGCTGCTGCAGCAGCAGAGTACTCGACAAGCGTGAGCGACCTGCCGCGGCAGACACGTGCATGCCTCGTGCAGCACGCGAACCGCGTGTTGAACGAGAAGCATCATCAACTGCGCTGCCAGCCCCAGCACACCGTGTTGGTTTGGCTCCCAGCGCTTAAGCAGAAGCAGCTAAAAGCAGCGCGCCATGGCCACCTACACTTCAATTGACTCTCTCGTAGTATGGCTGGTGCCGGCGCTGCAGGCGTGTTCGGGGACATGCCGTACTACTTCAGCGACACCATCATGAACAAGTACCTGACCCCCACCAAGAACTACAAGCGCGACCCGTTCGTGCGGAACGTGGTGGACAGGTGAGCAACTTGAATGCGTGATTCATTTCACACGACTCGTGTCGACGACTCATGAAGTCCTACACATGTGACCGGGAGCTGTTGATGCAATGTATCGCGATCCCTGCATTGCATTATGGTTTTGCTGATGTATTGTACTTACGCCGCGGCTCGTTACGTGAACTGTAAGATCTCGGTACCTGCATGATGTCGTACAGGTAGCGAGATGCCTTGCGGTAATGATGGTGCACAAATGGCATACTGCGTTGCATCGATGACGCCCGGGCGCACGGTGCAGTGTATCACGACAGACTGCTTGATCTGTACTGAGCATTCAGAGGCTGTGATGCCTCGCGTAACCCGCAGCATGTGTCGGCAGCCTGCTGGCAAACGCACGGACTCAAGGAGTGACGAATTGTTGTGGCACTCATTCGTAACGGCACAAGGTTTTGATTCACGAATGGTGTGATGACTTCTTCATCAATAACTGCAAAAATATTGTATGCTGGCGGACACCCATCATGTTCAGAGAGGCCCGCCATTTGGCGCAAAATACATGCCGGCGGTTCAGCTTGAGCTGTGCTGCATACGTAGTGGATTGGGATTACCGTAAATCACGGGGTATAAGATAGTAACTCGGTATAAGAAACGGGTATATTATACGGCGTACATATAAGATACCCGTTTCTGGCGTACAAGATACTCGTTTCTTATAAATAGCATTCTGACAGCAAGTATGTCTAAGATACTAGGTTTATAAGATACTCCCTTTCTTATACGGCGTATAAGAAACTCATACCTAAGAGGGCCTAAAAGCTGGCGTTGTTAAGGAACGGGCGTCTTATACCCCGTGATTTACGGTAAATCACGATCATATGGTACATGTATCTGGTTAGGTTGAGAATCATGTAGCCAACTGAAGTGTTTTGCTGGAAGGCCAGATTTCATGTTGCAAACGTGACAGCTATGCCTTGCTGTCTGTTGTGAGCACCTCCGCGGCTTCATCGTACTCAACCCTCCCTCCCATTGGTTCTTGCAAATCAGGACCCGGTAGTACTGCTGGTACGACTGGTAGAGCAATTGCATGAGTTGCCGTAACCTGCTCTCCCAAGTGGTGACCTTCAGGGCTTCCGACTTGTGTAGGTCCGGGTATTGGCATACGTGCCGCATGCTGCAGCTTGCACTGCACCACCGACACTAGCATATGTAACGGAGTGAGTCTACACGCCATACTGGGCGAGCGGTATTCTAAAGCAACTACTGAGCAGTGCTGCGTGCGCGCAGCACCACTTTTTCTAAAGGCAGTGCCGGTCAGGCCCTTCACAGAGTCACTGTGACATGCGCCGCTGCTGCTGCACTCAGCAAAGCCCTGCGGCTTGCCGTTGTAGCAGGCAAGACTCAGTGCAGGAGTTTCGCCGTAAATGCACACTCGCAAAGTAGGAGCTGCATAGAAGGAAGTGACCTGACCTCTGGTTCATGCTCAAAGACTTGGAGTCTGTCCGTCGATTAACTGGTGCCATGACAAAGTGCAAGTTGCATAAGCAGGAGAACAATCATAAAAGACGAAAGTCAATCAAAGACGTTTTAAGTTTGAAGATGTGGTTTCCACTTCAAAAGCAATGTGCATCACAAATCATATGCTTCTGAGTAGCATGTCATATCTGGTCTGAAACCACAGCATTCCTACGACTTCGAGGTGTTCTCCATCAGATCCGGCGTCTCTACCCTCATACGTAATGATACCATTTACTTCCATCACATAATGCTATGAGCGCTCATGTGCACCCGGCACGACGTCGTCAGCGAAAGCGTACTTCAAGCCCTGACACTCCGTTTTTCCGCGCCTCACCGCCGCAGCATGAACGGCGCGGGCCTCTCATTCCTGGCCTTCACCGGCGACACCAAGTCGGGCAAGACCTCTTGCGCCAACATCGTGGATGACACCTGGTTCAAGCTCATCACCACCTCCTTCAAGTGAGTGCAGAGGAATCGCTCACAGATAAACAGGTAGACAGGCACATCATTGGGTTCGAGACAGACCCCGCATGACCCCATGGCGCGGATGAAGACAGCGCCCTCTGCGGAAACAAGACGCGCATGGCAACTGTTCCATTGGCCCTCAAGCTGAAAGCAAAACCTTTGTTGAACCTCTGGGCGTACGTCCCGCGCACCGTCGCGCTGCGGCGCCGTCTCGCGCTGAGCCTCTCCGCTCCCCCCCCCTGTCCCCCCCTGTCCCCCCCCGCGCAGCGCTCCGCTTGTGTACTCCGTCGGCGACAACGAGTGGACGGACTGCCACAGGAACACAGGCGCGCCGACAAACCCCCTGGACCGCCTCGCATACGTACGTACCCCCCCGTGTGGTGGGCGGCAGCACGGCTCAGCATGTCCGGCGCATCCGCCTGTTGAGTGGCACATCACCGCTGCCTGTCATGCGTTGTGTCCTTGCTCTGCGGAGCGTGAACCTGTGAAAGGTGTCGCGCCTTAATAGCAATCGGACAACGCTTCCAGGCGATCACGCCCCACAAGCAATGACCCTTTTCTCTCCCCCCATACGAGCGAGCAACGCTTCGCTGGGCATCGTTCCATGATGTCAGGATGTCTCGAGGGGGGCGGGGATGATCGGTGAAGCAAGTCAAACCCCTCAGCGCTGCCAGTCAAACCATGCTATAAATGTCTTCTATAGTGGACAGCATACAGCCATTGCTGCACATTTACTGAGCGTTGCTGCCTTACCCGCCTCCGCGTCGCACCCCCCGCAGCTCCGGTCCAAGTTCTTCAAAGGCAAGACCCTCGGCGGCGCGTGCTCCATCGAAACCCCCAGCCAGATTGTCAAGGGGTACCCCGAGAATGTACGCTTCAACTACGGCAAGATCACCGTCGCCGCCGTCCACGTCGTGGGGTCCAACAACAATGTGGTGAGTCACTTTCGAACTTGTGCGCGTTGAAGGAAAGAGAGGCTATGGCGGGCTCCAGGGGCCACTGCTAGCTGTGGCAGCTGTGCGTCGGAAGTGATGCCGTGATAGGTCGAGTAGAGTACAGTGACCCTGACTAGGTTTGGGTTAGGGTTAGCCTAACCCTAACCCTAACCCTAAGGTTAGCCTAACCCTAACCCTAACCCTAAGCAGCTGCATAGGACGTGAGCCGTAGGAACGCAGCGGACACCCGGCGTTCCTTGGGCCTCCATGAAAGTGTATGAGTGCGGTGACGTCGTGTCCTCGGAGGTGTACACTTGGGCATATGGTCAGGTGGACGCTGCAGATGGCATTGGGCAACGACGCCTGCACCATCACACAACGGCACCCCCCCGCAAGATGTTAGGGCGAGAGCACAGCTGTGCACGCGCTGCCAGCTGCGGCTGCGTGTGCTCTCAGTCGACGAAAATGCTCTGTCTGGGCTTCTAGAACGAAAGCGGGCGCACTACAAATCTCATCCCCTTTTTCATGCCATTGACCTCCAAGACACAACCCAGAAGCATTTACATTCTCACCCCCGGCAAGCCCCAGCGCTCGACGGTCTGTGCTGCAATAGACACGTTGCCAAGGCCTCACGCAGGCGCGTGGGCACCCCTGCTATGTCAGGCATGTACGCACCCGTGGTTTTGCTCAGCAATTGCATCTTCCGCTGCTGCCGCTCGCTTCCGGCGCTGAAAACCTAGGCGCTTCAATACAGCACCAGTTATAGTCACTAGTACGTTGAAATACAGCATAAAACACACTTGAGATTGCACTTCCCTGTTTTGATGTTTTACTTATCAAAATATTAATTATTATGACTTATGCGCATGCGAAACGACAACGCAGGCCGCCCCCCTCACCGCCGAAGGCGCCGCCGACGAGAGCTGCGCGGACTGGTTCTCGACGGATGCTCAGGCGACCGGCAAGCCCGCCTCCACCAGCGCCGCATACAACTGCCAGAAGAACTCTTTCCGCTCGTGCCAGGAGTGCATCGACGCGACCAACGAGTTCATCGCCCGCGACGCCGCCGGCATCGCCTTCATGAAGACGGTGAGCGGGGGGGGGGGGGTTGAATGAATGAATCATGTAGGCATGTTCACGAATGTGAATTGCGAGTGAAACGCTGAGCATGATCGCATCGACGCGACCAACGAGTTCAACGAGCGCGACGCCGCCGGCATCGCCTTCATGAAGACGGTTAGCGCAGGGAAGGGGGGCGGGCTTGAATGAATAAATTGTGCAGGTGTGTTCATGAGTATAAATCACGCATGAACGGCTGAGCGTGACTGCATCGACGCGATCAACAAGTTCATCGCGCGCGACGCCGCCGGCATCGCCTTCCTCAAAACGGCGAGCGGGGGGTGCGGGGCCGTGCATGAATGCCATCAGTGAGTCGTGTAGGCATGTTAATGAACGTGAAACATGAGTGAACCGATGCACGCACCAGCATTGCCTTCGTCAGGAGGTGAGTGAGAGGGTGGGGAGGGGGGGGTGGGGGGGTGAACGCATTGCCTGTGATTTGATGAACACATACATTAGCCGAACACAGTTTGTCGTCGCCAAGTATTAGTGCACATCTGATTGCAATGCGTTGACCTGCATGCTGGGAGCCGCCTGCCCATGACAAGAGCGTCTGTGTAAGCGCCAGCACAGCTACGACGTGCGCAAGGGGACGCAGCAGGCCGTGGTGCTCGCACGCCACGCACGCACTCATGCACCACGTTCTGGTACACAACCAGACGACAGTGCGGTCTGACGCACATTGCACCTGCGGCCGCGGCACCGCGCAGACGTTTGCCGCCGCCGAGATGGCTTGTTCAATACGTGAGCACCTACATGTGAAATACCCACATTGTACACTGCTAGGAACCGCGTTTCTGACGTGCGCTGCTGCCCCGCCGCGCCGCGAGCCCGCAGACGTTCGCCTCCGCCAAGGCGCGCGGCTCCCGCGGCGTCGTCATCGTCATCCAGGCGGTAAGCTCCCCCGTGTCTGAACGCGTGACGCTATTGCTTCCGCCGCATATGAGAGAGAGCTGCATGGGGCCTGGCCTCGGTAGCGAGAGCGCGATGCGGTCGGCAACTTTGGGGTCCCCCCCCTTCGATCATGTCGAAATATTGTTAGTGCATGGCCTCGCATGCTGCCGATTGCTATCAAGCGCCTGCGAGCCGGTGGCGCGCGTCTCACCGCCGTCGCTGTGCAGTGCTCAGCCAGGCGCTACTGCAGCATTCCACCCTGGCGCCTCATGCAGAAGTCAGCGCGTCCCACATTGTTGCAGTTTATTGTGTTCCGGCAATGGTTAGAGGCGCGTGCGCGGGCTGCGTCGGACGTGAATCAGTGCGGCGCGCGCTGCGCAGCACCGCAGAGGCATGGCGTCGAGCGCCTCGGCACTGTCACCCCGTCCATCGGCGGCCGCACGAAGATGTCCATGTTTGGCGCCGTACACTCTGTCATTTATATGGTTGCAGTTGACTCTCCCCGCACGAGCGGGCGCGCCACCGCACCGGTCACTGCCGCCTCACGATATTAACGGCGTCGCACGAGCGCCGTCGCCCAGCACTTCAAAGTTGAGGCGGCGGACTCTCCGCCCACATGAGCCCCGTTGCCGCACGTCATACTTCAAATTCAACTGCATCGTTCGCCGGTTGTGCGCAGGACATGACCTCGCCGGACCCCACTGCGCTCACGTACGGCACCCTGGCGTACCCCTACCCCTCGGTTGCGGGCGGCCAGTACGCGACCGACGGCTACGAGAACTTTGCAACCGCGCTGTACGAGGAGGCGTCTGCGTTCCCCGGACAGGTCCTGCTGCTGCACGGCGACTCTCACGTGAGTGGCGCGGGTGCTTCAAGTGTGACTTGCCGTCAGGTTCAGCATGCCTGCGTGGTTAGTTGCGTGCAAGTTGCTGCAACGCGGTGTGATGTGCGCTCTCGATCGGTTCAGTGCATGATGGATAGGACGGTGTGTCATCATGCCCCAGGTTCTGCTGGGACGCAGCGCCACTCTCACTCACACTCTTGCGCTGCAAGGCGGCATGGGGAGTAGTATGCGACATTCGGCTCGTATTCCTCATCGTTGGCGCGTGGTCACAGACGTGACAACCATATGAGTCATGGCAGCTCAAGTAGTCTAGGCTAGTGGCACTCCTTGCCTTCAGCCAGACTTGCGTGCATCGAGCCCCCCTTCTGCGTTGCTTGCCTGAGGGCCCGCCCTCGCCACAGCGCACCACAAGTGCCGCACGTCGAGCGAGCTCGCAAAATGCTTTCAAATACGTTGATAACGACGTTCCCAAAACGTGCGGCGCGCCAGGTCTTTGTCCACGAGACCAACTCCATGGGCCTGCCCAACCTCCAGCGCGTCATGAACCCCGGCGAGACGCAGTTCAACTGGGTCAAGGTCACCGTCAACGAGGCCGCGGGCTGCACGTGCAACGCGTACGAGGGCACCTTCAGCGTGGAGGAGGTCATCGCCAACGCGGGGCCGCACACCGAGTCGTGCGACCCCATCAAGGGCTGCTGAGCGCTGCTGTTTGCCATGGAGCATACATACCCCCCCCCCTCCCCCGTAGTTCAAGTGGCGGTGACGCTGCGCGTGGCGCGCTCCGCCGCTGCTGCGGCAGGGCCGGAGCGCGCCACTGCTGCGGCAGGGCCGAATCGTCGCATGCGTCGTTGCTCGCAGGCCTAGGCCATGGAGAGAGGCGGGGGAGCAAGCACTGCAGCAGTTGCCTCGTTGCGTCAGATATGAGAAGTATGTGTGTTACCGTAGTTTTATCCCCGGTGTACCGGATGGCAGTATGAGTCTTTCACTCCTCGTGGTATCGTCGTATTTTTGCAGAAGCGTAGTGCAGGCGCAGCGCTCGGCAGAGTAGAACAGCCGCTGCGCCAGCAGATTTTCACGTTGGCGATCGTTCATCAAAGCAGGGACAGGTTGGGGGGGGGGCGGTAGCTGAAGCAATCTGGGGATAAGAGGTGATTTACCCACAGGCTGTTGAGCGCTGCCTGCGATGCGTGCGCGTACCCGTCGTTGCGTGGGTGGGGGGGAGGGGTGGCGGAAGGTGTGTCACACATCTCCTAGCTAAATGTCAGACCCCAATTTTGGAACGTCGCTTTTGCTTTTCCATGCATCACTCACAGCTGTATCTGTTTCTGAATGCGCTTGCTTGATTGATCTTTGCAGCATGTTGTTGTGATGCAATTTTGCTGCACCATGTCGTGGCTGAGGTGCAATGATGTCGTGTCCAAGCCACCATCAGCTGCAACGTATCGATGCATGTCACGCAATGCCTTGGGGCAGCCCTTGTGTGTACAGCTACGGTACAGCAACCAATGTCCGACAGCCCCAGAGCGCGATGTGCGTGGCAGCGCACGTACGCAAGGAGTGCATGGGGAGCTCAGTACAGGCTTCAACACCAAAAAGCAGGCGTGATCTGAACACAATCAGGTTCTTACTACAGATTCTTGCAGTGGAATGCATCCTTTATTGACAACAGCGCTGTACAAATGCGTGCTGGCCCTGAACTGCCTGCGGGGAACTACAGAACTCGGCAAGGTTGTGACAACAACATATATGTCGGCAACGAAAGGCCGCGTTCATGCAGAGGAGCACGGTTGCCCACGCACGCGGCGCTGTCAAACGCGCACTCCCTCTTTTCGCAGAGCAGCAGGACGGCACCATGACCAACACACGTGCAGCAACGAGAAACTAACGCATCCATGCAACACTGCCAATGCACACACACACTCATCATGTCTTATGCACAGGCGGCCGTGGCATTCACGCTGAGCTGCAGATCATTCGCCCAGGGCGATCGGCAGCAGCGAGCCGGGAGGATCGCGCTTACGCGCCGCCCCCCGCGGCGACGCCATCGCCGCCGCCCCGCCCCCATGCCGCAGCTCCCCAAAAGGTGACGGCGCCGCCGCCCCCGACCCCCGCCGGTCGCTGGCGCTCACCGGTTTTGCCGGCAACTTGAGAGCTGCCGATGGCGATGAGGGTTTGCCCGGTGCCGCCGCAGCTGCTGGGCCGTTGGCCGCGGCGGCAGCGGCGGCGGCGGCAGCACCGGCGGCGGCATCCATGGCGATGGCAGCGGGGACAGTGTCGCTGCTGCCGGCGCCGCCGTCGACGCCTTCATTGCCGCCGCCGCCACCGCCGTCGCTGGCAACGACTCCGGCAGCATCGCCGCTGCCGGCGCCGCTGCCGCCGCCGCCGCCGGCACCGCCAGCGCTGCGGCGCTTGCCGCCGCGCCGGTGCTTGCTCTTGCGGTCGCCGGCGCCGCCGCCGCCCGCCGCGGCGCCCGCGGGCCGGTCGCCGCGGTCCGCGCGTTCGCGCCGCAGCGTGAAGTCCACGTCAGCCGTGACCGACAGGTGGAAGGGGCCCTTCTTGCCAGGCGCAAACGTTGCGGGCATGATCTGCGCGCGGCGCGGCGGTGTCGCGGGTCGGCGGCAGCGCGCGGGCGGGCGGCAGCGCGATGGGAACAAGTGGGGTCAGAGTAGTGCTTGAGCCCTGACCATGAGGTGATTCTATGCGATGCACGGGAGCGCGCGTATGGGGTTTCGCGGCGCATGCGTCTCTGCGCTGCAAGTTCACGGGCGCCGTCCCCGATGTCATCGCGGCACTTGCGCGCCGCGCCGCGGCGGTCGCGTTGACACACCGCAGCGCGCTAGCGCTGCTAAAAGGCCGCACTGACCTCCCATCGCACTCATAGATAATGCCTGACATGTGGCGGCAGCAGCGATCGTCGGTGCTCTGCGGTGCACACATGGCAGTGATGATTTGATGGCTGCGCTCTCAGTGATGCGGGCCGACAGCGCTCACCGTGAAGGCGTCGTCCGGCCCGGCGCTCTCCAGCACGAACCCCGCGGGTGTCGCGACGCAGTGCGTCGGCACGAACGGTGACTCGTCCCACGGCTTGCCTTCGTGCAGCACGGCGCCGGGCGCGCGCACGGGGCGCGTCCCGTGCAGCACGTAGAAGCCCATCATGCAGCCGACGGAGTCCGCCTGGCACGCCGCGCGCCACTCCGCCTCGGGGCGGCTGAGGGCGATGCGCACGCGCGCCGCGCCTGGCGGGAGGGGGGGAGTGAGTGGGTGAGTGAGTGAGTGACTAAGTGAGTCAGCGCGCAGTTGCTGCAGAGTCGTACTCTGGCATGCGGCGCGCGACTCTGCCTCGGGGGCGGCTGAGGGCGATGCGCACGCGCGCCGCGCCTGGGGGGGGGGGGTGGGGGCGAGTGAGCGAGTGAGTGGGTGAGTGAGTAAGTGAGCTAGTGGAGACCCACACTCTGGCATGCTCCACTGCGCCTCCGGGCGGCTGAGGGCGACGCGCACGCGCATCGCGCCTGGGAAAGCATAAAACTGAGTGAGTGAGTGAGTGAGTGAGTGAGCAAGCAAGTAAACTCTAGCGTGCTGTAACGCGCCCTCTCCGTCGTGCAGCAACGGCCACGCTCGCAGCACGTCCCGACCACTTTGCAGGGCACGCGCCGCAAGCGCCTCGCACAGCCGCAGCGCTTTCTTGGCATCGTCAACACACGCCGTCCCGAAGTCAGTCTACAGTTACGTGCGGTGGGAACTCATCAGTGCTCAGCACCGCCGGACCCGACACCCACCCGCGTCGCGCAGCCGCAGCTGGAACGCCGGGTTGCGGCGCCACGTCTCGGCGTGCAGGTGCGCGCCGCCGGCGCTGCCCTCCGCCCACTCCGCCGCGAGCGCGCGCGACGTCGCCTCCGGCAGCTCGCGCGCGTCGAGCGGCAGGTCGCTGTGCACCTCGAGCGCGAACGCGCCGCGCGCGCCGCGCTCGCCGAGCGTCGGCACGACGAGGACGCCGTGCGGCGCCCAGTCGCGGCGCAGCGCGGGGAGCGCGGCCGCCGCGGCGTCGGGGGACGCGTAGGAGGACATCTGGCACCACTCCGCGGGCGCGATGCTGATCTGCGCGCCGGGGGGGAGGGGACGGGGGGGAGGGGGGTTTGTGGTGGGGTAGGCATGCGGTGTATGTCAGAAGAGTGCGGCTCTGCGGTATGCAACCTTGTCCTGTTGAACTTGAACGGTAGAACGTGGAACTGTTTTGAAATGGCCAGGAAAAACCTGCAGGCACCACTTGCGTGCAGGGCACAGGGGAGGCGATGATGCTGCTCTGCGCAAAGCTAGGGGTAGGCGGCTGTGACAAGAGGGTACCATGAGAGCGCGCAGCATGACAGGCACACAATGCCTCCTGCGGCCACTTTGACGCCTCCTGCGGCCACTTTAACCTGCCGTCATCAAAAGTCTTGACGGAGACACAGCATGACGCGGACACTTCGCCACACGTCCCGTCACTGTGGCAAACCCCCGCCGCGCAGCAACAGCCACTGCGCGCGCAACCCCCACCTTGCGGTCCGGCAGTGCGTTGTCGCCGCCGCCGCCGCGCCGCCCCCCCTTGCCCCCCTCCCCCTCCCCCTCCCCCTCGCCGTCGCTGCCGCCGCCGCCGCCGCCGCCGCTGCGCCATCGCCCCGCGGCGCCGCTGTGCGGTGCGCGCCGCAGCGAGGACGCCTTGCGCGGCACGGGGCGCCCGAGCGCGTCGACGCGCGCGTCGCCGGGGCCGGGGCGGCGTGGCGGCGGCGCGTCCGCGCGCGGCGCCGCGCGGCAGATGACGACGCCGACGGCCGGCGGCCGCAGGCCCGCGCTCGAGCGGCGGCCGGCGGAGGCGGCGGCGGAGGAGGCCTGCGGCAGCGGGTGAGAGGCGGCATGAAGTCATATGCTGCAACTAGTCATGCCTTGGGGTGATCAAGTAGGTCTGGGGTACCTTGGCTTAACCAATGCTGTGCAGACACATGAGAGCCTGCGATTACAACAGGCAGCGGCGGCGCGAGGGCGTGCATGTGTGCGTGAGCGAGACTGGCCGGCGTGCGGCGGGGGAGTATCGGGGCTCTGAAGGTGTGCAGGTGACAGGGTTCGGGGCGGCAGCAGTGCAGCATGGGCAGACGATGGCGGCGCGGGCAGCCGGCAGTGGCGGCAGCAGCGCCGCGCTGGAGACTGCAGCGCGCGGAGGCAGGCGCTGGGTGGTGCCAGGGAGGGATGGTGCGGACCTCCTATGTGGGGGACGCCTGGGCAGTTGACAAGGGGGGGCTGCTTCGCGTCGAAGTGGTTGCTTTGTGCAGGCACGTGAAACCATTAGGAGGCAGACATTGTAAAATGCTATGGACTGTCAGCAAAACCTGCCGCCAAACGGCTGCCGCCAGCACCACAATTCCTGGGGCTCCTACCGCGGTAGTGTATTGCGCCGATGGGGCATGGCAGTGGCGCCTGCCTGATGCTCCGCTTCAAACACAGTCGTCAACGACAGCCTCGTGTAGGCTACCGCAGGGGCGGCGTCACACCAATTGCGCCGCAGAAGCACGTGCACGGCACAAGAAGCCAGCAATCAGGTGATGCTCAGCA
Source organism: Tribonema minus (assembly GCA_017506865.1). Classification (NCBI taxonomy): domain Eukaryota; class Xanthophyceae; order Tribonematales; family Tribonemataceae; genus Tribonema; species Tribonema minus. The sequence goes on from JAFCMP010000037.1 coordinate 232,443, forward strand.
GCGCAGTGCTGCCGTGCGACCCCGGCGCGAGCGCGCACCTTGGGGGGCTTGCCGCCGCGCGCGCCGCCGCCGCCGCCGCCGGGCCCGTCCGCCACGCGCCGCAGCACCAGCTTGACGTCGACGGAGTCGTACGCGGCGCCGTCGGGGATGCGCAGCCAGAACTGCGGGTTCTGGCACCACTTGGGGTTGTTGCGCACGCCGCGGCCCTCCTTGCCGCCGCCGCCGCCGCCGCCGCCGCTGCCGCTGGGCGCCTCTTCCGGCAGGCGCAGCGGGCCGCCGGCGGTGTCGCGCTCGGAGGTGCGGTCCCACGTGCCGCGCAGGTACAGCGTGTGCGTCTCGGGGACGGGCTCCATGACGACGTCCTGGCGGGGGGGGGAGAGGGGCAAGGGGGGGAAAGCGGGGGCTGAGTGCGTGCGGTGTGGGGGGGGGCTAGCGGCATGGCAAAGCATACAAACGAGGGGGGGGGGGGGGGGGGGGGGCATGCGGGCGCTGCGCGTAATGGTGATATCTCGTGCGCGTGCCCATTGGCGCACGGAGCGGACGCTGGGGCGAGAGTGTGCTGCTGCGGGTGGCGGGCGCCCGCCAATGGCGCGAGCGCACGCGGCGCAAGCGAGAGGCATGCGGGGCCCCATGCAGTCACGCAGAGGGTCATGACGTCATTCCTGCCGCGGCGCGCTCCCGCAAAAGCGCAGGTATTTCAGATTCACTGTCGACGCACGTCTAGACGTGCACGGCAAGCACGCGCCACGCATGCGACGCCCGCCGCGCGCGCCACCGCGAGAAAGCCCCGTCAACCAACAAACTACCGCGCGCGCCGCACGTGACTCACCGACTGCGCGAACACGCGCAGCGTGAACTTCCCCTCGCGCCCGAGCTCCGCGCACGTCGGCACGACCACGTACGCAAGCCGCGGGTCCAGCGTGACCCCCGCCTTGGCGACCTCGCGTTCAGGGCGCGCCGGCGCGAACGACGCGCGCGCGCTGTCCGTCACGACGTCCTCCGCGCGCCGCTCCCAGACGCGCGCGTGCGGCGCCGCGGCGGCGGCGGCGCCGCTGCCGCCGCGGCGGCGCGCGCGCAGCACCTCGAAGCCGACGCCGTGGTTCTCGCGCAGGTATGACGCGCTGCGACGGTCCTGTGGGGAAGTGGATGGGGGTGGGGGGGGGGGGGGGGGAGGTCAGGGCGGGGATTGGTGAAAGAGGGGTAGGCTATGATATTTTTACATTTACGCCGTGCACAGCGGTCACGGCAGCGCTGCTTCAAAGACTGCAGGGGCCTTTGCTCTGGGCGCTGCGCATAAACAGGCGACGTCAGGCTCGCTCCAAGCGCGAACGTCTGCCTGCAAAGCAGCATAAACCGGCGGCGGCGTGCGTTGTACTCAAACACGGCCGCCGCTGCCGCCACCGCCACCTCTCTCGTAAGGAGTGCACCGCGTGCGCGCACCTGCTGCATGAGGCTGATGAGAACCTCCGTGGGCTTGTCCACCGTCAGCCGATACTGCGGGTTGTTGAACCAGAACGGGTCGCCATCGGGCTGCACGTCTACCATGGTTGTGCGCCGAAGGCTCTCCGCGACGGCGTCGCCGCCGCCACCGCTGCGCGCCGCTGCCGCCGCCGGAGCTGCCGCGAGGCCCATGGCGCTGCGCCGCCGCGGCGCGCCGCCCGCCGTCTTGCCTGGGGGAGGGCGCGGGGGTAACAGAAAATGCGATCGTGAGACGCTTTGCGTGGGTGGGTGCTTCAAACGCTGACGTGAACGACGACAGGACTCCGACAGGGCGCTTATTTTTACAGCACGAGCGGGCTACAGCTCGAAGCTTGCAAGGTCTCGGTGACCGTGCCACGCTACTACACAGCAGGGGTGGCAGTGGAAAGGCAGGGCGGTGGACGAACGCCTATTGTGCAGTGTCGCGAGCTTGCACCAACAAGGCCACTGACGCTGCTCTAGCCCAGAATCCAACAGCCTGCCAGAATGAGCACTGCTCCAACGGCAGTACTTCAGCAGTTGCGTTCATGAGGGTTTTCACGCGGCGCTTTGCTGGCTGGCTGATTTCGAGCTGCTTCAACGGACGCACCGCCGCAGCTGCCGTCGGATGCATCACTCGCACCTGCGCGGCACGTTGGCGTGCACCCCAAGCACGCGAACCATCACACTCTTGAAGGTACAGAGGTGGAACGTCAACGACCACGTCGCGCTGCCACACAAACGCAGATCAAATCAAAGCAGCGCTCAGCGCAGCGCGCGACCACTCGCCTGCCCACTCCCCGTGCACGCAGTACTGGCGGAACCCCGCGCCGTCGGGGAAGACGCGGCACACGTACACGTGCGTGAAGCGCGCGACAAAGTCCTCCCACGCCATCCAGAACGTGCCGTCGCCGCCGTCGCGCCGCCACGGCCCGCCGCCGACGGCGTCAACGCCGCCGCCGCCGCCGCCGCCGCCGCCGCCGAGCTGCGCGCTACTGCCGCCGGCGCTGATCGCCGCGAGCACCTCCGGGTAGTCCTCCCAGCGCGGTGACGCGTCGGACCAGTCGCCGGTCCACGCGGCGGCGGCGCCCCACGGGCTGCGCACGCGCACGAGGCGGAAGCCGCTGACCTCCCGCAGGCCCACGAGCGAGCACGCCGCGTTGAGCGGCACGCCGGCGCTGTCGGTGGCGACGCCGCCGCCGCCGCCGCTGGTGCCGCCGCTGGTGCCGCCGCTGGTGCCGCCGCTGGTGCCGCCGGTGCCGCGCCCCGCCGTCTCGCTCGCGCACGCGAGGATGTACTGCCAGCGCAGGTAGCGGCGCAGGCGGTCCCAGAGGCGGCCGTCGCCGACCATGGCCTCGACGCGCGCCTCTTCGAGGCAGATGCGCGCCGTGGAGCCGCCTGCAGCGGCGGCGGAGATGATAGCACGTGCGCGTTGGCGCCAGTGTGGTGGTGGGTTTGCCGCGTCGAGAGGTTGCGCTGGGCGCATGGCAAGCATTGGGAGTGTGGTCACAAGTGCCGGCTCTGTGTTGTCGCGTAGTTGGTGCTGAGAGCGGAGTCAGCCGTGCGCTGTAGAAGTACGGTGAGCCATCTAGGCCTAAAGCTCGCTGGGCAAAAGAGCTTTTCTGGAATTGATGCCAAACAAGAGCTCTATTGCGCGCACTTGTCACGTCCACCAGTGTTGCCGCTGCCGCCTTCGCTGTACTGATCCAAAACAAGCGCAATCCTCACATCTGCACTTCAAGCTCAACCGCTCATTTCAGTCATGTACTGCGCGCTGTACGCACCTGTGAGGTCCACCAGCGCATCGCCGCCGCTCCCGCCGCTGAGCGCCTCTCACTACAACTTTTGGATAAGATGTGCAAGCACGCGCAGCGCGCACACAGCACCTTGTTCCGACCACTCTAACGCAACTGCTACGTGGAGTGCTGCCGCGCACCTGTGAGGTCCACCAGCGCCTCGCCGACGCTCCCTCACACCACAACTTCAACTTCAACTGCTACATGGAGCGCTGCTGCGCACCTGTGAGGTCCACCAGCGCCTCCCCTACGCTCCCGCCGCTGAGCGCCTCGTACGTCCCGTGCAGCTTCGCGTACGCCTTCTCCAGCAGCGGCACCCAGAACTCGTTGATGTCGACGCCGCGGCCATACAGGGGGACGTGGCCGCAGGCGGCGCCGGCGGGGGGCTCCGCGCCGGGGGGCAGGGGGGTGCACGGCAGGCGCGTGTCCGTCACGATCTCCTGCCACTCGCCGTTGATGTAGAAGCGGCACGTGTAGATGCCGTAGCTGCGCGGCAGGGGGGGGGGGGGGCGACAGGGGTTACGGCGGACCCTGATTCTAGGGGTACAGGCTGCGCGCATGACATGCATGCGCATGTTCGTTATGTGTGCGCTGGCGTCGCGCACAAACAAGCCTTCATGTGGCTGCCATGAGGGCGGCACACTTTATTGAGCAGCCGCAGGGCTCATGCGTACGGCGTCTGCAAGTCACAAGCTGCTTGGGACCACTGACGCGCTTGTGCATGTGCCACACGTAGACTCATACCTCAGAGTAATCAAAAGCCGGGCCTAGCGGGCATCATCAGTGGTGCCATAAATCTGCACTTTGACCGTTGTACATGCCAGTCTCCCGGTGAGTATGGTCGCGCTTTCACACAGCACTTCCGCACAGCAGCTGTGGATCAAGCACCAGATGTAGTTGTGCTCAGCTGCTTACAGACATTGGCGTACTTTCACAGTCTACATCTGTTGTCGCTGCACCTGGCAAGTCTCTGCTCACAATACATGTTTCGGCCAGTGCGCTGCGGCCATGTGCAAACCGGATGCTCACAATTACGTACGACTTCGATCGCAGTGTAACACTGCCCGTGCACGATCCATGCCCTGCAGACGTACATTGTACTTTAACTGCACATCCTCTCGGCTGCTCTGCAAGGGTGCTGTGCTGCTGGTGTGCTCACGTGATATCACCTTTGCATACCAACCGACTGGGCCTTCCCGACACTCGCATGTGCCTTAACATACACCAGTTCATTGAACCATGTACAGCCTGTTGTGTAAGAAGTACACCTCTCTCAAGGCCTTGCAATCCGACAATGAATAGCTTATTATAAGTATCTACGGTAGCCGTCAATTCTCGAACGCATTCTATGAGCACTCTGGCAATTACCAGCCAGCAAGTAGCGATTTGGCGAGACTTTGTAGTGCTGTTGACAATGCTTAAGCAGGCGCGCTACAGCAGACAATGATTTGAAACCTGGACAGCAAAAGCAGGTATGGGCTTGGCAGTCATGGGCTTGGCAAGAGCTACACTGCTTTCACAATACAAGTGGTTAGATGGACACCTGCTCACACCATCGCCACAAATGCGTACTCACTTGTTGAAATCTCCTGGCTCCGATGTGAACAAATTTTCGATCAGGTTGCTCGGGTGAGCCGCAACTGCTGCCATGGCTCCGAGCAGCCATGCATCGTCGAGCCTCCCCTTCACCACATTCCCCGCTCCAGCAGATCCATCGTTGAAATAGGTGGGGTCCCGTGCCAGCTCATGCGGCCTCATCCACTTGATCTCTCCCACGCCCATGTCGTACTCTGGTACGATCGTGGAAGAACGATACAAGGCAGACTTGCTAGCAGGAAACGATGTGTCCTCGTATCGCTTGCCGCTGCCGCTTTCACGCAGATTCTCGATGACATCCGCTTCTTCGGATTCACCCACTTCTTCATCGTCCTCCTCGTCCATGCTGTCCTTCAGCGCCTCTAGCTTACCCATGGTTGCTGCCGCTGTAGCTTGCTTGAAGATGGTTCAGCAACTGCAGCCTTTCAGGTTCGCTGCTATGCAGCAGAGTGATCTTGTGAGTCAACAGTTGCACCATACCAAGCCGACCGAATGGCGGTTACAGATTGATGAAACGGTTGAAGTTCTACAACTTTCCAGATTCGAACATTGATAAATTTGCCAGTCACTGCTGCCGACTGACCCGGGTACCCGCTATCTCTTGTTGCACGCAATCGCATGTTTATGAAAAATGTAAATGTTGGGGGCAAAAGGGCACTCTCCATAATGTAAATAGCATTGCACCGAGTGCAAGCTGGGTGGGCGGCTCGCAGAAGTGACAACAGCGCAATGAAAAGCAGTTTGAACTGAAATGTGCTTGCGAAGCTTCACGAGATTTATTGACTTTCTGTGATGCGCATGTATCCGGACGCTCTTCTGTGCTGCAGAACTTGCACAAAGCAGGCTGGTTGTCTCATTCCGAAGGCATGTATGCAATAATAGATCCACACATTCGGCCGTAAACCACTGCAGTGCATTCGGCACACTCGCCTATGGCACACCCCTGACCATTCATCGTGAGATGCCATTGGCACATGACTAGTAGGCGGCACATCTCCAGCAAGCTCATGGCTGATGCCCAAGTCGACATCAGTGTCCGTAGGCAGACGGTGCTGTTAAAGAGCTGAAATCATGAAATGAAGGGCTTACTCTTAGTGGCATGTTAATTTCGACAGATTTTGATGTCATTCATGAAAGTTGCATAGTATGCCATACTATAGATCTTTTGATTCGTTTCCACAAAAAAATTACTCTTCATGTTGAAAGCATTCTCCCTGCAAGTACATGGGAGAATCGTGACAGAAAATTACCCCGCATCGACACATACGTCACCTACTCCATGGGCCTGGGCCTGGGCCTGGACTGCGTACACTCCAGACCACTACGTACAGCCTGTGAAGGTTCAACTTCAACTTCAACGACAAGTTCAAGATCATTTTCCCGCTTTGCCCTCTCGACCACAGGCTGGCACACAGTGTCTATGAGGTGGCTATCTGCGCTTCTGCTGGCTGGGCTTGGGGCGCTGCTGGAGGCTGCGTCAAATCCTGCACGTCTGCCAGACAAAGCCGAGGGTAAGGTTTCATAAGATTTTTTACAAGTGTCACTTCGTTGCCAAGCTATAACACCGCGGTGCTACGCCACGGCGCCGGCACCTTTGACAGGCATGACATGGGTGTCGCGTTGCTTTCAATGGATCGTGCAGTAAACGTGCCTGCAGCTGCCGGCTGCATCAGCCTTAGGGGAAAGCAGTAGCATCTGTGCCACGTGGGGTGTTGGCAGTTCCACATCATGCCAACAAGTGCCCACTGCAGCAACATCGGGCGCTGTAGTGTGCCATGAATCGTTGGTGGTTCATTGAAGCCAGCAGCTATCGATGCGCAGATCCAGACAGGGTATCTGCTGTGCAGAGTCCTTCGACATTCTCACTGCTCCTTTCGTGCTGGCTCTGCCGCAGACGACAGCCGGGTAGCTCTGACAGGTGGTGCATTTTTGAAAGAGAGAGGATTCCGGATACGTGACAACCCCTGGAGGAAAAACTTTGCACTGTGGGGAGCAGGAGAGGCGGAGAATGAGGTGCTGGTCAGTTTCACCAGACAAGACTTAAAAGAGGTATGCACGTGCCCTTTACACATGCTGGTGAGCTCTCGAGCTGCTGTCCTTCAAATTATGACTGTTAGGACCGACCTTACGTATGCTTTCTCAGTAGTCAGAGGACTGTAAGGCACAGCATATGTCTAGTCAACTGTGAGGCAGGCGCAACAACGCAGCTGCGGCGCCTGACGCTGCTGGTGGCGATGAAGCATGCGCTCAATGAGCCACGTACTGCCACCACAGAGCTACATGAGGACTACGCAGATGGTGCTCACTGGCAGGAGTATTCACATAGCAGGCATACGCTGCTGCCACTGCTGCGAATCCAAGTTCAGGCATGTGTAGCAAAATGCGCTGCCAGATGCAATCAGGCAGCAATCGTCACACAAGTTGCTGGCAGCAGCTAACAACATGATGGTGATCACCTTGGTGGATGGCATCTAGCTCAGTGCTCATGCACAATGAAGTTGAAGCTCCTGCTGTTGCGCCAGGCATAAGCGTACGTGCTGTGTTGAATTTTACTGGACTCAGAGGTTTGAGCATGCTGGTGCCCATTGACAGATAATCCACCGTATTGCGTTGATCGTCATCCAGCTGTTGTTGCGCATGCTTGGCATTGCTTTGCTTGCCGACTCGCAACGACTGTTCCCATGTCATACAGGTTCCAAAACAATGCGGGAGGCGGCTCGGTCTGTGCACTGTCCTGATGCAGAAAACTTGTCAATGCCGCTGACTGGCTCCTCTATGTGTGCTTTGCATTGTGTGGCTGCAGGATCAGCATGCTTCTAAAGGTGAGAACCCAATTGCTTGATCCAGTTAAAAGCACCTTGCCCTCACAACTCGCTTCCCCTGTGGGCTTGCGTGCAGGGCGTGCTGGGCCTCTGTGTGAAAACTTGAATTGTTGTGAGTAGCTTCCAAAAAAGAAGTTGGCCAAACGGCGTGTGCTATTGCAGGCGCATCCAGCTACAACTGTCCACATGGCTTCCATGTTATTGTTGCCAGGGCTGCCAGCTGCAATTTGGCACGTATATCACCATCTTTCCAACGCTTTCCTGGTTTGCTGCGTGTGAATTTTGGTTACTGTGCTGCCCATGGTGCATCCTGCAGTACCATTGTGACAGACATGATAATCTGATTTGGTATTCTTCTCATCACTTGCATGCACGCAGGGCTGAGATTCATGGCGGGAGTTAAAGGGGACAATGGCTGCCTGTTTATGTTTGGCAAGGCCGCGCAGAATGTGAGTCTCCCAACACTGATATCTTGACTAGAATTAGCTGAGCCAGCTTTGTTGTACTGTACAGAGATGCTGCAAGCTTCTCGCGTGTGTGTAATAGACTGGTCGTACATTTGAGAGTTGGGGTGTATGCACCAGTGAAATTGAAGTAGCCTGACTTGCAGCACTGATGGTATTCCAGAGTTTTATTTTCTGACGTACTGGAAAGCTGTGCGTGGGGCTAAGCACATACACCGCATGTGCTTGCCACACATACTTTTTGCTAAGCTGCCCATGCTGCCTTGCACCACAACCTCTACATACCAGCCACCCTATAGCTGTACTCCCTTGCTGATCTTACCCCAGTTTTATTGTGAAAATGTGTTGGGGCAGTTGACACCCCGTGCTTCTTTCAGGTTGCAGGGACAGTCCTAGCATGTCTGCCTCATACGGCGTCGACGAACTATGTTTTCACATATATGTGAATATATTTGTGGCTGCCGTTGGTGCATGTTCGTCATGTACTTGTTAGACAAGCGCACTGCATTTCATGTATGTCATCAATTTCAGCCGCAATCGTGATACTGCCTGCTGATATCAGAACCATTTTGACGTGTTCAATCGCCTAAATGACGTCCGAGCCACATTGTCATCCGAATCTGCGTTTGCACCTCTTGCAACACTTGCTTACAACTGTTATATACACCTGCCTCCTCTCTTCCTGTCCCCGCACTTGCAGGTCAATGTGGAAGCCATCGCCATGTCACCGCTCAGGGATCTGAAGGTCGCCAGACCCATCGACATGCAGCCAGTGAGCCCTGATCAAGCGCTGCTTCTCAACCACGTGCTAGAGAGCAGGTCAGTACTGAGACGATCACAGTGCGTGTTGAGTTGCTGACCGACGTGCTCTTGAGTGCAACATGCATGCGAGTCAAATGCAAGGCAGTCAGCCAGTGCAGTGGCAAGTATTCAGCAGACAGTGCTGCAGAATTCCTCGCAAAGCAGCAGGTGTCATCATAGCAAGGGCTGCAGCAGGACAATCATGGTACATCCTGCTGACCATCGTTGCTTTTCTCTACTGTGTTGAGGTGACATGAATGAATGTAGGGTGCTTTTCCAGCATATGCCGCTTCACTGAGAGTACATGGGGTGATCATATACTCATGGTGCACGCTGTTGACAGTACCACACAGCGCAGACTAGGCTGCTGCGTTGACGCAAGCTTTTCGATTGCATAGGCAACCCGGCCTCCCTTGGGCCTTTATAAATACAAGTCCATACGTACCCCATGAAAACATCGCAGCACACTGCATGCTGTACACTCCGCAGTCCATGACAGTGCACGATTTGCAATGTTTGCTGCACAAGCTGAACAGCGATCCCCTCCGTATCCCCTGACATTTACAGCACCAATTGAATACCCCTGCACACTGCAGAGGCATTGACCTGGACATGGTGACAGCAGTGCGCCAGTACTGGTCGCAAAAGACCAGGCGCTGGCAGCCCTTTCGAGGAATCCGCTCTCGATTGCGGTCGGCGCTGGCGCACCTCCACTCGCACGTCAGGATGTGGGGCGGCCTGCTGCCGTCGGCGCAGTCGCTCGAGGAGGAGACGGACCCGTAGGCTGAGCAGCGCTGCCTGGCTGTCTGCCAGCTGTCTGCATGCCAACTGTATAGAAGGGGTACCATTGCACCCGTGCGGTGAAGGGTGCACTGGTACTGCGTGGGGAGCACGCGTGCGTGCACGTGCCGATGGGTAGCAAGGGGGACGTTTTTTGTGCGCGCGCGGGGCCGGTGCTCGGAGCGCTGCATCTAGAGGAGTGACATTGTGCTCAGTTGCATGTGCCCAGTTTTTGCTGTGCTAGCTCCTGGCTGAGCGCAGTGTGTATGGTGTTGACGAGCCGCTTCGAGCTGACGTGCTTGATAATGCGTATGCTGGAAAACAGAAGTGCATACATTGCTACTGGCAGCAGCTGTCGGCAATCTTTCATGCCCATGCGGTGATTTTTTAAGGTCACTCTTGCATCTGAAAAAGATATCACGCACCTGCAAGCTCCTGCCCGCCAACCAACGCCATTATTGTACTGCCCTGTATCGTGCTGCAGCTGTCTTGCATCGCAGAGTGGGTAGGCTGACAAACAACTGTTTTGTCTGCCTGAACTACACACAGACCACACTTGTAGACTTCACCACAGATCTTAAATGTAAGTCCAACTTCAACAGAAAGCGCGAACTTCCGCAGGTCAGTTCAACTTCAACTGCGGTGGTGATTTTCTCGCACAGGGAGGGTACTACATGAGGTGGCTTGCTGCGTTTTTGGTAGCTGCGTCGGGAACGCTGCTACAAGCTGTGCCGGAACCAGCTCGTCAGTCAGATGGAGCTGAGGGTAAGATCTCACAGATTTTGAACAAGAAGTGTCACGGCGTTTGAGTCACGATCGTGGAGCTGCTCCCAGGCAAGCGACCGGATATAATCCGCGTCGCTTGCTTACTTCATGCATCGCATGTACCATCGCATGTACCCGCGGCTGCCTGATAAATCAATCATAGCGAAGCATAGCATCTCCGCCACGTGGGTTGTTGTAAAGATGTACTTTAATCGGCATCGCTGCCTTGACCTCGTCGACTTTGGCACCTGCCTATATATACTCGCCGATATGTAGGTGCATGCACGCGCTACTTGAGTAGACGCACTTCACAAACCACCTCACGTACCAGCGGACTTCGTGGCGGTGCTGGTAGGTTCTGCAGATGACTGGCAAGCTCGGACAGGCAGGCCACTGTTGGAGGACAGTGGGTTTCGGATACGTGACCACCCCTGGAGGCACACCCTTGCGGTGTGGAGAGAAGGAGAAGCAGAGGATGAGGTGCTGGTCACCTTTGTAAAACATGACTTGAAGGAGGTATGTAGCCCACCTTGCATGCTGGCCTGTCTGCCGTACCCACTTCTACTACCTACCACAAAGTGTTTTAAATGAAGTGAGAGGCAGACACCATGATGGCGTAGTTTCTGCGTCTGCCCCTACTGGTGGCTATCATATGTGTGGTGGATTAGCCCTTACTGCCACCAACTTGAAGGAGCTTACAGAAAGCGATCAACTCATGAGCATGCTTGTAGCAGGCGCATGTTGGGGTGCTGCCGCAGGTCCAGGTGCAGACATGTGTAGCGCACTGTGGATGCCATTGGCATGCAGTCAGGCTTTCTCCCACATGGAGTGCTGGCAGCTGCTGACAACGTTGTCTACGTATGAGGCATCTGGCTCCGCGCTCGCACAGCGATCCATGACACGTTATGTCGTGAAGCTGTGCACACGATTAGAGTGTGCATACGCCGTGTTTCCTTGACACTCTGACGTGAGGTGTGATCATGCCGGTGTTCACTTATACTTTTGCAATCAAAGGCGTTGATGGCCAGTGAGCTGTGATTGTTGCTGCGCAGTGCCATTGCATCAGATTTTGAAGAACGCTCGCAATGCCTGTTTCCATATGTCACCATGTTCTGACCGGCGCTGAAGAAGGCTCACCCCGTACACTTTCCTGATGCAAACTGTTTGCTGATGTCGCTGACTGGCCTCTTTGCGCGTGCTTTAAATTGTGTGCAGGACCAGCATGGTTCCAAAGGTAAGCAACAGAGGCATCTGGCCCAATTATGGTATCTCACCCTGACGACCATAGGCTTGCCAACGACATGTGTGCGTGGACGCTGAGCGTGTGTGTGGCAAGGTGAACATCTGACGTACAGTCGCTGCAAAAAAGGGGAAGCTGCACATTGGTGATGAGTGCCACAACGGGCGCACACGTTCATGTGCTGTCTTACAAATGCCTTCACACAGAGCTGTCGCCAAAGACGTTGCCAGCTACAGTGCGGCAAACAGTGAAGACAACATGTCGATTTCCTAGTGCTATTGCAATATGCTTTACAACCGATGAGCTTCAGCTTTTGTGTACAGCCCATGTTTAGTGCATACCATTCCCTAGCAGTACACTCACAAGTTATATATGGTCCGCTATCTGTGACTTCCATGCATGCAGGACTGAGATTCATGGCGGAAATTCAAGAGGACGTCAGCAGCCTGTTCATTTTTGGCAAGGCCGTGCAGGATGTGAGTCACACAACACTGACATCCTGGTTGAACGTCTGTAAGAATGCGCACAAGCTATGCTGAACTTTTTCGTGGGGTCCAGTGGCTGCAGGATTTGCATTTGTTCTCTTTACACTGTTGATGTTCGCCTACACTGACATGCTTGAAGTAGCCTATGGCGCTGCGGCGTGCCGCAAACTGACTTTATTAACATGGACCGCGCGTGGGGCTGGTAGAAGTAGAGCCTGCGGACTTCAAGTTACTACGTAAATTGTAATTCCGAATTTGCCAAGCTGATTTTAATCTTTATAGAAGTATCAGCAAGCCCGTACTCGTACACTTATTCCATCTGTGCTCTGAAGACTTGCTGGGGCAAGGTACAGGCTTTGCATTTTTCAGAATCTGGTGCCATCAGCCTGAGAGTGGCTAACTTGTGCAGTCACTGTGTTGCCTGCTTGTTTTAACATGGAACATGGTTCTATGGCTGCTGGGCTCGCACGATAGCCAGTTGCACGCATGTCACCACTCCAGTCGTGATGACGATGTTCTGAACCGAGTCTGCAGTGCGCTGCTGGCAAGGGCAGCATCGGCTCGATGGTTTTGCGGTCTGACCGACGGCTGTGCCACATTGTCATTTGCGACTGATTTTGCACTGGAGCATACGATTTTATTTGAATGGACTTTGCTTCTGCGGCAACTTGTGTTGAACAATGCCTGACCGCCCGCATGTGAGCAGATAATGGTAAAAGCCATTGCCACATCAACGCTCAGGGACCTGATGTCTGCCAGCCCTGATGGCATACAACCAGTGAGCCCTGACCAAGCGCTCCTGAAGCAGGTGCTGGAGAGCAGGTCAGCAATCAACTATTGAGCACTGTCACGTTTCTCTTGAGCACAGGACATACTTGCATGCTCGGATCAAGCGGGCCAGTCAGCCCTTAGTATGTAAATAAATGAAATACTTATTTTGTGTGCGGCCATGGGGTTGTCCAATGCTGGACATTATTAGACAAGGCAGCAATCGTCACTGGAGCAGAACGCTGCAGCAACATTTGTGCAAATTCTGTGGACCCTTCTTAGCGCTATAACCACGCTGAGGCAACACAAATGCATGTCAGGTGCTTTTACCACCTATCGCTGCCGCATTTTGCCTACACTATCTGAGGGCAATGTGTGTGCCTTGCTGGTGACAGTGCTCCATCAGCAGCATTGTCATATACTACATGCTGTGCACTCTTCGGTTCAGGTCAGTGCATCCAATGTGTCAGTATGATCTCAGTGAGCACGTGCCAAGCGCCAGTCCCCCTGAGCTCTCAACAGCCACTAGACCAATCCAAATATCCTTATTACCTTGCAGGGGCGTCGACGTGGACATGGTGACAGCGGTGCGCCAGTACTGGAGGCAGCAAATCATCAAGAGGAGCCTGCCAGTGAGGTGGCACGTCCCTCATGAACTCCTCTTTCTACTCGGTACGCTCAGGCTGGTCTGCGCGCCCGTGATGTTGCCGCTGGCATACATCAGATCCGCAATCCGCTCAGCAGACAGACCCAGAGTCCGCTCTGAGCCAGCAGGCTGGCATCGTGCCAGGATGGTCGGTGGCCTGGTGGTGATTATGATTGGCTTGGAAGTGGCCGCGCAGCTGCGCACCGGGGACAGCTTTCCGGCGCTGCTCAAGGCGATTGAGAGGTACCGAAGTTGAGCAGCGCTGCCTGCCGCATCGCACATGTGGCAGCTAACTGTATATACAAGTGGCGGTGAACCGGTGCGCTGGTGCAGCGGCGTATTAAATTTGGAAGGGCGGCCTGATGGCTGAGGCCTGCTCTGATCGGAAGGGCGGCGTACTGATGCCTGCTCTGGTAGCCTCAGGGGACTATGCAAGACGTGTCACCTTGAAGGTCATGGTGCATGCAAAGTGGTGGGGATCATGTTTGTACGATGTCCAACTGGGGCTGCCATCATGCTCAGTGCCATGCTTTTGTATTATGTAGCGGCCGAGCGCGGTGTATTGGCATTGATGAGCCGCATTGATGTGAATGACACTGCGTATGCTGCTGCCATGGTTTACACAATACACATGTTGATAGCAGCGGCCATTGCTATCAGTGATACTCGCTTCGGCGAATGCATGTGCTTTTTTTTCGTGCTGTACATGTGGTTGCATCAGCTCTGTTGCGCACTGAGCCCTTTTGTTGTCCCAGGAGCTGCCACACCAATCAAGGGGGGTGTTGACTGCGCATGAAAGTGTCTTGTGTTGACACAGCAGCCTGAGAGTGGGCTGTGAATAATGTGCACCCACACTTACCCGAAGGGGAATAAAAAAAGGCTTCTTTTTATGCAGGTTTTTAAAAAAACGTATTGAAGAGGTCAACGTTCAATGAGGCTGTTAACGAGGGGCGGTTCAATCTGATGAGGCCGAATGCCAATGCAGGACAAACGTATTGACAATGTCAACGTTCTATGATGCTATTAACGAGGGCCAGTTCTATTTGATTGGGCCGAATGCCAATCCGGGACCCGCGTTTATTGCAAAAAGTCGATACCGAGCCGCGAGCCAGAGCTGGGACTGCAGCAGTTATTGAATAAAGTTATATGACTCAATTCAAAAGCATATTGACATCGAGGTCACCTGGCGCTCTGTTAGCGAGGCGAGATGGCGAGTGGCGCACGCTCATGCCACCCCGCTTCATTTATATAAAACGTACCAACAACGCAGTCATTAGCGCGGCCGTTAGCGAGGCGAGATGGCGAGTGGCACACGCTCATGCCACCCCGCTTCATTTATATGAACAGCCCACAATTCAGCCTTGCAACTGAGCCCGTCAGTTCAGCCTTGCAGCTCAGCCTGGCAGTCCAGCCTTCAAGTTGCAGCTCAGCCTTACAGTTCAGTTTGCAGTTCAGCCTCGCAGTCCAGCCTCACAGTTCAGCCCTCAGTTCAGCCTACAGGTCAGCCTACAGGTCAGCCTACAGTTCAGCCCTCAGTTCAGCCTACAGTTCAGCCTACAGGTCAGCCTACAGTTCAGCCTACAGGTCAGCCTACAGGTCAGCCTACAGGTCAGCCTACAGGTCAGCCTACAGGTCAGCCTACAGGTCAGCCTACAGTTCAGCCTTGCAGTTCATCCCACAGTTCAGCCTTGCAGTTCATCCCACAGTAAAGCCTTGCAGTTCAACCTACAGTTCAGCCCCGTAGTTCAACCCACAGTTCAGTCCGCAGTTCAGTCCGCAGTTCCTGAGTCAACCTACAGTTCAGTCCGCAGTTCAAACTACAGTTCAGTCCGCAGTTCAACCTACAGTTCAGTCCGCAGTTCAGTCGCAGTTCAGCTGCAGTTCAGCTCGCAGTTCAGCATTTTCGCACGCTGTTGTTAGGGTAAGTACCTTGAGCACAGTAGTAGATGCAAGTAAACTCGTCTGCTGCAACGGGATTAGCTGCAATGCAATAAGGCACATCTCTTCGAGGGCCCCACCGGCTTTCGGCAGCAGGACTACATGAGAGCTGTGTTACTATAGTACAAGGCTTGAAAAACCCGCTGCAACGGAAATATGTGCCAGCATAAGGTGGAAATAAGGTGTAATGCTTAATTTACAGCGAAATGGCATGACCCCACCGGCTCTCGACCAGCAGCGCAGGCCAGTCTACCAGGTTCACTCCCTCACAGCTTCAGCCCAAAACTCGGCAACCAGCGGCCACAGCGCTCGCTCGCACGCATCGCCATGGTTCAGACGATCCAGCAGGTCCACTCCGCCGCCCAAGCCGCGTTGACGGCCGCACTGCGCGACGGCAGGCCGGAGGCAGAGCTAGCCAGACTGAGAGCTCGAGTCGCAGCTGCTTGGCAGCCCATTCAGCAGAGGCGGTCGCTCTACTCCGTCCTTGGCCGCGCCAAGAAGGACCTGCTGATGGCGGAGCTGCAGCACAGGGGTGCTGCAGTCATCGCGGAGTGCAGGGGCAGGGTGGCCGCTGCCGGCGCTGCCCTCGACCTGCACTTCAATCAACATGGAGGAACGAGGTCGGCAGCTAACGGAGGAGGAGGCGGTTATGGGGCGGTTCCATCCCTTGGTGGCGGCGGCGGTGGCGGATCTGCTGGCGGTTTCATGGGGCACCCCCCTGTGAGGGGTGCGTCGCGGCAGCTTGCTCTAAACTTGACCAGCAGCAGCAGCAGCAGCAGCAGCAGTGACGAGGAGGGGGCAGAGGGAGGTGAGTTGCAGTTGCTGTGTGCGAGGGTGCAGCGTCAAGAGGCTCAGCTGACGCAGCACAGCTTGGCCCTGGAGCAGATGGCCGCCGCCGGCGATGACATCTGCGCCGTCTGCAGCGAGCCCATGGATACGGCCGCCGCCGTCCCCCTGCCGTGCGAGCTTCACCATCTACACCTTCACGTCTGGCTGGAGTTCGTCTCCAGTACGGACACCACCGCCTACTGCGGTGCAGGCAGCGACTGCAACCTTGTCGGTGGCCACTGCAGCGGCTGCACCAACTCACTGGAGGTGTACAACTGCCCCACCTGCAGACTCTTCAAGCCTAGCGTGGCTGTGCTGCGTGAGGGTTTGCATTTCGTCCTCCCTCACATGCGCAACATGGCGACAAAGATCAAAGATCACTATCGCAGCCAGGCGCACAGCGCCGCAGTGCGCGACTCTGCGGTGCGGGTGGCAGAGACAGCACAGGCGGATACTCGTGTGTTGCAGACAGCGATGCAGGAGCAGCGCCAGAAGCTGCAGGCAGCGGACGTTGCTCTGGCAAGGATGGCTGCGCGCATACATGGCGCGGACGAGGCGTGGCGCGCAGCGGAGGGGGCGAGGCGCGCGGCGGAGGAGGCTCAGCGTGCGGCGGAGGAGGCGGCGGATGCCTGGCAGGATTCTGCACGGCTGGAGCGCGCTGCACTGGAGATTGAGAGGGGGACCAAGCGCAAGTCTCACGCTCTGACGGAAGAGTAGGCTGCATCGCGTGTGTGCATTGTGTGTGCGCGGTTGGTGAAATGCCAAGCACCAGTGATATCATGCAGCTGGCGCGCAGTGTAATGTTAACGCTTTCGATTTGCAATGGCAAGTGCGGCGCGTGTCAGCCTCTACTTCTTGCATTGCCCATGCTATGCGGTGCCATTGTAATTCGATTTGATCTTCATGAAATGCATGGTGAGCCACAGAGCAGCAGGGTCTACCACAGTTAGATTACTCAGCTGTATGAGCCGTACGCGCATGGTGCGCGGCGCGAATGCAAAGTACAATGTGCCTTCAGCTTGGTCAACGCCGTTCATCGAACTAACTGTAGCCCAACCATCATCAGCAGCACTTGTCGATGCAAGTGTTACAGCGGGGGCCTTGATCTGCAGCCCATACGCTGTAGTGGCACTCAGGTTTGCCAACATGGAGGTGATCACACACTTATAATTTGCATCCGGCATGTACTTCAAGTTGACTTTGAAAATGCCAGCAGTGTCGGAAACACCGATTCTGTCATTACTACGCACCAGTAGGGTGTAATTGTCCATTGTCACTTGTATACAATGACAGCAGATATAAAACAGTAGAAATGGCAGAAGAGAGAACTTCACATGTGTAGGTCAGTATACGACGCTTGCTAGCATTTGATAACGCGCACAAACATACGGCCAGCACAAGCTTAAAACAATTGTGGAGGGCGAGATCAGCTGTGACATTGTGGAAGCCCCCCTACTGCTAAATAGCGGCCCTCTCTCGCCACTTGAAGTATTCTTCGACACTTGAGGTTATTGTGGCCGGGCCTGCCAGAAAAAGTTTTTTTCAGAGGCTGACCCTGAAAGGTCTCTCCAGTTTTCGGTTTTCGGATATTGAGGCTGCCTGCCAATAAAGTATTTCACAGAGGCTTACCCTGCAAGGCCTCTCCAGTTTTCGGTCTTCGGATCTTGAGGCTGCCTGCCAATAAAGTGTTTCTCAGAGGCTGACCCTGTCAGGCCTCTCCAGTTTTCGGTTTTCGGATTTTGAGGCCGGCCGCCAAAAAAAGTATTTTTCAGGGGCTGACCCTGAAAGGTCTCTCCAGTTTTCGGTTTTCGGATTTTGATCTGCAACTGTTTGCATCTTCAAACTACAGATGAAGTTGAAGATTGTGAGCTTTTGAGGTTTGAGGTTGAGGTTTTGAGTGTGCAGTGTTGCACAGCGCTAGCAGTTATGCATGTCAGCAATGCTGCAGAGTGTATTGCTGTTGCGCAGCCATCAACGTCCACTGCCGTCAGCTGAGAGTCAACGCCGGCCATCGGCACGCTCGGAGCGCCACAAACTACACTGTTTTCTGCGGGTCAATTGCCTCGTGCCGTCGTAAGGAGGTGAGTTACTAGAATAGGACTCCTATAGGTTATAAGTACAGGGGGGCACGAACTTGAAGTTGCGGCCCCCTTAAGTTGTGTTCTTGTTTTGGCATGCATCACACTGTTTCCAACACACGCAGTGAGCGCATGAGAATGCAAATGATGCTTGTTTGACAGTCTTGTGAGGTTTGACAAAGTCACCCAGTGTATTGATGTATACTTTGCAGCCAACTTCAACACGTTTTGGTACGCTTTGCCTGTGCACGGTGCCCTAAGCGGCCGTTACGCTTGCGCCATGTGCGTCTCACATTGGGGAGGGGGGGAGTGGTGTGTATGGTACACCACGCTGCATGCACTGATAAAACCTCATGACTGTCTCAGGGTTGTTGTTGAAGTTGACCAGAGAGGCCAGTGAGCAGCATCTGTCGTACGCCGCCTCGGTCATCTCCTGGGTGAAGTAATTGTCGCCTATCGTACGCCGCCCCACCTGAAGTCATCTGTCAAAAAGAAAGGCAAAAGTAGATCCCATCCATGCAACGGGCGACAGCGTAACGGGCGACAGCCTCCCTCCGCATACCCTCCCATACTAGTGTACTCATGCCAATCTTGAATGACACGCTGCCACACAGCGGCCTCGAGTTTCAGTTCTTGCATACACCGGCGCTTTCATGTACCAGGCAACAACAGGTCTTTGTAGTATGCCATAATCTTGGCAGTGACACACTCATCAACACTGTGCCACGCCACACTGGGGTCCATTGTGGTGCTTAGCTGTCAATTATATTATGATCACAGCAACTATAACATGGCGCCCTACTGGCATCACGACGTGCCCACTCAAGCAGCGCAAGCAGCTACGCCCTAGGGGGGCAGTGATGCTTGTAACGACTAAAATTTAGCAGCGGGAGCAACACATAACCTTGACAGCATAAGCAGCTATCGTCAGGAGGGCAGCAATGCCACCCCCTGTACAGCAACGGTGTCGCAGTGGTGGCTGCTGTGACAACCTCTTACCGAGGGTGAGATGGTGGTGAAAACCTGTTACGCAATTTTCCGGTCATCGATGGTTATAACGATTTATATGCTTTTTTCACCTCATGGACGGAAGGGTCCGCCCTACACTGCAACCGCTAAGGCACTCATCGCCAACCACTCGCCTCCTTAAGCAGTAGTTAAACCCTTCCCAACCCACGCACTTCTCTTTTTGAGCTCTCCTACTGCATCTCGGAAGACCCTGTCAACCGCTCGACCGCCGGCCGATGGGGTAGCGACATGCCCGTGTAAACCAGGTGTGGTGTCACGTAGGCGTCAAAGCGCTGTTACCAGATAGCTCCACTTCAAACCGTTACCGAGGGCGAAGTGCTTGTAACCGCCTGTTGTGCAATTTTCCGGTCATCGATGGTTAGAGATTTATATGTCTTTTTCACCTCATGGACGGAAGGGTCCGCCCTACACTGCAACCGCTAAGGCGCTCATCGCCAACCACTCACCCCCTTAACTGGCCCACTTTCGCCGCCGGAAATACGACGTGAATTTAATTAGCTGCTAAAGCTTGAATCTACGCCGGTGAGATACCCGAGGAGCCCGGTCTGGGCTCATCTCAACCGACGCCCGGGGATTCAGCCATAAATATATAAGGGACCTGCCATCCAGGCCTCTCAGGCACAAAGCAGCCTGCCATGGAGTGCCTAAATAGCTTCCAGCAGCTACAGCCTTGCCTCTGCCCTGAAGTGGTGAAAGACGATGTTCTAGACTGGTTACTGGCTCACAAGGACGTCGTGGACCATATGGACAAGAAAACCCGCCCGGGCCGTGATATGGAGAGGCGGTCAAAGGAGAAGGGCGGAGAGTTCATCCCGAAGGCAATATTCAAGGACAGCCTCTACACGCAGCTGGCCAAGTATAAGGCGCGCCCCCTCATCAACGGCGCACGCATTGTGAAGTTCGGGTACCCCCAGAATGCCCCGATCAAGGAGGGGAGGCTCTACGCCATGGGGCCATCTCTACAGTACTTCCCCAAGCGGGTGAGGGCAATGCTGGTATGTGGTGTGCTGAAAGACTTTGACACGGAGAACTCGCAGCCGCGCATTGTTGAGATGCTTGCCAAGAAGTGGAACATCCCATGCACAGTCTTGTCTGACTATATTGAAAATCGAGAGGATAGGCTGACAAAGCTCGCACGCGCCCAGGGTGTAATCCGTGATGAGGCCAAACACATGGTGAATATTGTCTTGTGTGGCGGCTGGCCGACGCTGCCAGTAGGCAACAAGGGGAGGCGGTCTAAGATTGTCAGCGTGTGGCTGACCAAGCTGCGGGGTGACATCTGCGCCATTGTGGACGCTCTGCTCATAAGAGAGGATGCCCCATACAATGAGCTATATGTGGCTGCCACCAACTTGAAGCCCAAGGACAAGAACGAATACTCTGCCCTGTCATACCTTGCTGGCGCAGTGGAAAACAGCATATTGCGGGTGATGAGGCAGTTTGCGATGCAGAACATCGGAGAAACTGCATGCTCCACTATCATTATTGATGGGTGCATGATATATGGCACCGTCCCCGCCAATTTCGGTGAGCTGGTCACTGCAGAAGTCATGGGGCAGCTTGGCATATGCATGCCGATCCGCGAGAAGCCAGTGCCCTCTGTCACCATTGCAAGCATGTGCCTGGAGTATGACATAGATGATAAAGATGAGCTCCTCGATGCCCTGCACCAGAGGTGGACCCGATGTTTGACGCATATGACAGTGATGATGAAGAGGGGTCAGGAGAGCCAGACCTGTTTGTCACCTTTGACATAGGTGCGTCAGAGGCGGATATTATATGCGTATGCGCTGGCATGGGTGAGGGCAAGACATACTGCACAATGGATGCCACTGTCATGTATGTGGGTCTAGGCAAGACTGTGTGCTGTGTCACACAGCGTCGCCAGATGGTCAAGACGTTGGGTCAAGAGTTGACCGCACGTGGCATCACATGGGCCAAATACGATGTCTACAATCGCAGCGGTGTCATTGAGATGGGCCCCGTGTTCCAGGTCATGATCATTGATTATGAGAGTCTATGGCGCCTACAGAATGGCAAGTACGACCTCGTTATCAGTGATGAGTACAGGTCGATCATCACTGCCATGAACTCCAGGACCAACGGCTCACGCAAGGCGCTCAACTACGATTGTTATGAGCAGCTCATAACGATGTCAGACAAGAATGTGTTGTTGGACGCCATGTCGAGCATTGACTCCTCTGTGCGCGACACGCTCAGTGACTTTGCTGCCAAGCGCGCATCTGCCAGGGTTGTGGCATGCATCAGCATGGCCAAGGAGGCTGAGGGGCGCGGTGATTATCATACTGCAGAGGCTACGAAATGGACTCGTGCAGTATTGGACGTGAGTGGCGCAATTTTGAAGGAGGTGGAGTGGGGGGAGCCCAAGCTGCATCTCATCCGGCGCGACGTGAAGCATGCTGATTTTGATCATGCACTGATGCGCATGTGCGCCGATGCGGCCAAGAGGCGTCACGTCGGAGTCGCCTGCTGCAGTAAGCGGACTGCAGAAGCGGTGGCTAGTGTGTTGGACCAATATGCAGGAGCCTCAGGTGGGGTCGGCGTGTGGATCAGCGACAGCGGTAATCATGATGAACTGGAGGATCTGCAGGCGGCATGGGACCAGTAACAGGTTGAATTGGGATTGTTTTCACACCTAGACCATTTCATAGTAGTTTCAACGAAGCATGAGCGAACAGGGCGAGGTACGACGCTGCCATGAGTGTTGTGCTTCCAGTTGGCCCTGTCGCATGATTTGCAGATGAAAGAGCTGTGGAAGCCCCCCCACTCGCTGCACTAGTTACTAGACTTGCCCTTGAAAGACACACACTTGCTGGTACTAACAGTCACAAAGCACACAGGTGGCGCTGAATAGGATGCTTATTCAGAAACTGCCTACATGTAGCAATTTCACAAAATGGCAGAGGATAATGATTCACCTCAAAGTCACAACCTGTAACGCAGCACAAACTGCAAGGGCCCCTCCCATTGGACGTCCGCTCTTCGTAGAATGTCGAGGTTTGCTTTAAAACCAGGTGTTGCATGGCTGCTTGGCTGTGATGCTTCTTGCCACATCTCTCCTGAAGTGCGCATCGTTCGTCAGCGACGTCAGTTCAAGTTTGTAAAAGTGTTACGCGGAGCAGCAAGCGAAGATTGGCAGGCTCGTGACAGGTCGTCCTCACAGTCATACATTTATAACACGACAATTCGTTTTTTTCCATCGATTTAGAAGCAGCTTTCATGGCGCTTCATGCGTTCATGTCCTCTTGCGCGCTTGGTCGCCCGTGCACCATGGCCATGCACGCATCAACGCATTGCTTGCTGAGCACGAGGTCCGTCCTGTGCTGCACACTCTTATCGTATGGGGTGAGTTGCCTCCTGTTGGCCTCTGTCTCTGCAGGCATGCCAATCTCAGGACCAGGCATGATGGCTGCTGTCCACAGCGCCTGCTCCGCCAATCCGCCGCCGGCACCGCCAGCGGGATTGGAAGCTCCCGTTACGATTTTCACATGTTGTGACACCTTTTGCTTTTTCATCCAATAGATTAGACAGTGACAATAAGTACGTATGGACTTGTATTTATAAAGGCCCAAGGGAGGCCGGGTTGCCTATGCAATCGAAAAGCTTGCGTCAACGCAGCAGCCTAGTCTGCGCTGTGCCCTAGGAGTTTGGATACCGGCGCCGCAACACAGCCCAGCATTCGCGCTCCACGTGTGTATGCCATGACGCGCTCCGCCAACTCCCGCGCCAGCGATATGCTCAGCTCAATGTGGATCTGACGCTTAGCTAACCCGGCCTTGCGTAACACATCTGCCTTCCCCCCCCCTGAGCACAGTGCTGAGTGCGTTGCCAACTCCTTAACAAAAAGGCTTGTCTGCTTGCCCAGCCGTCCGTACGACTCCTGCACGAATGGCACAAAAGCCCAAGATGACGTCAAGGTGCCGGTGTGGTGCTTGACCTTCGCGTCCTCCCCCACCCCAGCAGCATAGCCGTCCGTGTTCGAGGCATTTGTTTTGCCTGTCAGGTACGAGCTCGCTGTGGGCGCGCGCACACTTGTGTCTAGCACTATTCCCTTGTTACGGTATGCACTGCTAAAGTGCAGACACCCTGGGTCAATTGACTGTGTCCGCCCGATACCCCGGTACCTTGAAGACGCTAGCGTCCTCATTGCGGACAATAGAGACATGGTGCTGTCTCAAGATGCGCTGTAGGCACCGCTTTTGGGCAGTGTGTGTCGCGTTGTGCCCCCGTATGTGCTGGCTGGGGCAGCTGATCGCATGCGTGGAGGTGGGGCTCACGTCACTGCACCGCCATGGGCACACCTCGCCCTGTATGCCCCACCCGTCTATAAAGATCGCAACCAAAATTATCGTGGCTGCTGCCATACTGGACATGGGCGCCGCACCCGGGCGGTCATTGGCAGCGGGCGGCACGCTCATCCACGCCATTTCCCCGGACGCACGCTGGCTGCGCAGCTGCGCCAGGACCCGCGCGCTAGCCTGTTGGCGGCGGCGGCTGGTGTCACGCGAGTCACCAATAAGTGTAGCCTGCGTCGGCTTGCCCACGGCACCAGCCGACTCGCCCGACGGCAGCCTCTAGGTCCTCCACCAGGCAGTCCTCGTATTGACGTCGAAGAACATTTGAAAGGCCGGCTTGCAGTCCGTGCGTGAAGTGACCGCGCCGGCGGCGGGGCACTACCTTCCTGCAGATCTCGTCAGCATAGGCCTCCCAGTCGTCGTCGTCGTCCTCCTGCCCGCCGCTGCAGCTGCTTTCTTCCGCGCTAGTTTGTGTTTTAGCGGGCGTGGAAGAGGCAGCCGCGGCAGCGGCTTGAGGGCCAGGTACCGTCGCCGCCGCAGCGGCCGCCTCGGCGCCAGGCACAATGCCGTGGGTGTGTGGGGCTGGCTCAGTGGTCCCCGTCTCCGTGACGGCAGTTGCGGCGTAGATCGCTTGCACCGCAGTGGGGAGCGTCGACGCTGCGGCCGTCGTATCTGCTGCCCACCGTAGCAACGATGCTGGGAGCTGCTCGGCCACAGCTGTGCGTGATTTTTCGCCGCCATCAGCTGTCAGCGCTCGCGTAGAGCGTCGCACGGCCTCGATGATTGGCGGCAGTCCCTGGTCCTCGCGTATTGCGCATGACTGCTGCGCGAACCAGGTGACTGCGCCGTGTTCATCAGTGCCGAGCCTCAGGGCCCCTGCTGCCACAGTGGCATGAATTATTGCAGGCCGCAGTGTTGTGCATGCCTGGGCCGTGTATGCGGCTGGTGCCAGTAGCCCCAAAAGCGGCATGCCCAGACCGCCTCGTCGCTCCGGCAACCGTGACGCCCGCAGTGGCACTGCGATGTCCGTGAGTTCTGGCGGGCCCAAGCGCGGCAATACCAGCACGCTGCCACTGCTGGCTTCCTCATTGTCACCAGCAGTGCAGGCGGCCAGCAGGTGTGACTTCATGACTGCCACGGTAGCGCAGCCGTGCAGGTGCAGCATGCGTTCAAGCGTCCATGCACAGAACCCGTCAAATGCGTGCAGCCATGTCTCACTCAAAGCCGTGTCAACGACCCGAGCTAAGAAGCCCATGCGCTTCGTCAGTGACCTGCGCAGAATGAACTGTGCTGCCTGTAGGTGGTGCCGCGCCATTCCAGCTAGCTGCCACGACAATTGCCATGTCCCTGCGTCAACAAGATGCTTGCTCATGGCAGCATGCACATAGGCTGGGTGCCCTACCGGTACCCCGACCGACGTAAAGCCCTGACTGGATTCTGGCATGGTGGCGTCCACAAACGGTATGTCAAGGGCGCGCAGGCGTGCTCTGGCCGCTTCATCAAACACTGTGCCGCGCATGGCGATGGCCAGCGACTTGTCTGGTCGAACGCGTAGCCCCCCTGCCGCAAGCCGACGGATCACCTCTGCCACCCCAGCGGCCGCTGCATCGTCGAAGTACTACTAGGCAGCTTGCAGCACGTTGAGGTCATCCAGGAAAGCGCAGTGCGGGGCTGGTGGTTCCGCTGTGCTGTGGCCGTAGGCCGGCATACTGCCGGGCGTCGCATTCACTCCATCAGGGTAGAAGAGTAGGAAGGCCGCTGCCACTGCAAAGTACAGCGGCCCTAGAGGGTCCCCTTGCTGGCACCCTAGGTGGGAGCAGATAATGCGAGCTTCACCGTTCACCTCCACTCGCATCTCTGGGCAGTGTCACCACAGTATACGGACTCAAAGTGCGGGAGCAGCTCCGGACAGAAGAGCATAAGTCCCCGCACAATGGCGGCGCGATCCACACTGTTAAAATTAAAATTTTGAAATGCGTTCTCACAGTCCAGCTGGATTGTGGTGCCATACAGCTCGTGCCACACGCGCGCGCGCGCTGCCACATGCTCGACGCCAGACCGGTATCCTACGCCAAACTGCGACATGGAGGCCAGCAGCCCCGATATTTTGCCCTTGACACTCCGTGCCGCTGTGGACCCGAGGAGTCTGCGCCAGACACTGGAGCAGGCGATCGGACGCCGCTTCTGTCCCATGCCTGAGAGGGCCGCGGCGCAGAGAAGCCGTTGCGATTGCTCCGGCAGCAGTTCGGGCTCGACAAGCAGCGTCGTGAACACCTTGGCCAGGTGATGGGCGAATGCCGGTTCCATCACATCCGATTCTCAATCACCAGCTAGTCCTGGCGAGGCACTGCCCACGGGGCGGGTGGCTGCTTTCACTGGTGCACCAGGCCCAGCGGCCATCAAGAGGTGTTCATAACGTGGGCCGTCCGTTGCCACCCCTGCGCCGTGCAAGCAGTGCCGCCGGGCGTCGCGTACCAGGCCGCGCACTTGCTCCATTGGCGTATCGACTACGGTAACCCCGGGCCGGGTGCCAGTTTCAAGATGCTTTGCTGCCAGCACCTGTGCCGTGACCTCGTCTGCTGGGGCGCATGCTTCACGCGCCTCTAGTCGTGCGGCAGCCAGGCCTACCCCCCGTCGCTTGCCTGAAAGGGCAGCGCATGCTGTTTGCTGCCTGGAGTCAGCCGCCGTCCAGTCGGCATCGAAGTTCGTTTGTGCCGACGCCGTAGCTGCGTTGTTTGGTTTGGGAGCCCGCAGCGCCGCTGCTGCTGACAGCGTCTTTCTCAGTAGCTCCGCAAAGTCGCCAGACAGCAACGCTGCCAGCCGGGCCGCAGGCGGCATACCGGTTCCCTCCGATTGCCTACCAAAGCCCATTGCTGTTAGCAGGTGCAGCAGCCTGTAGCCGCGCTGCACTAGAGTCTGAGAAACCTGATGAGCAAACGCCCCGGCACCATGGTGGAGGCGCACCCGTGCCGCCTCACGTGCACTGTCTGTGGCGTCCGCCAGTAGTCGTGTGGCGTGCTCCACTAGCCGTGCCCACTGGGTGCACTGCAGCTGAGTGCGGAAGGGGTTGGCAGTCGTGGTGAACCGTAGCAGCAGTAGATCCGCCTCAATGGTCTGGTCAAGTGCGTGGACGACCGAGGGCGTGGAGAGGTCCCAAGCCAGGGATGCTCGTGCCTGAGGCTTTGAGGGCCTGCCACTGGTGGTGGTGGTCGGGGGGGGCGGTGACGCGGCATCGTCCGGCGGGTCCAAGTCCATGTCCGCCCATCCCACGGCCGTCCCGTGGGGGGGGCTGCTGTCCTGCAGCCTTAGGCTGTTAGACTGCCAGTGAGTGCGGCTGCCGGCGCTGCCAGGCGGTGCCGCAGCAGCTGCCGTTCGGCGCCGGCGTTGCGCGCCGGACAATAAGTGCAGATTTGCTGCGTGTGTTGGTTTGACGCGCTTGTTCTCCTTTCCTGCACAGTTGTCTTTCATACTGCTGACATGGTTGCGCTCAATGCACTGGTGATCCCGGACGAATGTGTTGTAAAGATTTCGCAACTGTAGCTGTTGTTTGATTGTGTGCTGCAACATCGGTGCACAAGGTGAGGGTCACTGATGCCTAGGCAGTGCACACAAACCTCGCTCACCTGCACGACAGTAATAGAAGCACTTGCAACGCTCATGCCTCAGTGATGTGATGCATGCCTCACGATCGGTACTTATCTGTGCATAGAAAGCTCACCACTGTAAGCCTGCAACCTTGCCAGCGCCCGTGTTAAGTGGCTTCAAGCTCGATGAACGTTCGACGTCCATTACTTATGGAATGCTTCGTTGAGGACTTTTCCAACAATGCCACTATAATAATTGACTCATGGCTGCAGCCACTTGTACAGACCTCTCTGCTCATCGTGGCATGCGTGCGGATAGCCATGAAGCTCACAGCTTTGACATTATGCCACCATGTCAGAGGGGCTTCTTGGCTTGCTGTGCCATTAGGAGATTATGGTCAACCTTCCTGCTCGTCATTGATACAGGTGGACGCATACTGTAGTCTTTGGTACAGGTGGACGCATGATATAGTCTAGTACCTACCTGCCGTGGACGAGAAGGTCATTGATGTGACAGTGATGTCAATGTGCGGTACAAAAATCTCACAACACTCTCAATGTCACATGTGGTGTCGGACAGCAGTGGTCTTTCCAACGCTAATTTGTTTGCCCCCCCCCCCCGAAGCGGGCCCGGACAGGAGTCGTCAGTGCCAGTGCAGGCCTCAGCACAGGACAGCAGCAGCGGCACACAAAGGTAGAGCTCATAGCGTCAAGAGCATCGCGGTTGCAGCAGGATTTGGATCAGCACAGGAGCAGGTAATGTATTCGCATAGCTGATGCTGCTCTATTCACGGTGCTCGCCTGCTGCATCCTTCTAGCAATGCAGCAAGTAACCATGCCGATGTGGCGTGTGATGTGTTGCGAGTGGCGTGAGAGGGAAGGCGCTGCTGTCAGTCACCAGCAGAAGCGAAGTGTCCAAAGGACTGCCCATGTTGTACGCCTGCACTCTTGCCAGGTTGGCATGTGCCCTTGAAGTGCAGTGTTTGTTTACAGCCTTGGGCAAGAGCTGGCGAGGTCGGCGCCGGCAACAGATGAGGTGCCTGCAGAAAGTTGCAGGTAGGTTTCCTGTCAGCCACGACTGCTGCCTGTTAGCATGTTGCTCTTCCAGAACACTTATACTGGTCCTGCACGTGTCTTGCTTTTCTGACTGTTGTTACCTCCACCCTTCCCAGTTCTGGCTTCCCCAGCGCCGCCTTCACACACTCATCGCTCACCTCGGCTGTGTCCTTGTGCATCGTACCTTATGTAGTGCACTTCTCCTTCGGGTGGCGTGACTGCCAGGTCAGCTATGTCAGCCCAGTGCAAATTTATATTTGACTATGGCGAACATCGGAAGGTCAGGAGACTGCTCACGCCCATTACCTATCAAGATCTAAGAGAGAGCGCACAAGCAGCACACGGCATCAAGGAAGACTCATTCTTCCTGTCCTACCTGGACAAGAAGGTGCACGTCGATCTCGTGGACGACTTGGACCTACAAGAAGGCCTCAAGACTGCTGCAGATGCTGACAACGAGCTGGCTGTGTACATTTGGCGAACTGCCGAGGAGCGCCAGCGCGCTGTGGCAGGTATGTCACGGGTTCATGCCGATGCGCGATGGGTCATTGCTGTGCACTAGATCTTACCGCGCATAAGCTACCGCGGGTCACTGGCTTGACTTGTGCATGCTGCCACGTTGTCAACTTCCAGGTCCTTACCTCATGTGCATCTGATTACCACAATGTTTCAGCTTTTCGCTGCTGGTACATGAGTATGCCGGATGCTTGCGAGCTTCATGTGTTGCATAGCACCACGTGGCTGCTGGTACGTTTGGGCCTGCCCTGCGGGCTTGTTCTGTCCACGACAGCTCTCCTCTGCAAGTGCCTCTGAGCTTTAGCTCCTTGTGAACATGTACAGCTGCAAAGCAGAGTAATTGAGGTTTCTTGTGTTGTTTGCCGGCTCATGTTGCACATACGCACAATGCGCGTTGACAGCGAACCGCTTGCTCTGCGTGCTCCTTTTGCGTCTTGTGTCTGCCTTTTCCCTTAGGTGGTGCGCAAGCTGGGTTTGGCGCTGGCAGTGGTGCTGGCGGTACTGCGGCTGCAGGTGAAATGGTTGTTGTTTGAAATGTATGTGATTTTGGGTTTCCCTGCTGAAGTCCCATATGGCGCAGTGGTCGTCTCCTGTACCCTGGAGGTCTTGTTGGGTGGGCAGCGTGATTTCGCAGGGGCGCAGCATAATGCTCGTCCACAAAACAGGGGCGCAGCATAATGCACGTCCACAAAGATGTATTCAATGCGCTCTCTCGCCTTCACTGTGTCGTAGGTGAGTGCTTGAGTGCATATCAGACAACTATGACGAATATCTGACGCGCACCATCCCGCTCCCAAATTGCTTATACCGTGGAAGTACACTTGATGAATTTTATGGATGCATAGTAGCAGTTCGCAGACTGTTGATGGGTTTGGGTCACCTGTTCTGTTTTTCACTTGTAAGTATCGCACTAGTGTTATCTTTGGCCCCAATACCTTCTGTCATTTCAGACAGACACGGACGTTGTGTTTACAATTTCTGGTGCTAAAAAAATGGGTGGTATATGAAATGAAGAGCGGCATGCAGGCGCAGTCGTTGGGTCTGAAAAACAGGAATCGGAAACGCTGCCAAATTGCCAGCAAAGGATGAGGTTGCCGCATCAGTATCATCACAAACTTAACACAATCGATGCGACTTCGCAAGTGAGCGTTAGCACAAGTTCAACACTGCAGTGCTCTCGTTGTTTGTGGAAGGGGCCACTTATCTTGAGGCCTTTGTGCTCGCATCTGCGCTTCTACAAACCATTCCATCCCATTCCAACAGGCACGTTTTCAGCTACTCTGCTGAATAGCGGCAGGCTTGCTGGTATGCGATGCAGCTGCTTGGTACAGCTTGATTTTGCCTGTGTCAATAATTCACAGCAGCCCGTAAGCGGCATAGTGGTATCATATTTGAACTTTAACGTAGGTGTTCTGAGTTGCATAACCTGCGCTCATTTCGCCCATGTCTCGCCATTGTGAGCAGTGAGCGTACGCTGTCTTCTCCACACTCTGCCACTTGGCGTTGCCATTAACAAAAGAGCGTGCCATTCCATTGCAGCAGTGCAGTGTTGTTGATGTCTGATTGCAAGTACTACGATCTGAGCAGCATCATCACGATACAAGTACAGGCTAAGTGCAAATTGTTGGTTTAAGTGTTGATCTTTAACGTGATCCTGATCGTTGAATGGTCTATTTTGCTTACATGGCCTGCGTGTACACACAGTAGGTATGTCGTGTCTCCTGTGCTGCCTGCCCGGTGCTTTTTTTGCTGCCAGTGCCTGGTGCGTCACACTAACAGAATTTTTGCTGAACCCACGTGTACGCTTCATGTCACCCACACATGGGAGAGTGCCCCATGTAGCATCGCGCGCAGGCACCCTCAAGTGTTGTGTGCCTGTTACTTTTCAACTGCAACGTCGCATTGCCTTTGTCAGAGATGGAACAAGTGCTTGCTGACCTGCGGGCGGCACTGGCTAACAAGGCCTCTTCTGCAGCTGCAAGTGACAAGACTGCGACGGCATCAATGCAAATCTCCGATGCCAACACCAAGATTTGGAATGTCACGAAGGTGAAAGCTGGTGAGTTTTTGGCGTTTGAGCACAGTAGCGCGTTCTGCTTGATGTGCATTCCATGTCAGCAATCACTGTGTACCCTGCAATGTGCGCCGCATCAGCAAACAGTGCACAGCGGGTGTTGTTTGTCGTGCTGAAGCTGCCGTTATGCTATCTGCTGCGCTTCTGCCATATATGTTGTGTGTCGAGGTGCAGGACTGGAAGTAGTGCCATATACGGGCGACTTGAATGTGGCGGAGCGCAGCGAACCCATTCCGATGTTTGGGTGGGATGACAGGGTGGAGCTGGCCCACTCGGATCGCTACATTGCATCAACTTGTTGGCGCAAAGGACAGGTGTGTGCAAATGATACATATCGCTTTACACGGACACATCTACTTGTGAAGCACCTGCACTGCAGAGTCGGTGACAAGCTGACAACACATACACTCACTTGTTGGAGGGCGCTGTGAGTTTTCAGTGTGCCTGCTCTGTTCGTCACTGCTCATGTGTAGGACGTCAATATGTTTTGCGAAGGTAGCAGGGGAGGGAGTGCGGTATTTTGGCTCCCAGCAGCTCTTCTTGCGAAGGTGCGCAAGCTTTTTATCTCGGTGGTAAAGACAGCAGCACCACAGTTGGTTGACAAACACCACAGTTGGTGATGGATCCTCTGTGTGAGAACTTCATTATTCTGTGGTTGACTTTTCACCTGTGAGTCCGCGCAGACACTGTGAGATTAGCGTTGCAATAGGCATACCATTTGCGACGTTTGAAAGGTGGCTGAGATATTGTTGGCAGAAAGCTGTAACATTAGCGATATGCAGCACCTCGGAGGACTGGGGGACCCAGACAAGGCTAAAGGCGGGGGGGCAAGTGTGTTTGGTGTTCTGGCAACCCAGGAGAGGGCGACTGCTTAGCTAAGTGTGCAAGAGCCACTTGCTCAGTAGTACAGCCAGGAGCACCACATAAGCACAGCTGATGCCTGAAGAGTTTCATGAACATGTCACGCGATACAATGCACTATGAACTGCAAGAGCTCGTTATATTTTTGCACGCATATCTGTATTTGTCATATAGCTTCAGCGAGCTGTTTTGACTTCCTGACTCATTCTATCAAGACTGACAAAGCCTTGTTTGTCGCCACCACCGATGCTATCGCTGCGTTTGACAGGTCGTTCGTGCTGTTGGATGGAAACAAGTTCTGCCCGCTGAATGTTGATGGAGTTGCAGACATCTTGGGCTATGATTACCATGGGAGACCCGACGCGGTGCTGGTACTTTGCGTGAGCTCGCGGTCGCCTCAGGTAACCATATTAACACAGCATGTTCGTCCACTGCAACGTCATCTCATCCACTTCTTTTCTGCACCTCATGCCACTTTCAGGAACACAGTATTGAAATGTTCATGGTGCTGTTTCGTCTCGTTTGTTCCTCACAGACTGCGCTACGAGTGGTCTTTGAGCTCAAGAAACAATTGAACAGTGATGCGCACTACCAGGCGATGGTGACACTCCTGCTGGCCAATTTTCACTCCTCTAGGTACGTTTGTTGCGCCTTGACCTTGTGCATTGCTGAAACTCTATGCTTCAGCTTGCCTGTTTGAACATCCATGTAAAGTATCACAGATCAGCTGCCTCCAATGGCATGCTGAGGGGTATGTGTGGCATGCAGCTCGTCATCACCACAGGCAATGATACGTGTATTGCTGCCAAACAGGCCAAGTGCTCATAACCATTGTTGTGAACACATCGTTCAACTACCAAGCAGTGACTTGTTGTGCATTGCTGTACCTCTGCAAACCAGGCTCAAGCCCTTTGTCATCCTCACGGACTTGAATGATGCCTATACATTCTACTGGCTGGACGGTCACACGCTATACTACAGACAGGTCGACTCAGCAAAACTTGCATGGGGCCTGTTTGATGCCATCTTGGGTAGTGAGCACACAGACGCCGAAGCTGGAGTTGTGCCTTGCGAGGGCGTGGAGGTTGTGCCCCCTCCTGTCAAGAGGCTCCGATTGGTGTTTGAACCGCGAGACACTCAAGATGTTGCAGACCTGAGTTCATTGGCGGCCTTCTTGGAGCCCTCTGAGGTGCAAGTGTGCGCACTTGCCCAGTTCCTTCAAAGCCTTAATGCCATACCAGCTGTTGCAGTTGCGCGCGACGTGCATACCGTTGCATGCGGCGAATACCCGTCCTTCTATGTGTAGGCCACAGCACTGCTGAGCAGGATCATGCGGTGCTGTTTTGGCAAGCAGTTCAGTGGGTCACCAGACATGCAAGATGGCGCACATTCAGCCAAGTTCAAGGCCTTGTGACAACCTGCTGAAGTGCAAGCACGCAAAATGGCCCACATGGGAGTTGTGGTAACAATGCTCAGCAACAGCGCAGCCCTGCTGCTGCCGCTGCTGCTGCACCTCAACCTCTCAAAACGTGAGTGCTTTTGTTTTTCATGAGTCTCATCATGGCAGCAGCGATGAAGCGGGATGCGGCATGTCAGTTTGGACCTGCTAGAGATAGCAAACGGAGCTATGAATGCAAGGTGATGCCTGTGCGAGAGTCGGTCTTTCCCCTTCATCCTTGCAGACGTGCATATGTTGCTGGAATGTCCTGAATGATTCATAAGTTGGCACAGCTTGCGCAGATGTTGTCAAGGTTTGCTGTAAGTGAGCTTGCAAGATGTGCTGTGGAGCTTGCATATTTTCATGGCCTTATAACAGGCCACTTGGCAAAGTGGCGGTGGTGTTATGTTTTTGTGCAATGTAGGTTTGGTTCCATTTTCTTGTTTCGAGGTGCTGATTGGCTGAACTTCATCATTTTCAAGTCCAAGGTCAACTTGCAAATCACCATCAGAGATCAGCTGTAGGCGTGATCAAAGCATGTATGAAAATGAAATCCCAGGGTTGAAGGTGCAGGACTCGCATTTGCGTGCACAACTTTAGCTGATCGCTGGCGGATGACGAATATAATC
The DNA here is from genome assembly GCA_017506865.1 of Tribonema minus. Lineage (NCBI taxonomy): Eukaryota > Xanthophyceae > Tribonematales > Tribonemataceae > Tribonema > Tribonema minus. The sequence goes on from JAFCMP010000037.1 coordinate 266,411, forward strand.
TTTGAGTACGTTGTTAGTTCCCATATTTGGGCCAGCCTGGCCCAATCAACTATTTGGGCGAAGGGAAACAGCCAGCAAGTGCACATTTGAAGTGTGCAGCTGCAGGTTCTGGCACTACGCATAAGTGCGGAGGCTGTGTTGACCGAGTAGGCAGCGAAGCAGCAAGCGGCAGGGTTGGCGATGCACAGATGGAGGTCTTGCCGCCAGCAGGCTCAGCTTCCAATGGGCAGCTTTTCATCAGAGGGCTACCAAGTGAAGCACAGTGTGGGCTCATTTGGAGTCTAGGATTTTTCCAGCAGGGCACCAAGTGCAGCTGCCGTACCACCAGTCAATTGCCAGCAACCTGTGACAGTCGTGCTCAGCCAAGAAAGCTATGAGAGGGCAGCAGCATGCATCAAAGCTCGGAATGTGAGCACAGCAGCAGCACTTGCTTTGCACTGCTGTTGCAGCGTGCATGCATCTGCTGCTGCAACTGCTGCTGTCAATAGAATATTGGAGATGCTTGATAATAGCGAAGAGCACTGCGGTCCATTGGCAACACCAGTTAGGCAACGTTGGCCTTGACAGTTTTCAGTCCATATCTTGCGTGGCTCCCCATGTCATTGGGGACAAAACCTGGCTATGGAGTTGCTTGACATCGAGCAGGGCAGAAAGTTTAGTCGGCAGATACCACAGCGGCGGCTGAGACAAGTGATCATAATGAGGCTATAACTGCATGATTGATCACGCAGGCTGAGAATCACATGAGGTGCATGAGAGGATGGCAAGGTCATCATTGCAAGCGCCGCAGGGCGCAAACAGGATCATGTCTGTTGCAGTCGCCGCTTGCACCGCAGTAGGCGGTTGTGTCCGTTCTTGTGACGAACTCCAACCAGCAGTGGGTGTGGAGGTGGTGAAGCTCACACGACAGGGGAATGGCTGCAGCCGTATCCAAGGACTCGCTGCAGACGGCGCAGACACTGCAGGTGGCGTTGATATCATTGCCGGCTGCAGCCATCTGCTCCAACGCCAAGCTGTGCTGCGTCAGCTGTGCCTCTTGACGCTGCACCCGATCGCGCAGCAGCATCTCTCCGCTCTCTGTCTCCTGCTCGGCCTCATCATCGCTGCCGCCGCCGCCGCTGCTGCTGCTACTGCTGTCGCTGCTGCTAAAGTTGAGAGCAAACTGCGGCGTTGAACCCTTGCAGGTGGGTACCCTAGAAACCCTTGGGGCCCATCGCCATCGTTACCGTTCCTGGAACGGTTTCCACCAGCAGCGGATCCGCCACCGCTGTTGCGCTCCCCGTAACGGTTTCCAACAGCGGATCTGCCACCGCCACCACCAAGTGATGGCACGGCCGCAGACGCGCCGCCTCCGCCATTAGCTGTCAATCTAGTACCTCCGTGCTGATTGAAGTGCACGTCGACGGCGGCATCAGCAGCGTCCACCTTGCGCCTCAGCTCCGTCATCACCGCCGGATCCCTGTTCTGCAGCCTGCTGAGCTCGGCCATGAGAAAATCTTTCTTGGCGCGGCCAAGCGCAGCATACAACGACCGCCTCTGCTGAACTGGCTGCCACGCGGCTGTGACGCGAGCTCTCAGGCGGGCTAGCTCCGCCTCCGGCCAGCCGTTGCTCTGCGCCGTCGCCAGCGCAGTTTGGACTGCTGAGTGGATCTGCTGTATCGTCTGAACCATGGCGATGGGTGGGCGGATCGGAGCGAGCACTGTGGCGGCAAAGGCTTGGTTGTTCTGCCGAGTTTTTTGGCTGAAGCTGTGAGGGAGTGAGCCTTGTAGACTGACCTGCGCTGCTGCTGAGAGCCGGTGGGGTCATGGCATTTTGGTTTGACATAAGAATTGCAACCTTATTGCCTTGCAGATAACTCCGTTGCAGCGGGTTCTTCGAGCATTCTACTATAGTACTTCATTTGCAATACAGCTGTCATGTGGATCCTGCCGCCGAAAGCCGGTGGGGTCCTCCAGCTCAGAAGAGATGTGCCTTATTTGCAGCTAATTCTGTTGCAGCAGAGTTTAATCGTATCCACTTCTGTGCTCAAGGTAATGCAGCAGGTATGCGCTAATGCTGACAGTGCAGGCTGACAGTGCAGGTAGGTCGACAGTGTAGGCTGACAGTGTAGGCTGACATCACAGGCTGACATCACAGGCTGACAGCGTACTACTAGGCTGACAGTGTAGGCTGACATCATAGGCTGACAGTGTAGGCTGACATCATAGGCTGACCTCACAGGCTGAAAGCGTAGTATTGTGTGTCAAGTGATTGTACCGAAACCAAATGTTCTGCATTTCTTCATGTGCATGCAGGCTAGCCTACTGGTTTAAGTCGGTCCCGCTTTCGGTTGCCTGCTGAAATGCCTGTGTTCAAATGCCACAAATAAAACATTTTTACTTCTACTCCTGTATGCTCAGCTGCTAGCAGTAACGAGCCCCGGCACTTTCCTGATTTTAACGGAGTATCTGTGAACTTCACTGAGATTTGAGAACTTAATCTAACATAATTTGCAGTACATGTCTAGACTATAGACTTACCCCAGCTACGAGCTAACGACCCTGAACTACCCCCGAAAACTGTTCATTGATCTGAGACTACAGGGTTCAACTCTCAAAAGACAGAACAATAACACGTCAGCCCCATCTATAGGTCCAACACTCTTAAAGGCCCGTTTTAGTGCTTAGTCTAGCTGCGCATAGAGCCGCACACTACATCGCACTGTCTTGAGGCGCGCCAGGCTTTAGACGGGCGTGTACTGCAAGGATCTGATGCGGCACCATGGTGGCGAACAAGCGTCGTCAAAAACTCTGTGCGAACCGAACCCGTCGGACGCAAAGCTCATGATGCACTGTGGCAGCACCACCAGTAGCAAGTGCTCTGACTCATGAGACTGTCCAATTGCAGCTGACCTGGACACTTGCTGCTGACTATTGCAGAATGTAGGCAGCTGTTCCTGATGTTCCACTGTTGAGGGGGTGACGATCGAAGCACAGCGGCTAGGTACCTAGTAGCCCGATAAACTAATGTTTGAAGAAAACGTCGTTGGTCTGGGGTCATGGGCAACTTGTTGCGCTCGCGCTCTATAAGTTGCTGCAGTTTAAATCCAATATGGCGCGCATTGAGAAAGTGGCCATGTGGCAAATGCATCCATTGGTATGTACTTTTATTAATTCTCGCTCAGGGCGCGAAAAAGCCCAGATGATTGGCATCTAGCTGTAAGGAATCTACATGTCGTATGACAGTCTGAAAGTGTCGCAACGACAACCACTCAAACGCCGCCGCCGCCAAATGGCATCTCGGGGTCCTCCCCTACGTCCTCCTCCATGTGCCCCCCCCCCCTGGATTCTGCCATGTGTGTCATGACACGGCCAGAGTACGCCATGTGGAGCGCTGCCGACAGTGCCGAGCGTAAGCGCGCCAGGGCGATGCCCTTGAGAGCTTTAGGGCGCGCTCCTCCGGGCACTGACATCCTGCTGGCATACTCCGTCGCCACAGCCTCCAGCAGCTTCCGCCCCTGCTCCCCGATGCTGCCAAATGACCCTATTGCCAAAGTATGTACTTTTATTAATTTCGCTTCGCAAGGGGCGCGAAAAGCCCTCTCTTTGAATGTGCACTCAATGCAACATTCCTTCTCCGAAGAGAGACTCAAACGCAAACAGGCTTCCCCCTCTTCACACTACCACCAACACCCCACAACCAAACCCTACTTAGGGTTGCCCAGCCGTGAGGCACACTTGTCCCGTCTTGAAAAAGATTTATGCAGGCCTGGGTCGCCTTTGACAGCGCCCAGAACTGAGGACCATGCTGACACGTCTGAATCACGCCTCTAGGCAAAATGATCACTGGGCACCAGGCACTGGTGCTAAGGGTATCAATGCTGTTGCTACGAAGAGTCCAACCCAACCCCAACAAACCCCACCCGAACCCCGATCGGTCCCCACTATGTACTTTTATTATATTCCATTTGTGGCTGTGGAAATGCCATGTTGTAGGTGTGTCGCCTTGTTCTCACTCTTGGATGTAGTACTTTTTTTTTGCGCCCCCCATCGAGTGACTTGGAACTCATGTGGCAGAGTCTCTTCTGAACTGTCGAAGTTTAGACGGCGGCAGCAAGAGAGCCCCGCTATCAAGCGAGCACTGAACAAGGTACGCTGCTTGGATTCGCAACTTCTTGTGCCTCAATTACCCCTGCTGAGCAATCCCGACTACAGCGAGAAGATATATCTTCCAGCACAGCACTTCGTAGAGATGAATGTACACCCTGCGGGCTCTGACTTTTGTCTTTGGGCTCGTGGTGTAGAGATTGCCGCAATAATTGATGAGATATTTTGCCTGGCCTGTGTGCGTATGTTGCTCTCATCTGTTGCGGCACACAACTTTCTCCAGAAACGCCCAGGATCCTGCACAAGCTGAAGCCCCTCTTGTTGCCATGGCGTGCTTTACAGCAGCATGGTAAGCATTGAGTGCACACTGCCAGCGTCCAGCTTGTCCTGCAATGCACGCCTCAATTCACGCCTCCAATCACTGCCTGCTTCCTGCAGGTGACTTCAACGCGGTCGTAAGCAGCCCCCCCAAGAATGCGCTTCCCTCCTCCCCCGCCGGGGCAAGTGCCCCCTCCGCCTCCCCCAGGCGGCGCACCGCCCCCTCCCCCGCCCCCTGGCAGCTCCCCTCCAGGACCGCCTGGAAGCGCCCCTCCCCCAATCCCCGGCTCCGCCCCCCCTCCTGTGCCCGGTTGGGCCCCTCCCCCTCCCCCCCCGGGCGCCGTCTACTCCTCTTATGCCCCGCCCACAGCTGCCCCCCCTCCCCCTCCCCCTGGGGCGGCCTATGCAGCGCCGCCACCGCCGCCGCCGGCAGCGGCCCAGTGGACCCCGCCTCCGCCGCTGTACCAGCAGCCAGCTGCACCAGCGCCGCCGCCCCCTGCCGCCGTGCTGCCGCCGCCGCCGCCCGCCGCAGCGGCGTACGGCTACCCGGCAGCGCCACCGACGGTGCCACCGCCGCCGCAGCCCACCTTTGCATACCCTGTTCCGCCGCCGCCGGCGCAGGTCTACAGTGCGCCGCCGCCGCCGCCAGTAGCGCAGCAGCCGCCGGCGCCGCCGCCTCCACAGCCTGCAGCTGTGCCGCCGCCGCCGCCGCCAGCGCAGCAGCAGCAGCAGCAGCACATGTATGCATACCCTGTCCCGCCGCCGCAGCCTGTCGCAATGCCGCCGCCGCCGCCAGCAGCTCAGCCTATGGCGGTGTCGCCCCCGCAGCAGCAGCAGGCGGCCGCATCGCCGCCGCCGCCGCCGCCTGCCGCGCAGCCATCGTACGCGTACCCGGTTCAGCAGTACTCGGCGCCGCCGCCGCCGCAGCCTGTCGCCGTTGTGGCTGCAGCACCTGCGCAGACCTCGTATGCGTACCCCACGCAGGCATACGCCGCGCCGCCGCCGCCGCAGCCCGTCGTCGTGGTGCAGCAGCAGCCCTCGTTCGCGGCGGCGCAGGCGGCGTATGCTGCGCCCGTGCAGCAGCAGCAGCAGCAGCCGGTGTACGCTGCCGCCGCCGCCGCGCCCAGGCGCCGCAGCGGCGGTGCCGTCGGCGTGGAAGATGAGGATGGTACGTCGACAGAGCCGCACGCGAATGCCGGTTCCGCGCCTTGTTTTCAACGCTTGCGTTCTTTGGATGTGACCATCGTGTGCACCCTTAAAGTCGCCAAAATTGTTCGCATCATGCAGAGCTTTTGTTCGAGCAGCTCTACTAGTTGGGTTTCGCTGCCGTACTGTCATTTTTTGGGATTGACCCCCCCTCTCCCCGTGTGAGATGAGCGTGCGCGCAGCGTGTGGCGATACCCAACCCCCACTCCCATGCAGCGCGCGTTGTCACATGTCAGGCTCGTCAACCTCTCTCACATGCGCGTCCCCTGCGCGGCATCCCGCATCTCCTGCAGGCGGCGGCGGCGGCGGCGGCGGCGAGGCATCGGACCCCGCGGCCATGGCGGCGGTGGCGGAGCGCGAGCGCAGCGTGCGCTCGCTGCTGCACAAGGACCTGACGGCGGCGCTGCGCAAGGCGCTGGAGAACCCGCCCGTGGGCACGCGCGACAAGGCGGTCAAGGTGCGTGCGCGAGTGCGCATGTGTGCTGAGCACTGCTGTGCGCGGCTGTCGGCGGGCGCAGTAGCCGATGCTGCTGCCGCCGCAGCGCGTCCTCGTGCGCATGCCGGCGCGAGTCCACCGCGGCGTGCTCTGACAGGACCACGCGCCTCGCGCGCTTCGAGGGGAAGGCGCTGCAGGCTGCAGCGATGATGTTCAGAGCAGCGCTGCAGCACTGTTTTGCATGGCGGTCGTCGCATGTGCATTTCGCGCGGTGGTGGGGCATCTGAGACGCATGCGCCCGCGCGCCGGCGGTCCCGTGCTACGCAGCTGCGTGGTTGTAGAACGCCACCGCTGAGGTCTCGTGCCAATAAGGCAAGGCCAACAGTGCTCACCCAGTTCTGAAATGATCTGAATTAACTCTGGGCTCCCCGCGTGATGACTCTTACGCGCCGTCGCCGCGGTTGCATGCGGCAGCGCTCCACCGTGCCTCGCGTGACGTACATACCGCTCTGTGGAAGCTTTACACGTAGGCCAAGTCGGGAGCGCCCCTGGCACATGCTCACTTTGCTTGCAAGACTACATGGCAAAAACGTGCACCAAGCACCGCCAGTGCGCATGCCCGCGTCGTGCACGCGCATTGCACCGCCGCCGCATCGTAGTTTGCCAGCTTTGCGCTGCCCGTGGCGCACGCTGCTCACAGACGAGGACAGCCAGCTGTTTCCGCTGCCGCAACACTGAGGGAAGCGCCTCCCCGCTCGCGCGCGTCTACAAGGACAAATCTAAGAGGTAGATTAAAAATAGTTTGCTAGAGCTAGTTGTTTTGTACCGTTCACATTGTGCTTCCCGTAGAGAAATTGAACTCGTGTTCAAGGCCTTGCCACCCCCACAAGTGACCATCGTAAACCTTGGAAGCGCTCAGCTGCCAGACTTGCGCATCCCCCGCCGCCGCAGGACAAGAACACGGACGTCGTGCTGGACGTGCTCGGCGCCGCCAAGGACGCGCAGCTCGCGCCCGCGGTGGCGGCGCTCAGCGCGGAGGAGAGCGACGCGCTCATGAAGTACGTGTACCGCGGCCTCGCCAAGCCCGCGCCCAACGGCGCGCTCTTCCGCTGGCACGCGGCCGTGCTCGAGCGCGGCGGCGTCGGCTGCGTCGTGCGCGCCGTCGCGGACCGCCGGACGGTGTGAGCCCGCGGCGCCGCGCAGCAGCAGCGCTCAGCTCAGGGTGCGGGCTCCCGGGGGGGGGGGGAGGGGGGCGTGTGAGTTACGCGCGCGCCCTGCCGGTGCATCGTGGTGCGCAGGGAAACAGGGGGGGGGGGCGGCGGGGGGTGAGCAGCGCGCGCTGCGGCGGATGGCGGAGCGGCGAGCGCGGCTGCATGCGTGTGTTGGCGCCGTAGCGAGGGACTCAAGAGATGCTCGTCAAGTGACGTTGGATTGGGGGGGAAAGGAAGCCCTGCAGCCGCTGGCGACCGGCGCCATCGCCGGCTGAGCAGCAGCGCTGAGATGCGCTTGTGGCGCAAGATGGAGTTCAGCGGGTCTAGAAGGCAGGAGTTATTGTAATTGCCTGCGGTTGCGATCTGAGTGGGGCAGAGAGTGGTGGCGCGCCCGCGTGCCTGTGTGTGTGTGGGTGTGCAGGGGGTGGGCGGGGGGTCAAGCAGGAATGGGCGGCGGGAGGGCAATGCAGCGCAGCAGCACCTGCCGCTTGCTGACCAGCAGCCAGAGCGAGGTGGCCTTCTTTGTCATATGCTGTAACATATGGCTGGTGCGGTTTGGCTTGCTAAAATATGTGCTTGTGCCAGCTGGAACAGGTGGGCGTTGAGTACTTTTGCACTGTGGTTCTCATAGCTGTCTGCTGCATCTGCGCACCATGGTCCCTGATTGCTGTCCCCAGTGTGTGCATTGTAGCTTTCTTCAGTGCCGTGCGCACAGAGAATTGCTTCGCCCAGCGTCATTTGTGCTTGCCACCGCCGCAGCAGCCCTTGGGTGCTGCACTGGAATGCTTTTGCACGAGCTTGTCCACAAGCGACGGTTGGGCGTCAAAGCTTGCCATCTGCACCTTCGCTGATGGTGTATGCATCACATAAGACTATACTTGAGGACAGGATTGCTGTCCCATGTATGGTCAGTGCACCACACAGCACAAGGCCGTAGCTCAAGTAGCATCTGATGCCCAACTTCTGTTGTGGTTGAGCACAAGGGTGCCTAAGGGCAGTGCACCATACTGAAGAGAGCCTTTTCTAGCGTGTCTACATGCGGAGGCACAGAGTGCATCCCATTCATGCCAGCAATGGCAGGCACAGGACGTCGTTATATTTCAAATCAATGCAAAGCGTCGGCCCCGTGGAAAGCACGGTCGCAACGTGCAGCCAAGCAAGTAGCATGCATCAGGTGAATTGTATGGTACTGAGCTCCAGTACATGTGAGTCTCAGGCGTGTGACACGCCATTGGTGACACTGCCATTGGTGACACTGCCATTGGTGGTGACAAGCTTCAGCCTCGTGGCTTTGCATGTTCTCATGCGTGTGCTCACGTGATGCAGAATACCAAGGAGAACGTTGAAAGATTGTAAGCTCAGCTGCATGCAGCGAAACGCAGCAAATCGGGACAATACAGCAGCAGCTGCAAGCATGAGATACCGCATGACGATGCAGGAACGTGCGCTCACAGAGGGCACAAGCGTCAACAAAACTAAGGTGAACCAAAGCAAAACAAAACAAAACAATGAGTGAGGCGAAACATCTATCCGTGTGAGCCAGTGCTCATTTGTGATGACGCCAATGCGTGCTACGTACACTTTGTTTGTACAGTCCGTGGCAACGCGCTCGCTGCGCCGCGCTGCTGCGGCGGGCATAACCACGCCTACCGCCAGCCTGCACGCGAGCTCTCGCGTCTCAACTAACACCTCCCCTTAAGTACCATTATAGACACTGTGTGTGCTCCTCTGGACCCCCGTGCGGCCCGCCCGCACACCAAGCACGCCGAAGCGCAAGTGTACACCGCTGCCGTAGCAGAAGCCTCCGCGCAGTGGGGTCGTCCAGCCCGTCTCGAGCCGCAGCGCCTATGTGCATTAAGGCAGGCTCGTGACGATGCGCGGCGCGAAAGCTGACCCACCACTGTCATGAGGGGTACATCTGTGCACTCTGCTATCCACCAGTGCCGCCGGCCCGTGTCGCATCGGCCCGAATGCAAGGCACCAGCGCCCGCCGCGCCGCCGCCGCAAGCGCGGGCGCAGCACAGCAGGGATGCAGTGACGCCACATGTGCCTCGTCGCGCAGCGGTCGCAACCTGCTGCCGGCGCGACAGTGCGCCGCGCTATTGCGCTTGACAACTTTGCGGGAATACGCAGGCTGCGTCCAGTGCCGAGACGGCAGCGCGGAGCGGCAGCACCCCGACAGCACAGCGGCACTCATTGCGAGGTTTCAGAGCGTCTCTCTCCCTCTCTCCCCCTCTGTGGCGCTTCCGAAGAGCAGATGGCCTGGCAGTACTGCCAGGAACAGGGTGTGTGCATACAGCAGTACCGCCTGCGGCTCTGCAACTCTTTAAAAATGTGATGGTCTGGGTAGCCCTCAGTGGCGGCGCAGCAGAGCGTACACGACGCCCCAGCCGGCGGCCGTCATGAGCGCGAGCGCGACAAAGTCCAGCGGCAGCAGGCGCGCCTCGTAGCCAAAGCACGCCAGCACGTCGTCGCCTGTGAGCAGCTGCGTCTTGGCGACCTTCGTGCCGATCTTGGTGCTGAGGCGGAAGATCGCGCCGACGCCGCCGAACTCATTCGACACGAGGGCCTGTGTGCGCGTGCGTGCAGTGGGCGGCGAACGCGTGAGGAGCGTGTTATTTCCTCCTTCGGTGGCATTGAGTGGGACGTCAGGAAATGACATGACGGATGGCGCGACAGGACATGAATGGCGCACGTTGGCGCAGCAAGCATGACATGGTGGCATGTTCGGGAGCCTGAGATGGCGGTAGAGGAGGCGTCGGGGGGGGGGGGGGGGGGGGAGCAGTGAAGTGGTGCCCGTAGACGAAAGCGAGCATGCGCGTCCATGACCAACCTTGAGGCGCACCGCAGCAGGTGGCAGTACCTGGGTTTGTTAGCATGTGTGTGAGAGCATGTCATGTGGCTGTGAAGGTAGCTGTGGACGCACAGCGGCTCACACTTCATCTGGCAGGCATGGAGGATGGGGGCAAGGAGGGGGGGCAAGGGGGGGGGGGGGTCACAATCTGATGTCTGCATTGACATGAAGAGGACGAATCTGTGCCAACGCAAGGCTGATGTGAGCAACTCAGTGGCTGCTGTGAGCAACTCAAATATTAGAGTAGCGCATTGAGGGAAAAAAGAGTACAGCACGGAGGCTTCCCACGTGGTCCCCCACCGTAGTACTAGCTCCGCTCAAAGGTGCTTAACTTCAGCGATCGGACGAGAGCTGGTGCTGTCACCATGATATGGCCGTACCCGAAAAGCAGGTCACAGTGGCGGGTACTGGTGCGCCAACAGCACATGATACTATCACCACTCCACGCACACAACTTGAGAGCTCAGCGCTCCTGCAGGGTGGGTGGTTGAGTGAAGGCTGCAGGGTGGGTAGTTGAGTTAAGCCTGAGACAACCGCTGATGAGGGCGTAAACACCGACCAAGAATTGCACGCCAAGCCGCAAATAAGGAGGCGCCTTGCAGAACATGCAGCTCGCCCAGCTCAGCGATATTCACACTCGTTGACGGTAATGAGATCGGCAAATGCGCGACACACACGCGCAGATCACAGGCTGCAGCTTCACCGCACTCGGACAGCCGTATGCAGATGGCACCGCGCTGTCAACGCAGCTCTGACAAAACACCAACATGTTACAACTTCAACATGATATGTCGCCTTTACTTTTAGCTCCACAGCGGCGCAGGCTCGCGATTTTTTTGTCCGATGGCATGAATGCAACATGATCCCATCTGATGGTTGATGCAAGCGTCGAAAACCGCCAACGATAAGCGCGCCGCGGGCGCAGAGAGCACAAAATTCAGTTGGCAGTTGCTGCACTTCAGCTCTACGCGCATGTCAGCGGACGCACACCGGAGCTGACCCAGTACCCACTGCTGCGCCCAGCGCATCAAAGCCTGCGTGCGCTTCATGAATAGAAGAAGCATGTGGAGGGAGAATGGGGCACTTGCAGATTGCCTTTGACAAGCACGATCCGCTTCCTCTCTGAGGCCATGCGGTCGGGCGCGGCGTCCCCAACTTCAACTTCAAGTGCACACAACTTCAACTTCAAGCACGCGCGCACCTCGAACGCCCACCGGAACGGGCTTAGCGCCGACGCCCACCCCCAGCGCCACCCGAGCTCGTCCGCAGGCACGAGCAGCCCCCCAAACAGCGCGCCGAACAAGATCACGAGGCACGCCGCCGCGTTCGCCGCGCCGCCGCCGCCGCCCGCGCCGCCGCCGCCGCCGCCGCCGCCGCCCGCCGCGACCGCGCACGCGCCAAGCCACGCCGCGAGCGCCGCGCCGAAGAGCAGCAGCGCGGCGGCGGCGCCGGCGGCGGCGCCGGCGCCGCCGCGCGCGCCCGCGAGCGGCAGCGCCGTCGCGGCGAGCGCCGCCGCGGGCACGAGGCGGCACAGCAGCAGGTCCGGCAGCGCGGCGGCGACGAGGTGCGCGGCGGGGCCGTACAGGCGCGCGCCGCGCTCGCGGCGGTAGAGGCGCGCGCCGGCGACCCAGGCGGGGATGGAGACGAGCGCGAGCAGCGCGAGGAAGAGGGTCAGGAAGAAGAAGAGGCCGAATCTGGGGGGGGGGGGAGGTGGGGGACGGGGGGGGGGGCGGAGCAGGGGAGGGGACGAGAGGGGATGAGGCGGTTGGCGTGTAGGTATATGTAAGCATGCATGCGTGTGCGCGCGCAGGGAGCGCTGATGACGCGGGACCCTGAGCAGGTGATGTAGCGATGCGATCGTTTGACGTGCATGCCACTGACTGGGGCCACGAAGAACTGCATGTGTCCCCAGGTTAGCTCGAGCCTGCTTGCGGCAACAACAGCAGGTGTCAACAACCGGCAGCATCGACAACAGCCAGCCACATTGTTTCTAGTGCACACCTTGAGCGCGCCCGCCAGGCGTATAAGGCAATCTACACAAGCTCTGCGCACGCGTTAACACTCACAGACACTTAAACACACAAACAAAGCTCGAGCGCTGCTGCCAGACGCACCTGTCCTGCACGCCGCTGGTCTCCTCGTTGCGCCGCCGCAGCCCCGCGAATGCGCCGCCCGCCGCGACGCCCGCCGCCGCCGGCAGCGCCGCGTGCAGCAGCGCGAGTCGCGGGTCGCGCCACTGCGTGCGCAGCGCGCGGCCCAGCAGCGCGCGCGCCTGCGCGGACCACGGCCGCCGCCGCAGCGCCGCGTCGCGCTGCGCGGCGAGCTCCACCGCCGTCGCGCCGCCGCCGCCGCCGCTGCCGCCGCCGCCGAAGGGCGCCAGCGCCAGCAGGTCGAGCGACGCGGCGGGGTGCGAGGCGAGGTCGTCGGGGACGGCGGCGCCGCGCGCGCGCGCGGCGGCGCGCACGTCGCGCGCGGCGTCGAGCATCGCGTCCGCGGGGTTCGGCGTGAGCGGCGCGAGCGGGCGGCCGAGCGCCGCGAAGCGCGCGTGCACAGCGTGCGGCGGCCCGAAGAAGGCGGCCTCGCCGTCGCACAGCAGCAGCACGCGGCCGAGCGCGTCGAAGACCTCGCGCCGTGGCTGGTGGAGGGACGCGACGACGGCGGCGCCGCGCCGCGCCGCCGCCGCGACCATGCGCATGACGGCGAGCGCGGCGCCCGCGTCGAGGCCCGTCGTGGGCTCGTCCAGGAAGAGCAGCGGCGGCCGCGAGAGGAGCTCCGCGGCGATGCTCAGGCGGCGCCGCTCGCCGCCGGAGATGCCGCGGCGGTCGCTGTCGCCTGTGGCGGAGGGAGGGGAGCGGGGGAGGGGGGCGCCAGAGGCATTCGTCATCAGGACTGTATGCGGCTTTGAATCGACCCAGCGCTGGCAGTGCACATGAGGCCTTACCCTCAAATCCTACCCCTAGCCTTAACGCTGACCCTAACCTTGCAGGGCGGTGGCGCAGCTGATGAACATGACGTTGGACCCCAGAAAGCGCCTTATCCCGGTGCAAAAGCAAACCCCGCAGCGCGGGTCGCACGCGCATGCGCATGCGCCGTTCGTGATGCACACAACGCCGGCGCCTCACCTATCCTGCTGTCCGCGACGAGGCCCAGGCCCAGCTCGCCGACGACCTCGAGCACGCGCTCGGCGCGCGCCGCCGCCGCCAGCTCCGGCGGCAGCCGCAGCGCGGCGTGGAACGCGAGGTGCTCGCACACCGTCAGCGCCGCCGGCAGCACGTCGTCCTGTGCCACATAACCGGCGATGGCGCGCACGTGCGCAGGCGCGGCGGCGGCGCCGTTCAGCGCGATCGCGCCGGACGCGCGCCCGCCCTCCGCTGCCGCCGCGCCGCCGCATCCGTGCTTGCGCCCTGCCAGCAGCTCCAGCAGCGTCGTCTTGCCGGCGCCGCTCGCGCCCATGAGCCCCACGACGCCCGCGCCGCCGCCGGCGTAGCCGCTCACGCAGCGCAGGATCTCGCGCCGCCGCGCGCCGCCACCGCCACCGCGCGGCCGGATGCTGTACGAGAGGCCCGCCCACGAGAGGAGCGGCGCAGGAGCGGCAGCAGCGGCGGCGGCGGCGTCCCCCGCCTCCCCCCCCCACCCAGCGGCGGCGCTTACGGACGCGCGCGGGGACACGCGCGCCGGCTTCAGCGGCCGCGGCGGCGCCAGCAGCATGGGCTCGAAGGTGTCCGCGCCGCTGCCGCCGCCGCCGCCGCCGCAGCACCACGCGCGCCACGGCAGCAGCCGCCGCCAGCCGCGCGGCGGCAAGGACGGCGCCGCGGCCGCTGCTGCTGCCGCCGCCGCGCCGCCGAGCGCCACCGGCGCGGCGTTGCAGCGTGCGAGGCGGCGCGGCCGCGCGGCGCGCAGCTGCAGCGCGAGCGCCGCGGCGGCGTATGCGGCAGCCAGCGCCGCCAGCGCAGCGAGGTCCGCGGCGAGCACGCCGGCGCCGTCGGCGAAGCCGAACGCGTGCAGGATCTCTGGGCCGAGCGGCTCGAGGAGGGGGAGGTCGGGCGCGCAGTGCGCGCCCTCGATGCGGTACGGCACGCCGCTGCCGGCGGCACCCTCGCCGAACTCGTTGATGAGCAGCGCCTGGGGGGGGGGGGGGGCGGGGGGGGGCAGCAGCGCTCAGTGCACAGGCGTCAGAGCAGCAGCGGACATACTGTATTACGCTCCACGTGTATCGCAAGGCAGGTTCGGATGACTGCTTGTTCGTAACATCGTGCATTGCGCATCATGAAAGCAGGACGATGTGCCGTGGCACTGCACCAGGCGACGCGCGCGAGCCCGTCGCAACTTCAACTCTTCTGCAATCCCCCATGACACATCCTCATCACACTCCGAGCCAGCAATCTGGTGCGCGACGCTCAGCAGATCATCACAGCGCGCTCATTGCAGCATCGGCGAGGCAGCAGCGCTCACCTCAAAGGCGTAGCCAAGCGGCGTCACGTACGTCAGCCAGCGCGTCGCCACCGGCAGGCGCACGCCGTTGAGCAGGAAGCGCGCAAACAGCGTGAACACCAGCACCTCCACCGCGCCGAGCAGGTTGCCGAGCGGCAGCGGCAGCGCAGCCACACCGATGCCTGCGGAGAGCGGCGGCGGCAGCGGCGGCGGCAGGGGCGGCGGCGCGGTGAGCTCGTGCGTTGCCATGGGCGCGAGTGCGCACAGGGTGCTGTGGGCAGAACCGCGCGATCGCCAACGTGAGTGGCTTGCTTCAGCGGTTGGAGGCGTGCGGTCCGCATGCCACCAGCACAAGGAGCACTGCCGCAGTGCATCTCAGAAAGACGTGCGCCACCGGTGGCGGCAGCGGCTGCAGTGGCGGAGTGCATGTAGAGATTAGCTCATCCCCAAGCCCAGCAACGCTGAGACAGGGGCGCTCAGTCGCTATAAAGGCTGTGCACCTGAGACATGCTGCTCAGGCTCAGGCGAAGCACAAGGTTTCAGGTCACAGCTTCTGTGTCGCGATGACCCGGGTGCATGGCGCTGCGCAGTCGACACGCGGTCGTGGCGCGCATACACGACATGTCCCCGCCAACGTTTACGCATGCTTCTTGAAGTACATATATCGCAAGCCTGTGGCCCACCGCCTGCCCGTACGCAGCGAGGCCTCTTCCCACACTGCGACGATTTTCTCAAAACACTTCTGCGGTACGCAGATGCAAGAGACGTGCAGAGCGCTGATGCGCCGCGCCACTCACACATGGCCGCCAGCGCCGCCGCCACGTCTGCCGCCACGAGCGTGACTGCAAACAGGATGAGGCGCGGCCCGCGCCCGCCGCCACCGTTGAGCCCCGCCAGCGGGAATGTCACGAGCGCAAACAGCAGCGGCGGCGCCACGCGCACCAGCAGCACGTCCATCAGCGCGACCTGCGAGGCAGCAGCGGCGGCGGCAGCAGCGGCGGTGGCGACGGCATGCGGAGCGGAGCGCGTCAGCGCGTGCTGCAGCCGCGCGGCGGTGACCGTGCGCAGGCGCGCGCCGCGCTGGTCTGGATGAGCGCTGATGAACGTCTCTGCTGAGCGCTGCTGCCGCTGCGAGGGGCCGGCGGGAGGGCGCCGCGGCAGCGGCGGGCGCTGACCACGCAGACCAATCGCCGCAACGACCGCAGAGCGCATCGTAGGGCTTGCCATCTTTGACCCTCACAAGTGCCAGCAAGATGTGCCTGATGAGGCACGTGCAAAACTTGGTCCGAGCGCAGTTGCCAGTTGCGTTGAGCTCTGCTGCTGCTGCCGTCACAGCTGTTGGCGGCGCGCCGAGGCAGCAGACGCATCAGCGGGGGGGGTTGCGAACAGAAGCCAACAGTCCGACGATCCGGTGAGTGCCTCAGCGCGTGCTTCTGATGCTTTTTGAGCACTCTCACGCGGCGCGAGCGCAGCTGAGGCGGCAGTGAGCACACAGCGCAGCGACACACGCAACACGGCGCCTGCCGCACTCACCGCGGCAAAGTACGCGCCGGGCCCGTACAGCCCCTCGCGCACGACGCTGCTGCCGCCGCCGCCGCCGCCGCCGCTAGCGCCGCTGCCGCTACTGTCAGTGCTCAGTGTGCGTCTGCCGTCGCGTGCGGTGCGCCGCACGTACATGGCGCGCTCCGCAAGGAACAGGCGCCGGTTCTCGCGCCACACGGGCAGCGAGGAGAGGCTCAGCAGCGCCAGGAAGAGCAGCAGGAAGAAGAGGAGCCCCATGCGGCTGGCGAACGGGGGGGGGGGGGGGGGATGAGGGGGGTGAGCGCGTCAGCCTCGTCAGTTATGAATATGTTGCAGGCGTGTGTTCGAGTGCCATAGCAGCTGTTTTGCAGCTCTGCTTGCATCTGGCGACGGAAGGGGCCGGGTGAGACAGCCAGGCTGATACAGCGCGCTTCAGGACGTGAAATGGCAGCCGGTCACGTACGATCTGCTTCAGCATGCCACGGTGCCGCTGCGCAACACGATGGCCGCGCAGCAGCAGCGCGACCTCTGTATTGGCAAGGACAACGCCACGATCGCGCGCAGTAATCTGGACGCACTGCACTCGTGGTTGACATGAGAGGCAGCACAACGTTCGGGTCTACAGACCCGTCATATGCACGGAAGCACGCCGACGGCGTAAATGACACAACTTTGCTATGCTGCCCACAATGAGACCAACACGGCTGTGAGGGCAGCCCATTCCTTACCCACGCAGCATGCGTGGCCCGAAACATGTACAAAGCACAGCGCCGACAGCGCTAACAATATGACGCCGCTGTTCCAGCAAGCGCAGCATACCAGCGTTCCGGCTCAAGAAGCAGCAGTGCTCAACCGACGCTGTTAATTAGTGTTGGTGCGCACCTCTGCGCGCCCGCCAGGTCGTGCGACAGCTTGCCGCCAAAGAGCGCGCCCAGCACGAGCGCCATCGCCAGCGTCCCCGCGCCGTGCAGCGCCAGCAGCAGCGGGTGGCGGTGCGCCTGCCGCAGCAGCCGCGCGCTCAGCAGCGCCCACTGCCGCCACCACCCCGCCCCCTCGTCCTCCTCCCAGCCCCTCCGCCGCGCCGCCGCGCCCCTGCTGCCTGTGATAGTGCCGCCATCGCCGCCACTGCCGCTGCGCTTCTGCATGCCCGCCTCCGCCGCCCACTCCCCCTCTTGCGCAGCACCGCCGCTGCCATAGTAGCTGTCGCCGCCGCCGCCGCCGCTGCCGCCGCTGCTGCTGCCGCCGTAGTAGCCGTCGCCGCCTTGCGCGGGGCGCAGGGAGCGCGGCGACTGGCGGAAGAGGCGCGGCAGGTCGGCGCCGTGTGCGGCGCACGCGTCGAGCATCGCGTCCGCAGGGTTGGGGCAGCGCGGCGCGAGCGGGCGGCCGATCGACGTAAAGTAGTCGCGCACGCCGCGCGGCGGCCCAAAGTACGCGACCTCGCCCGCGCACAGCAGCAGCGCGCGGCCGAGCGCGTCGAAGACCTCGCGGCGCGGCTGGTGGAGGGAGGCGACGACGGCAGTGCCGCGGCGCGCCGCCGCCGCGACGAGGCGCATGACCGCGAGCGCGCTGCCAGCATCGAGGCCCGACGTCGGCTCGTCCAGGAACAGCAGCGGCGGGCGCGTGAGCAGCTCCGCGGCGATGCTCACGCGGCGTCGCTCGCCGCCGGAGATGCCGCGGCGGAACGCGTCGCCGATGAGGCTGTCCGCGACGGCGCCGAGGCCCAGGTTGTCGATCACCTCGAGGACGCGCGCGGTGCGCTGCGTGGCGCCGCCGCCGCGGCCGTGGCCGCGCGGCAGCCGCAGCGCCGCGTGGAACGCCAGGTGCTCGTACACAGTGAGCGTGCCCGGCAGCACGTCGTCCTGCGCGACGTAGCCGGAGACGGCGCGCACATCCTCCGGCGACGCCGCGGCGGCGCCGTCCAGCTCCAGCGCGCCCGACCACGCGCCGCGCTCCGCGCCGCCTGCCGCCCGCCGCCCCGCCAGCAGCTCCAGCAGCGTCGTCTTGCCCGCGCCGGACGGGCCCAGCAGCCCCGTCACGTTCTCGCACGCGGCGATGCCGCTGCCCGCCGCAAGCTCCGCTGCCGCCGCTGCGTCATCGCCGCCGCAGCTGCCGCCGCCGCCGACGCAGCCGCTGACGCCGCGCAGCACAGCGCGGCGCGCGCCGCCGATCTGTATGGAGTACGATATGTTATGCCAGGCAAGGGTCAGGCCCCTTGCGCCGCCGTCATCAGCGTCGGCATAGCCGCCGCCGCCGCCGCTGCCGCCATTGCCACTCGCCAGCGCATCATTAGCACCGGTGTCGTCAGGGAGGGCTGTGGCGGTGGGCAGCAGCGGGGCGTAGAGCGCGCCGGCAGCGCCGCCGCCGCCGATGCCGGAGTCATCGCTGGACGTGCTCGCAAAGCCGTCGCGCTTGTCGCGCGACCGCGACCACGCGGCCTTGGCGGCGACGCGGCGGCGCGCGGCGGCGGCGCTGTCGAGCGTCGCAACACCGAAGACAGCAAACGCCGCGCAGAGCGCTGCGATGACGCCGCCGAGGATGGCCGCCTGCACGCGCAGCGACAGCGCGGCGGGCGCGGCGCCGCCGCCGCCGGGATCTATCGGCGCGCCGCCGTCGTACACACAGCCGCCGGCTGCGCACGTCACAGAGAGCGGCGCGAACCCGCCCGGCTGCTGGTAGTAGCAGACGAAGCGGCCGTCGGCGGTCGGCGCGACTTCGCACGTCACCGTGAAGGCCTTGCCGGACTGCGGGATCGCGTCGCACTTGTGGGTCTTGTACGCGCCCGGCGCGCCCGGCGGCGCACGGCAGTCCGGGAAGCCGTCGCAGACATCGTAGCCGGGCGGCGGGCACTGCGTGCGCGTCGCGGCGCACGCGAAGACGGTGCAGTCGCGCTGCGCGAGCGTCGTGCCGGGGATGTCGAGGCACTTGCCGACGCTCACCTCGCAGCCCGTCAGCGACCCGTTGAACACGGCGGGAAACCAGTAGTCGTACTGGCCGGGCCACGCCTCGTCCGCCTTGCGCCGAATCGCCGCGGTCTCGATGACATCGATGGTGGCGGGGTGCGTGGCGTTGCCGAAGCCGCGCACCGTCAGCTCCAGGCGCGTGTCCGGCTGCTGCGCGCACAGCAACGCGGACCAGTCGTCCTCGCCGCCCCCGCACGTGCACGACACGAGCTTGCCCCCCCCCTGCGCCTCCTCCGGCGTCGGCAGCAGCTGGGAGCTGGTGCATGCGGAGGCATCCCTGAACGTGCCGTCGCTCAGCTGCTGCGGCGGGCAGGAGCCGACGTCGGTGCAGAGATTGCAGCTCAGGCCGCCCCAGCCCTCGGGGCAGTCGCAGTGCGCACAACTGCTCTCCTTGTGAGACTCCGTGCCGTTGTACACGTACAGCGTGCCTCCGTTGGAGCACTCGGGTGTGTGATACTTGAAGGCATTCGGGCATTGAGCTTCGATCCAGGCTGGATCTGGTGCTGCCGATGCAAGCAGTGAGGTAGCTCTGATAGTTGCTGCTGCAGGCAATGTCCGTGCTGCAGCGCTCGGCTTGATGATTCCTCCGTCAACGTCTGCATGTTGCGCTGTCGCAACGTGGTAACAGGCCAGACTGGAGAGAGCAGCAGCAGCAGTTGCTGCAGCAGCCAATGTGTTGCCACCGCTCCACGGCGGCCGCCATCTCCACCCGATCATCCGCACCACAGGCCACCCACACCTCTGTCTTTTTTCGGTCACGCAAGTTCAACTTCAAACGTCAAATATCAAGTTGAGTTTCCAGTTGAGTTTCAGCTTCGCGGAACCACAAACAAAACGTTGCGGCCAAAGCGCGCAAAGCTTTGCAAAGGGCACTAGGCGCAGATCGAGTCTGGCGACATTGAGTGGAGGTCGCCATGAGGAAAGTCGCGGTAGCAGCGTCAGTGGTGGCTGTATGCCTAGGGCTGGTGCGCTCCGAGGCCTTGCACGCCCTTCCACCCAGGTCTCGTGTGGTGCCTGCTTCAACAGCGAGGCCTAGAGTGCTGCTTTCCAGGCCAGCAGCAGCGCGCGTGGTGGCGCTGGCTTTGCGGGGAGGCGGCGCGAAGCAGGTGCAGCTGGCGGCGGTGGCGGCGGGAGCAGAGCCTCCAGGTGAGAGAGCGCCCAGCCGCGATCCATGCAACAAACGGTTGCGACCTGCAGAATTGCATATGATAAAAGCTATGCTAATAATGCAAGACTTCAAAATATTTTTCAGTGAAACTCGTCATCGAGCAGCCGCCGATGGTGTCTACAGAGAGCTGCTGCTGGTCGCAATTTGCATCTTACGGCTTGCGGTTTGTAGTGTTGCAATTACATCGATTGCTTCATGGTCGTGTACAGCAATGAGGCAGTCGTCAAATCAGCGCATGCAAGCTCATGCGAATTGATGAATACGAGAAAAATAAATTTCAACTCAAATCACAGATGGTGGCAATCGATGCACGCACTCGGAAGGGCCTTGAAAAAGGGGATTTGCATAACAGGCCATCCTGCAGATCGAAATTGCATCTTCTCAAATGTTTGCTTTATAACAAAGCTTTATTCTTCCTGGTGAATCACCATCGTGCACCTTGGAATAGCTTTCACATGTCATGGATAGGCTTTGCGCGATGGTCTGGGCGCATGCTGTGGCTACTGTACCTTAAATGCTTCTAAGTATGTCGTTTCGGCCTGCACATAGGCATGAAACACTGTGACAATCTATGTTTTGCCATTCACTTTCAAGTAGTCTGTGACGTTGTACGCTCGCATTAGGCACTACAAGCACAATGAGTCCATGCGCGCATGGACTGCTCCACCATGGAGTGCCATTGAACTTTGTCACTGATGCTCGTTCTGCAAGCAAGGCTTAGCATCTGGCGGGTAGCATTCGCGGCTGGTCACAACTCCGTTTCAGCTGGTGCTATGACCACCACAATAATGTGCCACACACCTTCACACACTCCAAGCCTCTCAACACATTGCAAGCTCGTAGGTAGAGTTAGAGCTTCTGTTGACGGCAGCACTCCTCGGGGCAAAAGGCGCTGCAGCTGCCCCTTGGACAGCATTAAAAGCTCCACGAGCTGCAGCTGGATTTGAGTCACAGTCATGCCCTGGAAATTGACGCAGGGTGGCAATGCTCAATTTGTGACACAATTCATGAGTCATGAGTCGTTCCCATTGTGGCTGCAGCAGTAATGTAGTTGAAGCTGTTTGATAGGTGCGGGGACGCATGTCAATGGCAGCACTGTGTGTGTGCCATCCCCTGCAAACAGCGCGGCGGTATTGTGCTTTGTGCTTCAACTAGGATTCTTGGCATCAATAACTCTATTCGAGATACCAGAATGCAGTCTCTGAGCGTCATCAATATCTGCCGACTTCACGCCTGCTGGTGATGCTGAAGCATGTCACTGTCAGGATTAGGCCAACTTTGGTTGGCATCTAGTCCCCGTCAAACTTTAACCAGAACAGGACATGCTGCAAACTGCTTCAATGCGTCCTAGTCTGAACGCCAGTGCATATGTCTAATATGGCACTTGGGATGAGTGATCAATGCAGCAAGACTTCTGGGGCTGTGAGTGATTGAATTAAGGGTACAGATGTACACATGAGACTTTTGCACAGCGGGAGCATAGCAGCTGGTGCTGTGCAAATGTCGATGCTATTGATGATTCCAGGTCTTATGTATGGCTTCAATGGGGCATGGAGGGAGCTGGAGGCACCACTAAAGAGGGACACTGTGACCCACCGTTTTTGAGGCTGTGAGCATCATCACCAGCACATGGCACTGCCAGATCGTGAATTAGAAACAGGAATTTGTAGCGGGAGCAAATGTCGTAGAGGAACTTCAATTGAAGTCTCTTGAAAGCTGCCAAGTGTTCCTGCTTGGGAGAGCGCCGTGGCTGTCCACCTACTTCAACTCATTGTATTGAGACCACTCCAAATCTTTGCACCTGCAGCTCACATCGTGCTGCAGCAGCGGGAGGCCTGATCGTGACAACGTCATCATCAGACACGTTGCTGATCCTGCCTTCCCCTTAGCAGGACTGCGCGATGAATGCGCTCCAAACGGTGTTGCTGTTGGCGCGTTTGAGTGATACAATCATACACTCTGCAGTGCGCGCTCTCTTTTCACGGAAAGCGGCTACGAGGCACCTGCGCGCGCCGCGCCTCTCGCGCGCGCAGCAGCAGCAGCGGCCGCGGGCGGCACCAGCTCCACAGCGGCGCCCACCTTCAGCCTCGCCAAGCACATCCCCGGCGCATACGCTTCCTCTCTTGCACCATGTCCTGTTGTGACGAGGCTATTGCGATGCGCCTCTGCGCCGTCGTGCGTTGTGACAAGGCCATTCCGGTGCTCTTCTGCACCGTCGCGCGGCGCAGCAGCGGCGGCGCCGGACGGCGGCGGCACCAGCTCCATGACGGCGCCGACCTTCGACCTGGCCGCGTCGAAAGCCATACAAGCACCTAGAGCTCTACGATCTTTTGATTCGTTTTTCATAAACATAATGACATGCCGCTTTCCTCTTGTGACGTCGTCCGCGCGGCAGCAGCAGCAGAGAGCGGCGGCACGAGCTCCATGACGGCGTCGACCTTCAACCTCGCCAAGAACACCCATTACTTGCGCATACGCTTCCTCTCTTTGCACTGTGTCCTGTTGTGACAAGGCCAATCTGATGCGCCTCGACACCGTCGCGCGCCGCAGCAGCAGCAGAGAGCGGCGGCACCAGCTCCATGACGGCGTCGACCTTCAACCTCGCCAAGAACATCATCGGCGGCGGCATGCTCGCGCTGCCGGCGGGCATGGCGGCGGGGCGCGGTACGGGCTACGCGCCCGCGTTCGCGCTCATGGCGGCGACGTGCGTGCTGAGCGCGTACACGTTCGTGCTCGTAGGCAAGAGCGTCGACGCGACGGGCGCGCGCAGCTTCAAGGACCTCTGGGCCAAGACCATCGGTGAGCGTCGCCGCCGCCTGACCCTAGCCCTAAACCCTGTCCCTGCCCCTCACCCTGAGGATGCCGTCGGTTGCGGGCAGGGGGTTTCGCAGGGCACGTCCGAAGCGTTCATCTGCATAAGGATCGCGATTGCGTTGCTGGTTGCGATTTGCAAAGCTTGAAGTGCAGCGGGCTGCACGGTCGGTTTTAATCTCACATGGACCACCACGCTCTTTGCCTGACGCGGCCACAACAGTGCAGCGATGGCGACGCGCACCCACAACAGCGGGTGGACGATGCCGCCGCCGCTGCGCCCGATGCCGCGATTATGCCTGAAGGCGCATCTGCTGCCCAGCGTCACATCATCCACCACAAACTACCCCCCCTACCCACCCCCTCGCCGCATGTGTGCCCAGGCTTCATTACACAGCAAGTCGGCTGACGCGTTGCGCACCAGTTCCGCCACCTCAACCTTGCCCCCCTGCCCCCCCCCCCCCCCCCCCCCCCCTCCGCGCCCCCCCAGGCCCCAAGTCCGCGTGGGCGGTCGACGCGGCGATCTTCGCGCTGTGCTTCGGCGTGTGCATCATGTACGGCTGCTTCCTGGGCGACCTCTTCTCGTCGCTCGCGGGCGCGGTGCCCGCGATCCCCGCCGCGCTCGCGTCGCGCACGTCTGCCATCGTCGGCATCACCGCCGTCGTCCTGCTGCCGCTGTGCCTGCTGCGCGACCTGAGCGCGCTGCGCTTCAGCTCCATGGCGGGCATCGGCGCCGTGCTGTACGTCACGGGGTTCGTCGCCAAGCGCGCGCTCGACGGGACGTACCGCGCCGGCACCGGGCGCCTCCTGCGCGGTGAGTTTCCGCTTTGTGGGCAGGAAACGGAGCTGCTGATATGCAAATACTTCGGAAGTACACTGTACCATGGGCGCGAGAGTCTCGCTTAGAAAGGTGTTCACCGAGCGCTGTGCCGTGCTCAACGCGCTACCAGTAGGATTTGCCGGCATGTACAGCGCATTTTCAAGGGCAAGTGCGGGTGCGTGACGTGGCGTCGCGGATGGGCATGGAGGCGAATACGCCACTGCGGACGCGACACAGATGTGCGTGGGTACCAGGCGACATCGGAACAGTGCGGCAGTGGCTGCGCGCTTGACTCACGCAGGCGCGGTGCCACCGCGCTCTTGCTGAGCGCCGCCACCGGTCTTCCGGCGGAGCGCTGCATACTCAGGTCCAGCGCAGAGCGCTGCTGTCAGGCTTGAGCTGAGTGCTGCTGACGCGTTCTGGCCGAGCGCTGCTGCCATGTTCTAGCTGAGCGCTGCTCACTGCTGCTTTTTTTCACCTCTAGCTGAGCGCTGCTAATCAGCTCTGGCCGAGCCCTGCTGCTCTCAGGCTCTAACTGAGCGCTGCTGCTGCTGCTGCCGCTGCTGCCAATGCTCTGCTGCACGCGCAGGCCTGGACACGACGCTGCTGCCGCGCCAAGCGACGGGCGGCCTCATGGCGATGGGCGCGGGCACGTTTGTCCTCTTCAACATGCTGTCCACCGCCTTCATGGCGCACCCCAACGCCGTCAAGTTCTACACGGAGCTCAAGGAGGCCACGCCGCGCCGCTTCGCGTGAGTCCCTCAGCATCCCATGTACCATGTCGATGTTGTCATACTCTAAACGCGCCTGTTTGCGCGTGGCGCTGGTAGCGAGGGCGCAGCGGTCGCCCTCATGCTTATTCGTGCGAGCGCGTGCATGTACACGGCAGCAAGTGCTCGGCAGCCTGCGCGCCGCCTCGGCCGCACCGCGCGAGCGGCTTGCGTGACGTGAGCTGCTCGGCAAGGGTCAGGTGTAGGTTCTGGTCAGGATTGGGCGAAGGGTGCAAGGGCTAGGCGCTGGGGCCGCGCCAATCAGCTGCTCTGGCGTGATGATGCTGTGCCTTCCATGGCTGCCGCCGCGTCGCGTGGGGGCGCCCGCGCCTTACTCAGTGCGGCGCCGGCGATGCACGTAGCCTCCCTCATGTTTCACGCGCCACCTCCCATGCAGTACGGCGGAAGTGCTGCTGCACGCCTGCATGTTATCTTTCCTGACTGACGCACTCTAGATCTTGCGGAGCCGAAGCGTGTCCCTTATGGCTGTCCCCCCCCCCCTCCCCCCTTCGCCCCCGGCCTGCGTGCGCGCACGACAGGCGGGTGACCTACGCGGCCTTCGCGCTCGCGGCGTTGGTGTACGGCACCGTGATGGCCTGCGGCTACGCGACGTTCGGCCAGGCGTCATCGGGCCTCATCCTCAACAACTACCACGCACGGGTGAGCTTCCGCTCACTGCTGACACTTCAACTCTGCATGCGCTGTTTTGGAGACGCCATTGTCCGCGTGCCCCCGGAAATGCATTTGAAATATACTGTGACTACTATGAATGTTGTTCAAAGTAGTAGATTTCGCATCTGCGAAGCGCTGCCCGCAGGCACCAGGGCGCAAATTCAACAACTATCACGCGCGGGTGAGCTTCCGCTGCGCGCTGCCGACGCTCCATTTCTACACGCGCCCTTGAAGTGTTGTTTTCCACGCAGCCTCCGTCAAATGCAATGCCTCCCGTTTTACAAGTATGCCTTGGTCTCGAGAAGTATAGATTGCGCATCTGCGAAGCGCCGCGTGCGGTCGTTGCGCCTCAACTTCAACTAGTACCACGCGCTGGTGAGCAACCGCTGAGCGTTGCTGTTGTTCAGATTCTTCGAGCCCCCGTCAAACAGCACGTGCAGTGCTTTCATTGTCAGTTTAGACTGCACACCGGCACAGTGCTGCGTGCAATTGTTGGGGCTCACCCTCAACGCCTAACGCGCGCGGATGAGCACCTGTCAACACTTCAAGTTCTTGCGCACACGCACTGTGGCATGCAATGCGCCTCGCAGCGCTGTAGATCATGCACTGCTGACGCTCCACATCCGCACATGACTGTGAACATGGGCTTGGTAGTTCTTGTAGGGTGCAGGTTGGGGTTCAGTTTGTCATCTGACGGCTGTGCGGCGCTGGTGCGATCAAATGTGAGCCGTGCTAGAGCACGTGATCGTGGCATGGTAGAGCCCTTCACAAGTCAAACTTGCATGTAGTAGAATTTCATCAGAAACAATAATGCAGTTTGTGCAGACTCGCAGCATGGCGGACCGAAGAAGCTGTGTCAGACAGTGCGGCGGCGTTTGCATCGCTGGGCGCAGATTCAGCAGTCTTCTCGCCAGTCAAATGCAACGGCTGCACGCGCTCGCCACTCAGTTGAAGGTACCGCCTGGCGGCGCTTGGTCGCCTGACCGCTCTCGTCATGAAGCTCAAATGCGCGCCATGCCAACAGCATTGCGCTGCATAGTATTATCATCGTCATAGCGTGACACCACCACCTTGTTGCAGTACTTTCAAGCGCTTGTTGAAGTTCCGTGTTCGTTGCGACCTGGTTGACGTGCCGCTCGCAGGACGACATCCTGGCAGTGCTCGGCCGCCTCGGCACGGGCATCTCCATCATCGGCAGCCAGCCGCTGCTGTTTGCGGGGCTGCGCGAGAGCGCCTTCAGCACCTTCACCACCATGGGCCTCATCCCCAAGGACGTGGACTCGCGGGTGAGCGCTGTGCTGCTCTGTACTGCTGTTGTACTGCTATGTACTGCTGCTGTACTTTGATGTGCTGCTGCCGTACATCTCACGTGTGCACTTGATTTTGTGTCTGCGGGGCAGGGGGGCGGGTGCGCTGCGTGGTTGAGCGCAGCGAGCGCAGCGCGCTTCTCACCAACGCAAGTATCACATTTTTATGCCCCCTCGTGGAGTTAAAAGATGTCATTTGCAGCGTTCAGCCCCACGTCAGACAGCATCACACACTTTCGGCGTACAGCTGCCTGGCTTTGTACAGTGCTCAGCACAGCGCCGCGGATGCCAACAGTGCCTAACCCTAACCCTAGCCTCTATGCTGCTTCACTGCGGCGCCCAGGCGTTGTCGAAGAAACGCATCTGGTGCCACCACGACGCTGAATTGCCCATGCAATACATGTCGGTACCGTCACGACACTTGCGCGGTGCACGTAGATATGTTGCAACATTGACACATTAGTGCACAAAGCGCGTCTGTACGGCCTTGTAACTACCGCCCCCCTTGCCACCTGCTGCTCACCGTGCCCCCCCCTCAACCCCAGCTTTCGCGCGTCGCAGCCAGTGCTGCAGCAAGTGCTCAGCGCAGCGCTGCTCGCTGCTCCTGATCTTCATCTGTTGATGCTGTTCTTTGTGTGGCTCGCATGCATTTTTTGCCCCGTTTCATCACCAACCGACCAGCCTTCCAGCTCTACCCGCGCTCACCGCGCCGCCCCCCACGCACATCCCTCCGCCGCAGCCGGCGCTGTGGGCGGGGCTCAGCGCAGCGCTGCTCGCCGCCGCGACGGCCATCGCCATCGTGACGCCGGACGTCGGCGTCGTCGTGTCCCTCGTGGGCGCCCTCCTCGGCGCGGGCATGGTCTACTCGCTGCCGTCGTACCTCTACATGTGCGTGCGGCGGCGCCGCGCCGGCGGCGGCGGCGGCGGCGCGGTGCTGCGCATGCCCGCGCTGCGCCTCGTCTTCCTCTTCGGCATCGTCATGACGCTCGTGGGGACGGGCCTCACGGTGCTCGACATGCGCAAATAAGGGGGGGGGGGGGGGGGCGCTGTCGCGGCAGCGGCGGCGGCGGCGGCGGCGCGGCTTTGCAGCAGCGGCAGCGCTGCGAGTCGCGCGGCGGCCGCTTGAACGCGCTGGCGGGTGCGGTTTCGAGGCAACAGCCGGGCCGCGCATGTGCTGCGAGCACAGCAACGTCCGCTTGACAGCTCGTCGGAATAGCGAACTTCCGTTAAGTGTCGAAAGCGGTATTGAGGGAGGGGGGGGGGGGAAGGGGGGCAGTGCTACCAGGGGATTGCTTCATCACATCCGCAGGATACTGGCACGCGCAGTTCTCTGAACAGCGGCGTGCTCACGCAGCAGTGTCGTACGCATGCAACACAGGGAACTGATTTGCGGCAGCCTAACGACAGCCTTGGCTTGGCTGGCTACAACCGCGCAGTACACGCGAGGACAGGCAATCACAGCATTGCTCAGGTCAAGAGAGGGTATCAGGGAGCTGGCGGCGGGCTTTGTGGGCGCACCCGTATTTCTCGTACAACCCACAGTCGCTTGTGCGCGCCATGTTATGTGTACTTGCACATGGGGGCATGGCATGCTGCACAGCATCAATAATCACGAGGCAATGCATGATCATCAACGTTCTCTGCTGGAAGTTGTGCGTTTTCATGACCCCTCCAATTTTGGCATGCACTCGCATGACTTTGAGCTAGAACACTTCTCTCACTTTACTTGGTCCAGCACACGAGCATAGGTGTGGTGGTGTGACCTTGAAAAGAATAATTAAGCGTCAAGCAGGGCCCCCAGGGCATGTCATTGACCTGCGTGAATCAGACATGGCAAACATTGCTCACGCTCTTCGCGCACGTTCTTTTATTGGCATGGGGAACGTCGACTGTCTCACCCGATTGTCTCACCTGGTAGCCACACCATGAAACATTGGGCGCTGAGCTGGCAGCATAGGGTTTAATGGCAAGCAGGGTTTCAAAATGTGGACCCATGACACCTCACGGAGGAGCTGTAGACCTACCAGGCAAAGTATAGCTACGAGGTTCAAATGCTCAGGTTTAAAAACTATGTAAGAAGCACATGCGCTAGCACCAATTTTGGGCAGGCAGTAGCCGTTTGCGCATCGGGTGCAAGCAACAGACATTCACGCATTCCTTAACACTTGCGACGGGAGTACATATGGTTGCGGGACACCCAGGTACGAGGCTGTTGTGGCACACATGACTCAAGCCAGCATGTAGCAGGCGCCAATAATCTGCTCATGGTAATGTCCCAGACTCGAGTACAACTCAATTCGCACATGTACAAGCAGTGCGGCTTGGCGTGCTTGGAGAGCAAGCGGAGTCGGCTGCACGCCACGGCACCAACCACAAGTTACTCGCAGCGGTAAATGGCAATATCTTGTCAGGCTTGCAGCCTGCGGTGAGCCGTGACCTCGCTCATCAAGGAGGCGATGCTTTACTTAGTTATATAGCCTTTCTCTCTAGCGTCAGCGCCTGGCGCCCAGTGACTCCCTCTGCTTATCTCTATGATATCGGGGTTCACGTAGATAGCCACAATCTCCAGTTCAGGGCCCATCATGGTGACCTTGGCCTGCATGAAAACTTTGAGATGGAGTCTGCGTGGAGCTGGGTGGCCCTTAGAAGGGTCTGTCTGTGGGGGGAGAGTCTTGCAGCTTTGTTTGGTATCCCTGCTAGTGTGTGGGGGACAGTCGCTTGCGGATGCTTTGTTGGGGGTGATATGGGAGGCCCGGTGAACCACCGTCCCGCTCATCAAGGAGGCG
The DNA here is from genome assembly GCA_017506865.1 of Tribonema minus. NCBI lineage: Eukaryota > Xanthophyceae > Tribonematales > Tribonemataceae > Tribonema > Tribonema minus. Next base: position 295,768 of record JAFCMP010000037.1, read on the forward strand.
ATGCTTTGCTTAGTTATATAGCCTTTCTTTCTAGCGTCAGCGCCTGGCGCCCAGTGACTCCCTCTGCTTATCTTTATGATATCGGGGTTCACGTAGATAGCCACAATCTCCAGTTCAGGGCCCATTATGGTGACCTTGGCCTGCATGAAAACTTTGAGATGGAGTCTGCGTGGAGCTGGGTGGCCCTAAGACGGGTCTGTCTGTGGGGGGAGAGTCTTGTAGCTTTGTTTGGTATCCCTGCTAGTATGTGGGGGACAGTCGCTTGCGGGTGCTTTGTTGGGGGTGATGTGGGGGGCGGGGTGTGGCGTGCAAGCTTTGCATGCTACATCCAAGAGTGAGAACAAGGCGACACACCTACAACATGGCATTTCCACAGCCACAAGTGGAATATAATAAAAGTACAAGCAGCATTCCAAAGCCTACTCCACAAGTACACACATGTGTAGGCCTCCACGAGATGCGGATAGGTATGTAGCTGTAGCATGTAGCACCATGGCGTAGCAGAGATCATGAAAAGAATATCATGGCGGCGGCGGGAGGCCCGTATTGCCAACTCTGAATCAGCGCAGAAATGCAAGGAATCCGATCTAGCGTGCGCACAAGCGCAGGATATTAGCACCAGTGCTGCAGATGGCAATGGCGCTTGTCAACAGGACGATGGCACGAGTGGCAGCAGCAGAGCAACTGGAGACGGACGCGCAGCGCACAAACGCAAGAGGGTACAGAATGACGGTTGGTCAATTTCCGATCAAACAGGCGAAGGGGAGCACACGGGCGGGCAAAGTGCAGTCAAGCGCTCTAGAACAGGTCATAACAGTCTGGAACAGCAACGTCTGATGCTAGACGACGAAGCTGGAGGTGGAGGCAGTGCGGACCCGGAGTACAAGTGCAACTTATGCGACCTCGTGGTGAAGAAGGGCATGTCGCTGCTCTCGTTACAGCAGAGGTTAAACGCCCACATCGCGGCGAAGCACCAGCGCAAACACCACAGTGGGACAGCAACAACGTTCCTGGAGCGCTCCGACCTCAGCACGTCGCACTTGCAAACCATCTACACCGAGTGTGCCTTGTGCAAAAACCTGTTTCATGCCAACAAGACATTCAGAGTGGACAGCAGCGATGCCAGCGCGGGCAAGCACTGCCGCAAATGCAGGCCTATCACTTCACCCGCTGCAGTGGCGGCAACATTGTCAACAACAGCATCAGCAGCACCGCTAGCACCTGATGCATCGACGGCAACAGCTACCACGTCGCTGCCACAGCAGCAACCGGCGTGCACACCCATCGGCAACCCCTACGCAAAGGGACCAGCGCACGCGCAGCAGGCACCTGCTGCTCAGGCTGGTGGCAGCAGCTCCTCCGGCAGCTCAAAGAGGCCGGAACGCGGGGGCAGCAGTGCTACACGAGGGGGTCGGGGTCGCAGTGGAGGGCGCGGACGTGGCAATGGAGGACGCGTTCGCAGCGGCAGCAATGATGCAGACATCAGCAGTAGCAGAGCGACTAGCGGCAGCAGAACCGGAGGCGGCAGCAGCAGCGGTGCCGGCGGCGGCAGTGCAGCCGGTACTAAGGACAGCGGCGCTGGCAACGGCCGCAGCAGTGATGCCAGCAGCCGCAGCGGCGGTGCTAGCAACAGCGGCAGTGGCGCGCGAACTCAAAACGGCCGCGGTGGCCGTGGCAGCGGTCGCAGCAGCGACAGCGGCGGACGAGGCTGTGGTCGTGGCGGCCGCGGCGGCGGCGGAGGGGGCCCCAGAGCGGCAGGTGCGGCGACAGCAGCGGCAGCGCCAGGCCCTGCAGGCGCAGCAGGTGGGGCAGGTGGGCTTTTCACGTGGACCATCTCAACCCCCGCAGTCGCAGCAGTGCTTGACAGCATCAGCCTCGATGAGCTGTGCAAGCTGCAGTTCGCGACAACTAGAAGCCTTGCTAGACCACGCAATCGTCGCTATGTGGGAGCTGCACTGGAGAACGCAGCAACACATCTGTTGGCACACACAATGACGATGTTCGTCAATGCGGCGCGGGAGCCAGATTCCGCAGGGCGGGTGCAGCGACTGCAAAGATCCACGATTCTACACCACCTCATGCCATCACTCATCACCTCCACCGATGGCGCACCTGGCATCACTCGCTCCGACAGAATCAGAATGTTGGCACGCGGTGAGCTTGACCGGTTGGTGCCAGCGCTCCTCGCACACGCGCGTGCGCACCGGCGCTGGCGCGCGCGCCAGCAAACGGAGGCAGCGATCAACGCCTACGTCCTACAGTGCATGGGCACACGGGGGGGGCTACAGCAGGCAGCGCGTTTCCTTCAGCCCAAAACGGTGGCGATACCTGATGATGACTGCTTTGCCGCCATGCAGTCCAAACACCCCCCCGCTGCGCCAGGGGAACAACTCCATGAGCTATCCGGCATGGTTGATCAGCTTGTGGCGAAAGCAGCCGACATGCCAGCAGAACTCAGCCTGTTACAGGGGGAGGGAATTGAGCCAGAGACGGTTGCCAAGCTCATCCAGCGAGCAAGCCCTTACAGTGGAGCAGGCCCATCGGGGCTGCGCTACAGCCACCTGCAGGATGCGCTACGCACAAGCTGGGGACGGCATGAGTTTGCTGCTGTCCTCACACGGTGGCTTCAGACCGTTATGCGGGAGGCTGCGCGGCTGCCGGATGCCTTCTGGCAGTTGCATGGCGCGGGGCGCCTGACGCCACTTGCAGAACAACAGAAAGATGGTACAGCTAAGCAGCGGCCCATCGTTTGCGGCGAGGTGCTGCAGCGACTATGCACTTCGGTGTACGTGGCAGACCGCAAAGACTTCCTGGCGGAGCTCCTTGAGCCAGACGGGCAGTATGGGGTAGCCGTCTCAGCAGGAGCGGAGAAAGCGGCCATGGCCGGCAAACTCGCGTATGAGCTCGGTCACTGGCAGTTCATGCTGGACCTCAAGAATGCCTTCAACATGGTGTTCGTCCTGGCGGCAGCGGAATGGGTAGCAGCACAGCTGCCGGACTTCCTCGACTACTTCATCGGCACATACGTTCGCACTCGGCCACGCCTGCTGTTCCAGCACGTTGACGGCTCCACGCGCATCATCATGTCTCAGCGCGGGTTTAAGCAGGGGGACCCCGCGGCACCGATGCTCTTCTGCGGCGCCATTGCTCAGTGCTTGAAACGGTTCAATGAGGCGGCGGCTGCGCAGCGCGCGCGGAGGCGGATGGGCGCCTACATGGACGATGCCAACGTCCGAACAGGCGCTTGCACGCTGACTCAGGATGACATACAGGCGGTGGCGCAGCTCAAACAACACTTTGCGGAGGTGGGGCTGGAGCTAAACCTCACCAAGTCACGCGCGCTGCCTGGCAGGGGGCATGTGGTGACAGACCACGAGCGGCAACTGCTGCAGCAGCTGGGCGTTCAGCTAGTGGGGGATACGGATGAAAATCAGAACCGTGGAGCTGTGTTGCTGGGGGTGCCGGTGGGCCACAGCAGCTTTGTGGACGCATGGCTGCGCAGGGAAGCGGGTGCAGGCGGGGCAGGGGCTCGATTTGCAGAGCGATGCGCGCGCCTGACATCTCCGAGGGCTATGTTCAGGTTACTGCGCTACTGCGTGGTGCCTCGCATGACGTACTGCCTGCGCACCATTCCCACTACGCAGACAGCGCCAGCCGCCAAGGAGTGGGATCGGGTCACGCAGTGGGTGCTTGAGCACTCAATGGGCCTGCAGCCACCAGGCCAGACCTGGCGCCAGTTTGAGCAAAGTGGGGCCCACTTCCATCTGGCAGCGCACGGCCCAGCCTTACAGCAAGCGCGACTCCCAACACGGCATGGCGGCCTTGGCATTACCAGCGCCTGCGACATCGCTGCTGCTGCGTATGTGGCGGGCACGTTGCAAGCGCTGCAACCAGCACTCTCTGGATGGGCGGGGGTGCTGCAGCAGGCGGCTCCTCAAGCGGCTGCAGACAACGCTGCTGAGGATGCGGCAACACAAGCGACACCGGCAGCAGCGGCAGCAGCACCAGCACCAGCAGCATCAGCAGCGGCAACTGTTACAGCGGCAGCGGCGGTTGCCAGTGGAGGCGCGACCGCTCCGGCAGCGGCAACTGCATCAGCGGCTGGCCGCGCTTATGGCGCAGCCATTCCGGCAACACACGACGCAGCTGCCGCTGGATCAGGGGCCGCGGCGGCAGCACAGGCGGCACCAGCGGCAGCAGCAGCAGCGGCGGCGCATGGCGCAACTACTCCGGCGGCAGCAGCAGCGGCGGCAGCAGCAGCTGCTCCAGCATCAGAGGCTGCTGCAGCAGCGGCAGCACATGTTGCACCTCAAGTGGCCTCGGCGGCATCACCAACTGCAGCATCAACAGCAGCGGCTGCGGGCATAGGCAATACAGCTGCTACAGGCCCTACTAGCCTAAGGGCTGCTGCAGCACCTGCAACAGGAGCAGCGTCGGCAGGCGGCGCCGCAACCGTGCCGGCTGCGACAGCGGCAATGGCGGTGGCAGCGGCCAATGCGGCAGGTGCTGCACCAACACCTGCGGCAGCAGCAACACCACTGGCAGCAGCAGCAACGGCAGGCGGCACAGCTGCAGCACCAGCGCACGCAGCAGCGGCAGCCGTCAATGCAGGCGCTGCGCGTTCCACACCAGCAATGCTACAAGGCGCAGCAGCAGCAGAGGTGGCGCGCCTGCCCCTCATGCGGACGATCGCCACAGCTGCCACATCTCTACGTGCAGCAACAGGTGACAAGCTGGAACATATACTGCCACCAGCGCTAACGCCACTGCAGCAGCAACCACCTACGCAGCAGCCGCCGCTGCGGCCGACAGCAGGTGGTGGCACTGGTGCGGATGCTGCTTGCGTACTTGACGCCAGTGCTCTGCAGTTGCAGTGTAGCCTGAAGCGCCCCAATCAGAGTGCGCTTGCAGATGCCGTCGCTACCGAGCTTGCAGATAAGGTGGAGGCGGACCTGCAACAGCTGCCGCAGGGCACGCAACGCACGCAAGCACTTGCTCGATTCCGGTCGCAGCGCCACATGCACTCGATCGGCATGGCATTCCTCAACGAGCCCATGTACTCCACAACGGCTTCGTTCGATGGCCTATCCTGGCAGCTGGCCGTCAAACGCGCCATCGGAGTAGAGGAGCAGACGGCAGGCTGCAAGCTGTGCGGGAAGTCGCCGGGCGGCACCCTGCATGCACGGCTGTGTCAAGCGCCACGCGTCAAGGCGCACGACACCATTGTCCACAATAGCGTCAAGAGGGCCACGCAGCGCCTCCTGCGGCAATACCTCAAAACGGGACTGGTGGACGAGGACTACACGCCGTTTCTGGGGTCCGCCGGGCCGCCGGGGAGTCGCAGGATGGACATCGTGCTGCCTGCCGACGCCTTCCCGGTGACCGGCTACGACGACCCGACACGCCACCTACCGCTCATGGTGGACGTTACCTGCTTCGAGGCACAGGTGGCGTCGCGGGCGGCGAAGACTGCAGCAGACCCCGAGCGATGCTGCCGCGACCAAGAGGCCGCCAAGACTACCCACTATTCTGGTCATTATGACCAGAATTGCTACAAACTTGCCACATTGGCAATAGGGTCATTTGGCAGCATCGGGGAGCAGGGGCGGAAGCTGCTGGAGGCTGTGGCGACGGAGTATGCCAGCAGGATGTCAGTGCCCGGAGGAGCGCGCCCTAAAGCTCTCAAGGGCATCGCCCTGGCGCGCTTACGCTCGGCACTGTCGGCAGCGCTCCACATGGCGTACTCTGGCCGTGTCATGACACACATGGCAGAATCCAGGGGGGGGGGGCACATGGAGGAGGACGTAGGGGAGGACCCCGAGATGCCATTTGGCGGCGGCGGCGTTTGAGTGGTTGTCGTTGCGACACTTTCAGACTGTCATACGACATGTAGATTCCTTACAGCTAGATGCCAATCATCTGGGCTTTTTCGCGCCCTGAGCGAGAATTAATAAAAAGTACAAGCAGCAATCGCTCACACCGCAGCACACGTGCAGGACAGTTCAACAAAGCAGGGAATGCAGACAAAGCAAGAGAGAGTAATACACACCAGGTAACTGCAAGAAAGGTGCAAAGGTGCTTTCGTTCACATGGGCGATTGCGGAGCACATACAGACGCGCTTGCGGAGAGCACAGCCTCAGAAGTACTGTTCGACCAGTGTTGGACGTCTGCACCGGGCGAGAAGTTGAGCAGCTACCGCAATGCCATGCTTGACTTGTAGGTTGGAGTAAACCAGTGCCATCACCAGCAGAACATACCACCCAATTCGACAGATCCCTCAGCTGCTCTTGCCACTCAAATCACGAGTGGTAACAACTCAAGGGACTGCTTATAACCGCTGCAAGATTGCTCTAGCCCCAAGTGGAAACAGGGGTAACAATCTTGTGGTCTGGTGCCCACTGCAGAGATACCAGCCATCTGCCAAAAGCTGCTCTCGCGCAACTTGCATGCTAGGCGAAGGGGTTGACGGCTGAATGTGATGCTCAACTTGCTTCACACAAGCCGCTCTCCCCCCTTCGTCTCTCACACAAAGAAGCGTAACAACTGATGGCGCTGCCTGCAGACTGCTCTAGCGCCACTCGAATGCGCAGCAAAGGGACAACATCAATGTGCCGTGGCATTCCCGTCACTTAAGCCGCTCTTGACCCTTATGTCGAAGACACTCATGCAGTGTAACAGCTGAAGGCAAGAACCACACCTACTCTCGCGCCTGTCGGTGCTCAACAAGAGGTTAACAGCTGTAGGCGGGTGATACCCATGCCACAAAACTGCTCTCCCCTCCCCACTGAACACGTCCGAGCGTAACAGGTTGAGCCATGCAAGAACCACCTGCTCTCGCGCCCGTCAGTGCTCAGCGAAGAGGTTAACAGCTGCAGATTGGTAGTACCCATGCCACGAAACCGCTCTCCCCTCCCCTCTGAACACGTCCGAGCGTAACAGGTTGAGCCATGAAAAAGCTGCTCTTGCACCGCATGAATGCCACCAACAGGGTTAACAGCTGTGAAGCGACGAGGCAAGCACTACACAAATTTGCTCTCACCCAGTCACTTGGCACACGAGAGCGTAACAGCTGCAGGCTTGGCTTGGCTTGGGGTAGAGCTGCTCTCGCGTCTTCGGGAGGGAGACGTGACAACTGATACCCCGTGGTGACTTCTGCTGTGCACGAAGCTGCTCTCGCCCCCTCTCGTGAAAGAGGGGGTAACAACTAGCGTGCAGGGCGTGGTGGTGGTAGGCGTTGCTTGCTTGATGGCGTGGTGCGCGGGGGGAGGGCGGCGAAGCAGGCATCTGCACTAGGCGAACGCAGCGGAGGGAAGAGAAAAGAGCACGCAATGAGTGGTTTGCGATGCGTCGAACATTGAGATGCCTGTGACAGCATGCCGACGAGCATTTGCGCTGCAAAGTACAGCATGAAAACACAAAGCGCAGGACACAAACGCCTCAAGTATCCATCCGAATGAAACTAGATACGGCCAAATCTCTGAGCCGCACATCAAGTCGGCGCGCCTACGGATAACAGCAGATGGTCATCGGAGGAATAGTACCATCGATATCTGAGCAGCACTGACCTTTGCCGCGTGCGCTTGTGCTGTGGGAGCTGCAGGTTGAAGCTCTTGGCATATCTTGGGGGAGCTGATGCCGAGGTAGCCGCTGTTGCTGCTGCCGTGCTGGCGAGCTGGTGGTGGCCGCCGCAGAGGGCTAAGCCCTGCGCGGAGGAGGCTTCACATGATGTGGTCGTGGTCGTTTGTTGTCCTGTGCGAGAGGGAATGATCGGAGCCCCGAGAGTTCCGCCTGGCGGACGGCAGTGCTCACGGCAGTGCTCCGCATGTTCCGAGAAATCTCGCGGAAATTGAGAAGCGGGACTCGACTCGAAACCTGCATCTGATTCTCGTGTGTGCAGTAATTCAGTGTAACTAGTGCCGTTGTTCAGAAGCAGCAGTGTAATACACAGCGTAGCGATTGAACCTCAGGGAAATCTGGGTATCGAGTACCGCACCCAGGAAACTCAAGATGAGAACATGTTCCTCTGGAGGTATGATGCAAACAGCAAGTTCAACTGCAAAGCGGCGCGCACATCTTGCAAGTGAAGACACAGTTGTAATTCAATCAACATGACATCTGATACCGCTCACAGAGGTCCAAAATTATCAATCATGCACAAAGGCCGCAACACTACGTCCTTGAGCACGTTTTTAAAAGCTGCTGCGCAGTCAAAGCGCCGCCTGAACGCTGCCACCGCCCATGCTCAACTGCCACCCTATATGCGCTACGGCAGTGCTGCTGCGGCAGTGCCGAGCGCGCTCTGAGAATCTGGCATGAGAGAAAATCTTGCAGAAATCGAGCAACGGGACTCGACTCTCGAGTGAGAGTGTTGCTCAAGGAGTGCTCGCGTGCCTGAAATGGGGTTGTCACATAAGTTGATGCGTCTACTGGTAGCCTTGTGTTTGAGGGCTTCATCTCGTAGGTACTTGGTGGTGCGCACTGCATCACGATCCTAGTTTAGTGGCGGAAATTGAGCAAGTGCCGCTGAGTGCTGTAAGTAAACCTCAACATCGAGTGCTTACATCCTGCAAGCGAGCTGCATTGATTATGGTTGTGCCGTGTTGACTCAGTTCACTATGGGTATGCAGCAGTGCTTGTAGGATGTGGGCATGCAGCCACCTGTCTTGATGAAGGCAGCAAGATCTCCAGTGTGGTGCTGAACGCAAATGACGAAATGCACAGCAAGTCTTCACGGTCGTTTCATGTAGTGCAGGCACAAATCAATCAGTCCCAAGGAAGAGGCATGGAGGTACTCAAATTAATTTATTATAAAAGTACTCAAGTTCGTGCTAGTTGTGATTGCATGTTGCGCCGCGCTTGCATGCAACATGCATTGCAAACCGCAGTACAGTGCAAACCGCAGTACAGCGCTGCAACAGCACTTCAATTGCACCACACAATTGGCCGTCACATTTGAAAAAAGAGGATGCAAATGTCCAGGCGAAGGCGACGCTGTGAACACAATTAACTTCAAAACAACTTCATCTTCTGTGGAGGGTCAACTTCAACGTGATCCAAAAAGTTGAAGTTCCGAATGAGATGGATTTGCGACAGCGCGGAGACGCAAGGCAGTGGACCCTTCGAGAGTCTGAATAGTGAGTCGGATAACCACTGCGGACCAGAGCAGCAGCAGGAGCTGGCGCGAAGTCGGGAGGGACACGCTGGCCGGGAGAGGTGGCCGATGCCATGCAGCAGACCCGGCACAAGCGCTCTGCCTCTGGGAGTGACATCTCTGTGATGCTGAGACGCCGTCATTCCACCTCCGGTGTGCTCTCCGGCAGCAGCTCTCCTGTTCCGGGAAGGCACAGCCATCAGCATCAGTCGCAGCTGGCCGCCATGGCAGCGCTGACGGGGGGCAGGAATGGCGGAATGGCGGGAGGCTCGCCGCTGCAGAGCTTGGTGGAGCATGCAGCAGATCCCACCAGGTGATCAATCGCTCGATTTAGGCAGAAGCCCTGGTGTTGGCATCATGTTGGCGATGCAAAAAGTGTTGAGTCTCACCTGTCACCAGACGCAGCCGAGCAACACGGAGTGCATGATGTGCATTCAGCTTCTTTAATGCATGATGTGCATTCACAGGCAGCTTCTTCAAAATAATATGTGCGGCCTGATATGTATGCACGGTGACAAATTCAATGCACCATTCGCTTGGACTGGCGTGGTCCTCCAGCGACTGCGGTCAGACAGACTGCACCAAGTCATAATGCGATACACGGCAAGGCTTGTCAGGCAGCTGATTGTCGCGCATGTCTCCGTTGTTGCGCTGGCACGCACAGGACATAGAGCAATTGACGTAATCTAAGTGAGCGGTACCATGCTGTCAGACGTGCAGTACTGCAGACATCTGACACACTTGGCGGTCAAACACGTCGCGTGGGCTATGTGTTTGCTCTGGCCCAAGTCGGCATACCCAGCTGTGTCTACCACATGATTGCATCACCGGGCTCCTAATTTTCCGAGTTTTAGAGCGTGTCTCTAATGGTAGTATGATGCGCAACGGAATACTTTATGACAGCACTCATTGTTGGTTACTGAGTGCATATCTGATCAGTGGTAGTGTTGTTATCACGTGCTCCCTGCCTGGTGGAGCACAAACATAGGTTCTTGAGTCACGACCATCTAGCAATGCATTTTTTGTCCAGCGCTCATGTGCAGCATCATTGATTGATGCCGTTTACTGCAACAGCCAATATAATTAGAGACCGTGAGCTGTACTTGACAAGGGCGAGTCAAGTCTCTAGTCAAGTCTCCTGGCTACAGTCCATGTGCACAGTTGTGCAACATGTATGTGCTGCTGGGGGTGCTACCAATGAGAGGCAAAGGACGTCTGCTAGAAGGCATTTTCTTACATGGTTGATGTTATCGACTGCACAGCAGAAGTGCCTGCAGCGGCCACAATTGTAGCCTTTTTGACACAGCAGCCAGATGCATGCCATTGGGTGCTGCGACCATTGTACGTCATTCCTCAAACAGTCCCTTGATAGCACACTTATCATCAACAATATGATTGCGCCCTCGTGGAATTATGCGATGGCCACTGCGGACTCATTCTCAGTCGCAGAGGATCAACTTGCAGTAGGCGTTTCGCCATTTTCATGTTCAAGCTCGTGTCCTTTCGAATATTGGATCCACCAGAAGCGCTTTCCAGCCCTCCGTTTGAGACAATGCACATTGGCCTGAAAGCAGTTTGTACACGGGTCTGGTGCAGTGTACTTGGCGGCATGCAGCTTGCTGCTTGAATACGCCAGAAGTGACTTTGTTTAGCACTCTGAAAAACGTGAAGGTCACAAACTTCAAACCAGTACGTGCCTCTCCTTTGCTCCCGGTATGTCACAAGCTCCGAGACAACAGTGCCGATCGTTCAGCCAGCCCGCCCACCAAATGCACATCGATCATGCAGCAGCGCTGCGGTCGCAGCGCGCATGACGACCTCACTCCTTCGCAGGCCGTGTGAACCTCTCAGCAGCAGCAGCAACAGCAGCAGCAACGCTCAGCTGAACACACACACACACACACACACACACACACACACACGTACGCTCGTGCCCACCGCCGCCGCAGGCTCTCGCGCTTCCCCACGCCCGGCGACCCACGGCGCCCTCCGCAGGTCCCGCAGTTCACGTGGGACGGCTCGGACGGCGAGCGAGCGGAGGTGGCGGCGCGCGCGGCCGGCGGCGGCGCGCCCGGCGGCGGCGGCGCGCAGCTCGCGGGCGGCGCGTCGCCCAAGCTGTACTGGATGCCCGACAAGATCTGCAGGGTGTGCTACGAGTGCGGCGCGCCGTTTACGATGTTCCGGCGGCGCCACCACTGCCGCGTGTGCGGCCAGGTGTTCTGCCAGAACTGCAGCGGCTACAGCGTCGACGGCAAGGTGAGGGGGGGTGGGGACTGCGAACGTGTGAGTTCTGCGTCGCGCGTGCTTGGGCTTTGTGTTACAGCTGCAGCATTGACTTCGGCGCTGCGTAGTCTGTGCGTCTGGGCAGCCTTTGTGTTCGAATCTGAGTGCGCACAAATTTAGTTGCGTGTGCCGTGCATTGAAAATGCTGTGTGCTCGAATGTGTACACTTTTAATTGCGTGCGCGGCGCATTGAAAATGCTGTTGTTGCTGTGCTGCCACAACCCCAATTATTCCCATGAGTCACGCAGTACGCTGCATGCCACCCTCGCCCCGTGCCTCGCCGCAGGACTTCGGCATCGCCGGCTCCATACGCACGTGCCGCATGTGCTACGACCAGCACCGCGCCGCGCGCCGCGACGCCGCGCACGCCGCGCCGCAGCGCAGCCGCCACCACGCCATCGCCGCGACGCGCAGCAGCAGCGCCGGCGCTGGCGCCAGTGGCAGCGCTGGCAGCAGCGGCGGCGGCGGCGACGCGCGCCAGCAGCAGCGCAGCCCGCTGCGGCTGAGCAGCAGTGACCACGTGCGCGGGCGCAGGGGGCTGTCCGTGGCGGCGGAGCGCTCGCCGGTGCGGCGGCGGCGGCGGCGCGGGATCATGGGCGTGGGCGGCGGCGGCGGCGTGGTGCGCAGCCTGAGGTGCGCGCGCGCGCGCAGGGAGGGGTGCTGCGTGTTGGGTGATGGCAGTGTTGCGTTTCGCGTCTGGCCGTGCACAGTGGCTCTCTGCGCGTATGCCCGCTTGCATCCCGACGCACGACGTCGCGTCGCGTGAAGTAGCCGCTGAGATTGAATCCAGTGCGGCGGCGACCCCGCCAGCAGGAACGGCTGGGTCGCAGGCAGCAGCAGCGACCGCCGCGTTCCAGTGCGCAGCGCTCTGCTCTTTCCAAACCCTCATGGTCAATGTCTAGTACCACATGCCGTTGAGTGCTCGAGAACCACCATAATCTGTATCCCTGCTCGCCGCCGGCACCCCGTGACGCCTGCGTATGCATGTCGGCTGCCTTGATTGCGTTGCGCCGGCGCTGCAGTTGCGCTGCAGTTCAGCTCGGCGGCGGCCCCGCCCGCATCAGCGCTGGCGCAGCACGCTGATTCGTCCACGCCACACGCGAACGCGCTCAGTGCATGCCATCGTACTCATGTACTGGTGCTGCTTTGCGCCCTGCAGCCCGATGAACAGCCGCAGCTCGTCGCCGCTGCCCGCGCGCCTGCCGGCGGTCGCGTTCGCCAAGCACCCTGCGCTCGCGGCGCAGCAGGTGCAGGCGCAGGCGGCGCAGCAGCTCGCGGCGCAGCAGCTGGCGGCGGCGGCGGCGGCGCAGCAGCAGCAGCAGGCGGCGGCGGCGGCGGCGGCGCAGGCGGCGCGCGGCGCGTCCGGCACGCCGACGCTGGACGGCAAGTGAGTGGGCGAGCGCGTGGGCGCTGTGTTGCGAGGCGGTGAATGCTATGAACGCTACGTGTTTGGGGCGTGATGATGTAGGCTCGCTGACGGCTCGCCGGTCAGCAGAAAGGGATTGCCGTGCCCTGAGCACTGCTACTTGACAGGCATTGCGCGCTTACAACGGCGCGGGGACAGTCGCTGCACAGCCCGGTGCCTCTAGTGCCACCACGTAGGCAACGCGACGTGACCACATTAAGGTCCCACTTAATGGTATGCCCGATTGCGCGGCGCAGGAGCGGTTGTGAAAACAGGGCTGGCGCTGCTCCGGCTGTTGATGGATGGCGACGGCTTTGCCGGCCTTACAATCCCCCTGCAAGCCATTTTTGAAATTTGTCGCTGAACTCGCTACTGCCCTGCTGCCGCCGCGGCACGCGAGCGCCGCCCCAGCGGGTGATCTGCTGCCGTTCCCGGGACGGCAGCAGCGGCCGCCGATACGGCATCGAACTGCACCCCACAGTCCACCGACTGCTACACCCTGTCAGCTTCCACCGATACGACCTCGGACTGCGCCTCATAGTCAGCCCACCATCAGACTCTGCAACTTCAGGCGCTGACGTACAGGCATCGCTGCTTCTGTGCCGCGCAGGAGCGCCCCCGTGGGCGACCCGCTGCCGTTCTCGCTGCTGACGGGGGCGGAGGCGGCGGCCGGCGCGGAGGCGGGCGTGGGCGCGACGGACGTCGAGGCGCTCGTAGAGGAGCTCAGGGCCGCGCAGGTGAGGCGAAGGGGAGTGGGGGGGGGGGTGTTGATAGGCACGAATCTGCTCAGGGGTAAGCGGAGAGGGGGAGGGTTAGGGGCTAGGGGCGGGATTGGTTGGGGGTTGGGGAGGGTGTTGATGGGCATGGATCTGTTGAGGGAACGGGGGGGGTGGGGATAAGTACATTGGTAGGGGGTGAAGGGGGGGAGGGCGTAGGCATTGATGCATCGAGAGCGGTGGTGGCCGCGCTGGCGATGCGCCATCGAGATTGAGACTCTTGCGAGCGCGGCAAAGTGGCGGTGCCTGTGGCGGCTGGGTGCGGTGGCGGGCGCGCGCGGGAGCAGACGAGGCAGGACAGACGGCGAGTTGGTGAGCTGAGCATCGCAACGGCAAGGCGGGGAGAGGGCTGCACCGCTCCATTGAGGGCAGCACGATCCATTTGAGGGCAGCATTGGCAGGCGCGCAGCGAGGTTTGAGGCTTCCTTGAGCATGCTGACGTAGAAGCGCGCGTGGGCAGCTGTGTCGGACGCAGACGGGGATGCAGCGTTTGTCGTCGACGCGCTTTATCGTGTGCCGCGGGAGGGGGGGGGGGGAGGGGGGAGACGTGCTGATCCGCTGAGAGTCGTACCGTTACTGCACCGGCAACGTGCGGTCAAGTTCACAACTTGAAGAGCAGAAGAGGCTCTCCGCGCAAGGCGCGTACGAGCGCGACGTTGTGTGACGCCAACGTTGTGCGACAGCCCACGTGCGGGCGTTCAGCGCACGGCGATCCAGGCGCGCGGTGCGGGGCAGGCCGGCGCTGAGCGCTGCTGCCATTGCTGCGAGCGACACACACACACACACACACACACATACACATGCATCACCGCCCCACGTCAATGGTCAGTGCTGTGAATCCGCAAGCGCCGCCAGCGCGACACTCATCGCGCTCACACCGCACTGACCTTCCCTGTTCCGCCGCGGCGGCGCAGGAGCCGCCGGAGGAAGCAGCACAGTACCGTGCGGCGCTCGAAGCGGCTGCCGTGCGCCACCTGGAGGCCATGGTGCGCCAGCTCCTGCGGCTGAGCCCCGAGATACCCGAAAACAGGTACGCAGAGTAGGCCTGGGCGTAGGTATGTATGGAGTGACTCCATTGGAGTCAGTACCGAAACGCGTATGCGGGTGCGGAGCACTGTATCGTGCAAACCTGCGATGGCGTCGGCGCACGCCGCCTCCGCACGCTTCCGATAGACGTCGCCTGCTGCGATCTGCACGTGTGCTGTGTTTGTAGCAGGGTACAACGGGCCGCTGCAGGCTGGGGACTGGCGGTCGCTGGCATGCGTATACTTGCAGCAAGCATTATTCGGGTTTGGGTTAGCGTTAGGGTTGGTAGCCCAGGCCCGCCCTCGGCGTTTATGCAGCCACTGTTTGGCCCTGGCAAATCGTGAGGCGTCAGCGCTGCCCTCGCCTCTGTTGCTGGCAACGCCTGCGCCCTCAAGATCAGCGGCTCCGCGTTCTTGCTGATGAAACAGAACAAGCACTCAGTGACCTTGTTGTCGTCTCTCTGCGCGCCGCGCGCGCATGCTGCAGGCAGGAGGAGTGGGCGCCCATTGTGGCGAGCCTCGTGCAGCAGGTGGTGGGCACTGTGGACCCCGACGTCAAGCGCGGCGACCACCTCGACATACGCCCCTACGTCAAGATCAAACTCATCCCCGGTAAGGGTGTGTGGAGCGGGGGGGGGGGGGCATGCAGTGCGAAGTTTGTAGAATAACCCTGGCGTCAAGCGCGGCTACCACCTCGACGTTCGCCCCTACGTCAAGATCAAGCTCATCTTTGGTAAATGGCTAATGCATGTAAGATCATGCCCGTTTCCGGTAGGGGGGGGGCGGGGGCGGGGCGGCTTGAAATGCACATTTGTAAGATGACGCGAATGTCAAGCGCGGCGGCCACTTTGGCATACGCCCATGCGTCAATGTCAGGTCCATTCCGGGTAAGGGGCGGCAAGGGGGGAACGCACGTCACGCAGTAGAATGCGCTCAGACGCACCACAATGTGACGTGTTGCCAACTGAGCGGCAGTGACAGGAGCAGGCCAGAGACACCAAGTTGGGACACAGCTGGAGCAGAGCATGAAGTACACAGGACACATTAGTATATATACCAAAGTATTGTCAATGAGCAATGCGCGCTTCGCACCGCGTGAAGTAGGACGGGGCGCGACTGCCGCTGCTTCGGTTACTTGGTGCGGGAGTTGGCTTGTTGGCTTGTTTGGTCGCTCACGCGGTCGCGCTCATTTGCCGCTGCCGCCGCCCCCGCGCAACTGCCGCTGCCGCAGGCGGCAGCACGTCCGAGTGCCGCTACGTTGACGGCGTGGTCTTCACCAAGAACGTCGCGCACAAGGCCATGGCGCGCGAGATCGTGAGTACAGCTCGCACACAGCGCTATCTGCATGCCGCCTCCTGACTCAAAGACCTGGCGCGCATGTCTCCTTGGTAGTTTGCAGCACACCGTGCCTTTGACGTCAACAATGCGCCACAAATCAGCAGGTCGTGCAATGGCGCGCTATGCGCTGCTGCCCGGCAGAGGTGGTTGGCAATTCAGGCCTTTCTCTGCCTGGTGCACGCTCGGCGATTTGATGTCGTGACAAAGCTGCGGCGCTCGTGCCTACGCGTCGCAGAATGAGCGGGTTGAGCGATGTTGCGTCGGTGGTGCTGGTGGTGCCTGTGCAGAGCGCGGCAGCGCAAGAGAGCACTGCAAGCGAAGTGACGCAATCTTAAAACCAGAAACAGTAAGAGGAGACTGAGCAGAAGCTCAGCGGTCGGTCAAAGTGTGAGCCCTGGCCGCGCTGCGCAGCGTGCAAGTCTTGCAGCACCTCACTGCGCGGCAGCATGCAGTCCAAGGGCACGCAGCACGCCGGTGATGCCTCGACGCGGCTGCCTTGAAGTGAGAGATGAATTCTTTCTGCATCTACCGTTGTGCTGCAGCTGGACTTTATCCCCGCTAGGCGTGAGTGCATGCTGCCCACACATGGTCTCCTCTGAACTTGTGCCACCAGCGCCACTCGCGCTCACATGTCGAGTGAGCAGACCGCCACTCTCGCTCTTCATCACCGGCTGAGCCCAAGCATCGCTTTGCCGTCGCCTGGGTCTCTCGCGCGTGCAATGGCTGCACTACGTCATTGCAACGCCGCACAACTACTAGTACCCGCACCGCAGGAGCGGTGAGGCCGAGCATGCTGCCGATCGCCGACGACGTCGCTGTATACATACCGTAGATGAGTACAGTTAGACTCGCCCCTGCAATTTCACAATCTTCTGCCGTCACCGCGCGACAGGAGAGCCCGCGCATGCTGCTCATCAGCGGCGGCGTGGAGTTCCAGCGCGCCGGCGCCGCGGGCTGCCGCATGAGCTCCCTCGACACGCTGCTCGAGCAGGAGGAGCGCTACACGCAGATACTGGTCGACAAGGTGGCGGCGCTCAGGCCGGACCTCGTGCTTGTGGGCCGCGCCGTCAGCCGCGCCGCGCAGGTGTGTGCGGCGCCTGTGAAAGTTGTCGCCAAACGCGCGTGTACTTACGCACTCAGTGAACATGGGAGTGCGTGGGGTTTCAAGAGAGAGGACGGGTTGCCCGCTAGGTCTAGTAGCCCTAGTGCTAACCCAACAGGAGGAGCGCTACACGCAGATACTGGTTTGACAAGGTGGCAGCGCTCAGACCGGACCTCGTGCTCGTGGGCCGCGCCGTCAGCCGCGCCGCGCAGGTGGGTGCGGTACTCGTTGAAGACGTCACCAAAAGAGAGGTGTGTATGTACATGGCAACACGGGGGTGCGGGGGTTCTCGGTGCGGACTAGCCCTAGCACTAGGGTTGGGTGATGCTGACCCTAACCATAGCCCTAGCGCTAGCCCAACAGGAGGAGCGCTACACGCAGATACTGGTCGACAAGGCGGCGGCGCTCAGATCGGACCTGGTGCTCGTGGCCGCGCCGTCAGCTGCGCCCCGCAGGTCGGCATTGGCGCGCGTGACCGTGGGCTATTGCGGTGCGCGGAATCTGGCTCAATCTGGAGCGCTGTGCGGGCGCGTATCGCCGCGTCATGGCTGTCTCTTTCAGCCACGAGCACATGCGGCAGCGCTCACAGTGGCAATGCCCGGAGCACACCTGACTTGTCGTGCCGTCGGCGGCGCCGCCACGCAGGCGCGGCCTGTGCACGGAATGCACGCAGTCGCAGCGCGCGCATCGAGGCGGGCGCGTGCCACAGTCGAATCAGACTCTGCACATGCCGTTATTCGTGGCTCTGTCATCCCAGTCACCCTGGCCCCCTCGTCCGCCCTGTCCCCTGAGCTGTTTCGCGCTTCCCCAGACTGTGCTATGGCGCGTCCGCTGCACGCTCAACCCCCTTCCTTCCCCCCCCCCCCCATAAACATCTGTGCAGGACCTTCTGCGCAAGCACGGCATCGCGCTGCTGCACCACGTCAAGCCGCGCCTGATGGAGCGCATCGCGCGCCTCGTCGGCGCGCAGATCCTGCCGAGCATTGAGTACGTCATGAGCAGGTATGCAGGTATGCCAACCCTAGCCCTAGAAACGTGTCCTACTAAGTCGGACGCTTCATTGTTGACAATGGTTTCAGGAGCAATCGGTACACAAAAGCAACACATCATCAGTGACGGTGTCACCAATGGAGCCGGCGGTCCTCTGTTCAATTTTACTTTTTTTTACCAGTCCTTTGGTGCTGCGTGCGACAATGCTGCCCATCAGTAATCCACGTCTTGTCGTTCGCGTTCGACGCTGTTGCGAGCCGCAAGGTCTGTTCTTGTTGGTAGCGTATGAGGGTTAAGGTCAGGGTTAGCCTGAGTGGTGGACCAAGACTTGGCTAATAGCCTAATACCAACAGGAGCACCATAAGTTTGGAACAGTGCAATCAGAGCTCTCTCCGCCGCCTGCACTGCACGGTACCAATGTGGCACATCGTTCTATCATGCCTCACGCACACTATGCACTGTTGAATGGGTAGCACGCACACCACTTTTCTTGCTCTGACGGCATTCTTTCAAGAGCACGCACACAAGTCGCAGCATGATGCAGGCAGCTGAGCATGCGTGTGCCCGTCACCAGAGCAGGGCGCTCTGAAGCACTGCTTCAGCCCGCTTCAGCAGTGGGCGTATGCAGCAGCGCTCACAGCGCCCGCTGCGCCGCCGCCGCCGCGCGCATGCACCCTGTGCAGCAACACAGCTTTTCCAAGCTGCACATCTCCCCCCCTGTCCCCCCTCATATAATATATTTAAAGAAGAAACATTATGCAACAACGCTCCACGCCCACAACACGCCTCCGCCGCGCAGGGGCGGCGCCTCCGAGGGCCAGCTGGGCATGTGCGGGCGCTTCACCGCCGTGTCATACCCGAGCGTGCACCTCGAGCGCATCATCGCTCAGCGACGCCGCGCGCTCGCGTCGCTGCCGCCGCCGCGCGACTTTGCCGCCAAGGCCTTCCCACCCGTCTTTGCCGGCATCACGGACGCAGATGCCGGCGGCGGCGGCGGCGGCAGCGCGCGCAACGCCGCGCCGCGCGGCAGGGCGGCGCAGGGGCGGCGCGGCGGCGGCGGCGGCGGCGGCAGCAGCGGCGGCGGCGGGGGGTCGCTGTCCGATGCAGTTACGGATGGCGAGGACGACGACGATGGTGACGTGCACCACCAGAGGTGAGCTGCTTGAAGATTGTGGTGATGGGCTCGCACGTACCTGAGGGATGAACTCATTGGTAGCTGATCGTGTGCGACGTGGAGCTTGCTGCGGCCGCTCTCGTGTGGAGGCCTCTACAGAAGGAGATGGTCGATGATATCGTCGGGGGGGCCGGTGAGCATATGAAGGTGTACACAGTGGGCGTGTGCATGCGATGGCAGGTGGTGCTGCGCTCATGCTGCAGCCCGTGACAGAGATGTGTCTCAAGAAGCACTTGTGGCCCTGAACGTCGCCTGCACGGCGACCGTCGGCTGGCCTCAGCGGCCGCACTTGCACCGTTCCGCTTTCCGCACTGCTCACAGCGGCATGCGCGACGACGTCTGCCGCGCTTCGCAGCTCCTCAACACGCATCACGGCAGCGCGTTCACGCCCCCCCCCCCCCCCCCTCCCCCCCCCTCCGCCAGGTGGGTGCCGCGCGCGTTCCGCCGCACGCGCGGACGCGGCCACACCACGTACGTCCTCCTCGAGGGCTGCCCGCGTGCGCTCGGCTGCACGCTCGTGCTGCGCGGCGGCGAGCGGCGCGAGCTGCGCGCCGTCAAGGCCGCCGCCGCCTTCGCCATCGGCGCCGCGTACAACCTGCGCCTCGAGGTCGCCTACCTGGATGACCGCAAGGCGCGCCTGCCGCCCTCCGCCGTTGTCGACGCCGCCTGGGTGACGGACGGCGGCGCGGCGGCGGCGGCGGAGGGGGGCGGCGGCGGCGGCGGCGAGCGCGAGCGCACACTGCTGTCGTCGTCGCTGATCGTGGACTTTGGGTCGCCGGACGAGGTGCGTGCGCAGGCGAGGAACCTCGCCCGCCTCACGACGTACTCTCTGCACTCTCAGCTCAGCAGTTCCAGGACACACCTGACCACCCCCTGGAGAGATGGTTGCATTCTGAGGTGCCGCTGTGCAGAGTGCTTAGATGAGAACGGTTTCGGTCCCACGATCGGCTGCTTCCGTGTGCGACCCGATGTGCCAGCGGATGCGGCAGTTCAAACGGCAGCAGCGTCGTGTGGCGCTCATGCGCCACAAGCCTCTCTGACAAACCGCATCTCCCAGGTCGCTCATTCCTCATGCACGGAGCCTGAATGCTGGCTCCCTGCCCAATCTGTCAAACAGCCCTGCCACTGCTGTACCTCAAGTGCACAATCCCGGCGTGTTCACATCGCCCCCCCCCCCTCCCCCCCCCTTTGTGCGCAGGCGCTGGGCGGCAGCGCCATGACGCCGTACGCGCACCAGAGCCTCCTCATTACAAGCGTGTGGATGACGCACCGCTCGCAGTGCTGCCCCGCGGAGGTCAAGGGCATCAGGTGCGCTGCATCTTGAAGTAGGCGCTTGAAGTTGGCGGCCTTGCTTGCTCTGGGCTGCGTTGCTCATGGTCGTGATGGCGAGCGCCTCGTTGCCGGCGCCAGGGTGACGCGCCGCGCGCGGCGCTGCCCCACAAGGTCAAGGGCATCTGGCGCGCTCCATCTTTAAGTAGGCACTTGAAGTAGGCGCTTGAACTAGGCGGTCTTGCTTGCTCTTGGTCGCGTAGCTGATCGTCGTGACAGTGGTCGCCTCGTCGCCGGCGCCACGGTGACGCACTGCGAGCAGAGCTGCCCCACTTGGTCAAGGGTGCATCAGGTGCGCTGCCTCTTGAAATAGGCGCTCTTGCTTTCATCGTCGCGTTGCGCATGATCATAATTTTAAGTAGGCGCTCTTCCTTTACTGTTGCGTTGGTCATCATTGTGACGGTGGTGGCCTCTTCGCCGGCGCCACGGTGACGCGCCGCGCGCAGCACTGTTCCGCGGCAATCATCAGCATCAGGCGCGTTCCATCTCGGGGCATCCACCTTGTTGCGTCTGCGTCTTTCGTCATCGTGAGCAGCGACCAGTGCGCCAAGGCTGGCGGGTGGCCTGTTTGTACGCAAGGCTACTCTTGGGCCAGGAGTAGGCTGGCACTGTACGCGTGGAGTTCTGTCAGACGTGTATGGATGCACTGCACATGTACGCGGGCAGGTGGCAGTTTTGAGGGCTAGCTGCAGCGCGTCAAGCGCGCGAGACAGACACCACCTATTTGGCACCTGCGTCGGTCGTCTGTGTCACAGATAGCCCAAGTCGCCTTGCAAGTACCGAGGGCGAGCACAGGGTCCTTGCGCGCATATCAACAGGGCACCCCGCCGTATTCAGCACGATGCATGCCTCTGTCCCCTCAACCCCCCCCCCCTTCCCCTTCCCCTTCCCCCCCCCCTTCCCGCCCGCCCCCGCCCCCCACCGCTCAGGTACTACACCAAGCAGGACGTTGGCCTGGGCCAGTTTCTGCTCGACAGCTGCTTCAACCAGAGCCTCAAGTGCCAGAACGTGACGTGCAAGCGCGGCGTGCGCGACCACGTGCTGCGCTTCGTGCACGCCACGGGCAGCGTCAGCATCACCGTCGGGCGCCTGCCGCAGGCGCTGCCGGTTGACCAGGTGCGCGCTGCCGCTGACGCCGCGGCCGCACGGCGTTTAGGGTCGGGGCCCGGGTTAGGATTAGGGTTAGGGGCAGGCGCTGCCGGTCGACTAGGTGCGCGCTGTTGCCGCCGCCGCGGCCGCACGACGTTTTAGGGTTAGAGTCAGGTCCCGGGGCAGTGTTAGGGCTACGGGCAGGCGCTGCCAGTTGACCAGGTGCGCGCCGCCGCCGCCGCGACGCAACGAAAAGTGTCAAGGTCGAGGTCAGGGTCAGGGTTAAGGCTAGGGTTAGGGTCAGGGCGCGCGCAATGCACAGCACCGGGGGGATACATAACGCCCAATGGCTAGGGTCAGGACTAGAGTTTAGGGATGGGGCGTCCTGAAACGCGGTACATTCGCGAACCGTCAGGCATGACCGAGCACTCGCTCGCCAGGACGTTTTGATTTATTCATTATTCGTTCATTACTGCGCCGGTGCGGTTTCTTCCCGACAGTTCTGCGCCGCCGCGCTGCCATCACCTCTCCCCTCCCTTGCTCATCCCCCGTTCTCACATGTCGCCCCCCCCCCCCCTTTGTTTCAACGCGCCGCCGCAGCTCGCCGCGAAGGAGGACGCGGCGACGGGCGCGGGCGGCGAGGACAGCGCGGACGCCAGCGCGCACGGGCCGCCGCTGCCGCCGCCGCAGCAGCAGCAGCAGCAGCGCGACCCCCTGCGCTCGCCGCACCGCTTCGACACGCCCATCTACATGTGGAGCCACTGCCGGTACGAGACGGGGAGAGAGAGAGAGTGTGTGTGTGGTATTGTGGCGCGTGGGGTTTGACAATTGCCTGTTGCAGAGTTCGGGCACGGTCAATCATGAATCCACCTCCCTACAGAGTGTGCTGCAGTTTGTTAAGCGCGCCAGGGTTGGCGGACACGCATGAGCACGAAGGTTCAACAAGGGCCTAGATGAAGCAGGGTTGAGGTGGGGGGTGCAGGTTACAACAGGCCAGCGCGCAGCACGAGCGCTGCAGGCAGGCGCGGCGCCGGCGATCGAGCGACACCTGCGCCGTCGCTGCGGCGCGGGCCTCCCTTGCGTGCGGTCGCAGCGCTCAACTCTGATTTGCGCTCTATATGTATTACGTCGATGCGTGCAAGCACTTGCGAGAGTGGCACACTCGGCTGAGCGATGACGCCCTTGCTGCTCGCTGCCGCAGGCGCTGCGCGCGCATGGTGACGCCCATGGTGCGCATGTCGGAGGACACGTGGCGCTTCAGCTTTGGCAAGTTCCTCGAGGTCTTCTACTACAACGGCGCGGCGGTGGGCAGGCAAGTCTGACAGCTCAGTGGTTCAAGCTGATCGTTTGTGGGGCTGACAACGCCCTGAACACGAGTTCAATTCCTACGGAAGGCACAATGTGAACAGTGCAAAACAACTAGCTTCAGCAACCTATGACAAGATTTGTCTTTACAGGTGGGATTTGCAGCGGCGCTCCGTCCGCTGCTCTCGCGCTGAGGCGCAATGCGTATTTCAAGAAGTGGGCCAGCGCTCACACGGGTGGCTGACTTGCGTGGGGTCACGCGCGCAGTGCTGAGCGTCGCCCGCTGTGACTGTGTCCCTAACTTTTGAGGGTTGTTTCAACTTCGATTGTTATGCTCATGCTCGACATGATGTTGTTCCATATGCCAGCAGACCACCTGAGCCGTGCAACAAGCAGCGTGCAGGCCACCTTGAGCTTTGCAACACGCAGTGTCCAGCGCACCAACGGCGTGCCCTGATGTACGTTTCGCGCGCTCGCAGAGCGCTGTGCAGCTGCTCTGATACGGGCTCAGCCCAGCACCACAGTGCTCAGTCGATGTCTTCCGTTCGCTGTGCGCACTCCAGAACGCCCCGTTCGTCCATGATCCATGCACATGTTACGTGTCAGGGATCGGTCCAGCGCCACACAGCTTAAACAATGCCTTGCGCTTGCATGCCCCGTGTGCGCGCGTGTGCAGGAGCGCCGGGTGCTCTCACTCTCTGCAGCAGGACCACGTGCTCTTCTTCGGCTGCAGCAACCTGGTGAGGCGTCGCGTTCATGTTGTTGTTGTTTTAATGAGGGGTAGAGTTGAGGTTAGGGCCTTGCACTTCCTGCGCTGCTGCAGAAGCAGTTGGATGTGCGTGCGCGTATGCGTGTGTGTGCGTGTGTATCATCGCGTGAATCAACTCTCAGCAGTTTTTGACGGAAGAATGTACATATGCAGTGCAGGTGTTCCTCACCCCCTTTTGTGCAACAGAATGAGCAGTAGTGCACACACAAGCTTGCATGCCTTCCACTGCCACCTTACACACAGGCGTCGACAGAAGCGTGAACTTTCAGTATCTCAGCGCCGGCTTGCCACGCTCCATGAGCGCCTCATCAAATCCACGACGGCCGCCGCCGCTGCAGTCGCAGCGCTCCGACACCCGTCTCCCCGCCCCTCCCCCCGGTGACGCATCAGACCGCCGTTCACGCTGTGGTGACGAGCATCACGCCAAGGGCGCAATACTTCACAACAGCACACGCCTACGTTTTGAAAACAAATCAACACTGTGGATCGATGATGCTGAAATGTTTATACCCTCCTCCCCCCCCCCCCCCCCCACCCCCCCCCCCCCTCCTCCGCGCCGCGCCCCCCCTTCGTGGCCCCCGCCAGGTGGCGCGCTTTGAGTACGAGCGCGTGCGCCCGTACGGCGTCTTCATGCGCGAGCGCCTCAACACGGGGCTCACCTCGCGCGCCGCGCCGCTCGCCGCTGTCAGCGCCGCGCTGTCGGGGCTCGCCGTCGAGGCGGTGAGTTCCAGTCTGAATTGGAGTCAAAGTGATAACTCAGTGGTGACTAAGAGGCCGAGTTTCTGGTGCAGTCGTGCGGCGCGACGCTGCGCTCGCTGCAGCTGGGGGGGGGAGGGGGGGCGCGCGCTTCCGTGCCGATGGTGTGTGAGGCACGCGCACGCGCGGAGTGCGCGCCTCAGCTGCTGTCTGGTCGCAGAGGTCGAACGCGGCACCGCGTTTTGACCTCCTGCTGAAGGTGAAGCGTGCTCAGGTATGTGGGGCAAGCTGGGCTAACCCTGATTCTACCCCATCCTGGCATCGGTAGCGTCGCCACTGTCTCATGCGCTGTAACGCGTGGGCCCACCACCTGCTGAAGTGATCTCACGCTTCACCTCGATTACGCTTTTTGAGGCCGCTGTGCTGCGTGCCGCGATGCTCAGCAGGCGCACTTCCCTGTACAGCTCGTCAAGTACCAATTGCTGCTGAAATTTTTTTGCGCTCCTTGCTGTTCCCTGGCGACCCCCCCCCTCGCCGCAGCGTGTTGAGCACTGCAGATGCCATTCGAGACGTTGCAGTCTGCCAGCATGTGACGCTCCTCTCCGCTGAGAGCTGCTGCCCCCTGACCCTTTGCACAGGCCACGCTGTTTGGCGAGTTCAAGGCCATGTGCTGTTGCAGTTTGGCGGCTGTGACGCTCCTCCCCGCTGAGCGCTGCTGCCCCCGGACTCCGCCGCGCAGGCCACGCTGTTTGGCGAGTTCAAGGCCATGTGATGTTGCAGTTTGCCAGCATGTGACGCTCCTTCCCGCTGAGCACTGCTGCCCCCTGACCCCGCCGCGCAGGCCACGCTGTTTGGCGAGTTCAAGGCCATGTGATGTTGCAATTTGCCAGCATGTGACGCTCCTTCCCGCTGAGCACTGCTGCCCCCTGACCCCGCCGCGCAGGCGACACTATTTGGCGAGTTCAAGGCCATGTGCGCGCAGCTGGAGGCGCTTGCGGCAGACCCCAGCGTCGCGGGCGTGAGCGGACGAGAAGTCGTGGCCAAGGAGGGGCGTCACCTGTGGGCGGAGGTGACTTCGAGTTGCCAACTGCTCTGGAGTAGTGTCAAGCGGGTGCCGCATACGCTACAAATTCTAGAGACGCGACAAATTCCAGAGACGCAACAAATCCCAGAGACGCAACAAATTACAGAGACGCAACAAATTTTAGAGAGGTGGACAGTATATGTTCAGATGCCAGGTTGTGGTCAAGGAGGCACATCACCCGTGGGCAGAAAACTTGCTAACTGTTCTGGAGTAGCACTGAGTGTCGTGCAGGTGCCACATGTGCAACGCTTTTCAGAGAGATGGACAGCGCATGTTCAGATGCCAGATGCGCAGTGGTCGCCGAAGCGATGGACAGCACACGTTTGGATGTCAAGTCGTGGCCAAGGAGGGGCGTCACCTGTGGGTGGAGGTGACTTGCCAACTTACCAGAAATAGGATACGAGGAATGGCGTTGACTACGACACACACCATGCAGGTACAACATGCACAGGGCATTGACATGGTGCATACGCTTAGTTTTCAGGTTGCGGCTAAGGAGGGGCGGCGGTGCCGCAGCAAACCACCCATACCGGGAAGTACCTACTTTAATATAAAGAAGTAGTACACTCCTACATATACTTTGATCTTATATGTATGCTGCTTCGCAGAATATGCCAAATTTGAGACCGCTGCCTGTTTTCTGCCCTCGTGGCGCGCGCCATCGCGGAGGGCCTGCCGCAAGGCAGTGGCGACGCAATTTGTGGTGAAGCATGTACTTTCAAGTATGAACTTCGCCACCTCAACTTGATGTCATGCGGTCACCGCACGCGCTTCAAGTGCTAATGCAGAGCGTTCGCCCCTTTTCCAATTTCAGGTGCGCGCCATGGCGGAGGGCCTGCTGCAGGCAGTCGCGGCGCAGCCGCTCGCCGTGCGCAGGCTCGCCGCGGCGCGCGACGCCGCGCTCCACTTCAGGTGCGTGCGCAGCAACCGTCACTTCGTGCTGGCAGTGTTGGGGGCATGCAGATTGCGCGTGTGGTCACTGGTCGTGTGCAGTGTAGTGGTGCTTTGGTGCACGTTGAGGCTGGCCATGAAGGCACGAGAACCACCTGTGAAAGGTCATCTCGGCAACGATGATTTGCCAGGTGATCATTCAACGAGCGCAGTCGTTCTCGCTGCGGCGCGCGACGCGCGCACCACAGGTGCGCGCGCAGCGACCGTCACTTCGTGCTGGCAGTTGTGGGGGCATACATACATGCACATACAGGGGGGGTCACGATATAAGAGCGGGTTCGTCCCGCCAGCCTCACCGCTCTTATACTGTGACCGCTCCTATATCGTCCTTTGTGCTTAACTGGGGTTAGGGCTAACCCTAGCTAACCCTAGCCTTAGACCTAGGGTTTGAAGTAAATAGCTAGGGTTTGTGTGCCAACAGTTGAAGTTGGCTATGAATTAAGTCGAGAAAGCTGCACCGTGCGCTATGCGCTGTGACTGATCGGTACGCGCTTGAGCGTTGTTGAATATCACGCAGAATCCGCTGCTCAGGCATCGTTCGTGAGGTGGCAAGTGGTAGGTGGGCACGATATACGAGCGGTCTGCCCCGCGCAGCACCAAAATCGCTCTTATATCAACCAGATCCGTGTTCGGCCGTCAGACCGCTCTTATACTGTGACCGCTCTTATATTGAGCGCTCTTATATCGTGACCCCCCCTGTATATGTATCGTGCCGTCGCTGGCCGTGTGCAGTGTGGTGGTGCTTCTGGTGCACGTTGTTGAGGTTGGTACTTGAGGTTGGTCGTAAAGTCATGAGGACGCTCCAGGACGCGCTCCAGTCCAGGCGCGTGCGCAGCGCCATGGAGAACCATCGCACCATGCTGGCAGTCGTAGCAGTGCGGATAGTGCCCCTGGGCCTGCGGCCCGGTGCTGGGAGGCGACAGATAGAACCCGAGCGCGATTTGACCTTGCAACGACACTTCGCCATCGTTGGTCGTGTGTGGCGGCGCTTTGATGTACGTCGTCCGGGTTATCGTGGGGGCACGAGAATCGGTCATATCGGCAACATTTTGTTTGGCAAGACCTCGTTCACTGAACGGAGTATACTGCATTTCCGTTTGGGTCCCGTGCAGCGCTGTATCGGCATCCCACGAACAGCCATGTATTTGAAGCACAGACATCAACCGTGATCATTGAACATGGCCACAATTCTTCGGGGCACAGCTTTTGATTTACCAGACATGTTTTATTGTCGTGTGCAACTTGAATGCGTGTAGGATCAGTAGTTCAGTCAGTTGTAACCGGAAACACTGATCGTACCTTTCGTCGTTGAGTGCCGGCACTGGAGTCGTCACATGCTGCCACTCCGGCACTGTTATGTTTGAGTATGTGACACTGCCCTGGCTGGTGTGCCTTGTTGTCGCTATGCAGTTGAACTACCCAGTTGAACTATGCACTTGACCCACCTGCCCTCGCAGATCGAGCGACGTGGAGTCGTATTGCGTTTTGTCAACTGCAACTTCAAGTGCGCTTCGACCGGATGATTAACTGAGCTCCATGGCAAAGCTGCCTCTTCAGGCACTTAATTTGTGACGCATGCACAAAGGCGTGCTGTACTGACCATGCCTCGTGAGCATTGACATTGTACCTGCATCAGCACAACAACATGCGCATACTACGTTGAAGCGACTTTCGCAGCAGACGTTGCGTGACAACTTCATAGGCATCTTCCCCGCTGACTGCCAACCTTCCCCTGTGCTCCCTGCGTCGCCTGCTGCAGAAACGAGTTAGGCATAGACGTGCCCCCTGAGTCGGAGGCAGAGTCCCGGGCGCCGCCGCCGGTGAGTGCCACGGCGTTGCCGGATGCATATATATATATATATACATACATGGGAAACACTGACTGCGATAGCCTTTGAAAAACTGAAACATTAGACTGGGTACCCAGTTATCACAAACATCAGCCATTGCACCGTACTCAAAAGAGTATACTTCAAGTATGCCATCACTGCTGTGCGCGGTCGCGTGCTCCGGCCCGACGTCTGTCCCTGCGTCCTTGGCGTTTTGTTCAAGAGCAGTTAAGAGGCGCAGCATGTCGCGCTGGCAAGCGGGGTGGTGCAGGGGTGCTGCTGCGTATCGCTCCATCGAGCGCTCGAGATGCACCTGGACCGCACAGTGCGGCGAATGGGCCCCGCGAATGGGCGGGGCGAACGGTGACAGCAAGCCTAACCCTAACCACTGTTGTGCCGGTGGATTTTCACGCCAAGAGTGGGGCTGCAGACTGAAAACCCTTACGAGTTACTGGAACCAGAATGGAGGCAAATAAGCATTGTCAAGGCCCCCGCCCGCACTGCACAGAGGGACGACCCCATCATAGACCTGGTAACCCCCTGGTGTCAGGTCTAATGCCCCCTCTCCCTCCCCCCGCCCCCCCCCCCCCCAGCAACGGCGCGGCTCCATCGAGTCCACAACCACGGAGTACGACGCGGAGGGCTCAGCCGCAGAGCTCAGCGCTGCTGCCGATGACGCGCACCCTGCCGCGGCGTCGGCGGCAACGGCTGCGGCAGCGGCGGCGGCGGTGGCGGCGCTGGAAGCGAGCAGCGTCAGCGAGGCCGACGGCGGCGGCAGCGGCGGCGGCGGCGGCGGCGGCGGCGCGGCGGAGGCCAGTGAGGAGGGCAGCTGCGCGCTCGGTGGGCGGGACGCGGCGGAGTACGTGGAGAGCGGCCACGAGTTCATCAAGTACCTGCTGCGCTTCAGGTGGGCGCGTCATCGGCAGCAGCGCTCAGCTCTGTGCGCGATTTGTGCGCACGCCCGCAGGACGTGGTCGACGGCGGCGGGCAGGGGGCGGCGGGCGGGGTAGCGCTCCGGGACGTGTCAATTGTGTCAGCAACACGCCCGGCGCGCCGCGTGCTGGCCCGCGACGGTCCGGAACGAGCACCTCATGTCAAGTAACAGCTGCAAAAGACCTTTCTTGCTACGCGTAGCGCGCACCCATCGCTGGCCCTTACGCCTGAGCGCTGCCACACCTGACACACCAGGCGTGCTGTGTACTGGCGCGGGACGTGCAGTTCGCGGCTTCTCTCCTCTTGATTTGTTTATTGTCGGGACCAGAAGCAAGGCTCTGTTAGGTGCACCTCATCCCTGGCCCTTCCACCCGAGCGCTGCTGCCCCTCACGCCAGGCATGCTGTGTACTGGCGCGCGACGTACTGGAACGAGCGCCTCACGTCACTTCCTCTTCTAAGGGCTTCATTCGGGACAAATCAGTGACCTCCCTTCATCCTCTTGGCACGCGCTCACCACCAGCCCTCACGCATGACCGCTGCTGCCCCTGACGCTTGTCAGGCGCGCGGTGTACTGGCGCGCGACTTACTGGAACGAGCGCCTCGCTGCATTTTCTCATGTTGATGATTTGGCCGGGACCGAAAGCAAGGCCTTCCTGGAATCTTCTCACGCTCGCCCCATCTCTGGCACTTACACCTGAGCATTGCTGCCCCCGACACTCACGCTCAGGCGCGCGGTGTACTGGCGCGCAACGTACTGGAACGAGCGCCTCACGGCGACGGGGCGCCTGCTGCAGGCGATAGAGAGGGCCGCCAAGCACCGCGCCCGCCAGGACGTCAGCCGCGCGCGCGAGGACCAAGTGCGCGTGCACAAGGTGCGTACGCACACCTGGATACATACCTATGTACTTCAATACTTCAAAGTAGAAAACCTCTGAAGAGCTGAGCGCCGATGCCTGAAGTTATGTCGTACGGTGTGAGCGCTGCGCGCGCCAGGACGTGAGCCGCGCGCGTGAGGACCAAGTGCGCGTGCACAAGGTACGTGTGCGCACGTCTGGAAACATGTGCTTATGTTCAATACTTCAAAGTAGAAAATCTCTGAAGATCTGAGTGCCAATGAAGTTGTGTCGTACAGTGTGACCGCTGCGCCTGGATGAACGCGGGCCGCGCGCGAGAGGACCGAGTGCGCATGCACATGGTGCGTGTGCATGCCTTAGTATACTGCGTTCAAGTACACACTTCAAGTTTGTAAATTACAAACCTCCGACTGTTGCAGCAGGACGTGCGCGCGACGACCGAGTTTGCATGCAGGAGATGCACATCTCCTGTGTGGATGTTGCGGATCATATGGATGCCACGACGCTCCTAGTTTCAAAGTACATACCAGAGCAAACTGGCAGGCGCTTTAGGCAGGATCTACAGCCCAACGAAGGTGGTAGCTTCATGTTGCGTGGAGCCATGTGCGGACAGCACGTACCTCTGACGGTTGTCGCTTTGATTTGGCAGCATCAGCCGCTGGCCATGGTAGCGGTTTCCGTCATCAGTTTTTTTGATGCATCCTACCCCTCCCTCTGCCTGGCGCAAGGGGTAGATTGTTGCCATTCCTGATGCCACGGTCTTAAAGCAAATGGCTTGCACTAAGAAGCACGTCAGACACGCAAAGTACTACAGCAGTGATCTGACAAACTCCGATGTTTTGTTAACTACTTTGTTGCATGTGTCTGTTTCCTGGAAACGCTTCAAAGCATACTTCCATATACGTCATGGAGGCGGCATGATTGCTCACATTCTATACCGCCAAGTACGCCATAGCAACACGGCTGGCGCACTGCTCTGACTTGGGACTAGATCAACCCAAACCCTAAATCTGCTCTGCCTTAGGGTTCCATTACCCCTAACCCTAACATGATGCCGCACTGCTCCAACGCCCCGCGCGCAGGCCCTCAAGCGGTTGGAGCAGCTCAAGGCGGCAGGCCCCGGCGGGCGTGAAGCCGCCAACGGCGAGGACTTTGGCCTTGACGAGGTGGAGGCGGACGCGGTAAGTACCGTTGCCACAAACTTCAAGTGCCTCATCACAACTTCATGTGCCTCAAATCAACTCCAAGGGCGCATCTGACATGCCTGCAGGCGCACTGCGCGGCACGGCGACCCCGTGTGAACAGTAGTCGCGCGTGCGCACGCTGATTGCGGCACGGCGCAAGCGAGACAGGCACGCGAGGCGCTGGCAGGACAACTCTTGTATGCGTGCGTGCCGCACGGTGCCGCCGTCCCGCCGACGCGACGCCACGCCGCGCCCATCGCACCGCCGCATGCGCGCTCCGTTCAAGCGTGCGCCATGGAGCAGCGCCACGCACTTGCAGCGTGTCGAGCTGTACGTCGAAGCAGCTTTGTGGGCATGGGCACACGCGGCTCTCACCCGAGTCGCTCCACTTCACGCGCTCCCCCCCCCCCCCCTCTCCGCCCCCTCGCAGGAGATCGAGGAGGCCGTGTCAGCGCTCATGAACACCATGCTGGAGCGCCTCGAGGCGCAGAGCCTCGCGCGCGAGCTCGTCCACGACATCGTCGGCGACGCCTGCGCCATCTGCGCGCCGCGCGACGCCGCCGCCGCCGCTGCCGCCGGCCCCTTCGCCGCCGGCGCCGCCGCCAACCTCCCCCTGTACGCCTCCGTCGCCGCCGCGCTTGGGTTCGCCTGGGTGGAGGTGACCGCACCTGAGGCCGCGGCTGCTGCCGCAGCGGCGGCGGCGGCGGCAGCGGCAGAGGAGGCGCCGGTGGCGGAAGCGACGTCGGCGGCGGGGGCGGCGGTGACGGCGGCAGCTGCGGCCATCGCCGAGGAGCTGCCAGCCTCAGAGGAAGCGCTGCCGCTGCCGCCGGCGCCGCAGGAGCGCGACGGCGCCGCGGCGGCGGCGGCGGCGGCAGCTGCGGACGACGCTGCGACGGCACCGCTGGAGCTGGCGGCGCCGCGCGACACCACGGCGGAGGCGCTGGCGGTCATGGCGCCGGGCGCGCGTGTGATAACGGTGTGGGAGGGCGCGGGGGGGCGGCCGGCGGCGGTGGCGGCGCTCGCCGTGATGGCGCGGCTCGAGCCGTTCTTGCTGGACCGCATGGTGGTGGCGGCGGAGGAGGCGGAGGCGGAGGCGGCGGCGGCGGCGCGCGCGCGCGCAGCGACGCTGCAGGCGGCGGCGGAGATCCGCGCCGCGGAGGCGATGGCGGCGGCTGGGCTCGTGGAGGGGGGCGCGGTCGCGGACGAGCCGGAGAAGCAGGTGGTTTGTAATTTATTTGCGTTGTCGTTGAGGGCGCACAGGAGTTCAGATGATTGAAAAGTTGCTTTCATACTACAAGGCTTGCTACGAGCAGGTGCTGTGTGCGTTGTGTCCATTGCCGCTGAGGGCGCGTAGAAGATCAGATGCGATGCTTGCTACAGCAGGAGTTGATGTCTGGTTGCGGAGGCGTACAATGCGCAGCCCGCTCCGTGACATTGCCATGCAGGGTGTTGCCCTCCACGACAGCCGCAGCCACCTGTCACCCCCTCTCAACGCTGCCTTCTGGGTTTTGAGCTGCTGCATATTGCCCTGGCCAGGCCCGATGTGGAGTTGAAGCGAAGCCGTCACTGAGCAGCTGATACACCTTGCAACACTGCGCTGCAACTTGCAACGCTGCGCCGTCCGCCTGCAGCGCTAGCATTACGCCCGTGTCCAAACCAGCGCGTCCTCAATTGCCATGCCTGCATACAGTGTCGCCCCGCCTCGTTTCGCGGGGCACGCTGTTCCAGCAAGCGAGGACAGGGCCGCTGTCCTGTCCGGTCTGTACTGCCTGAAGCTCGCCAACGCAATGCTCCACGTCAGTACACATACAGCAGCTCACTACTCACTCACAGCGCAGTCGCCCGCGCGCCCCGCGCAGGGTGGTCTGTCGCGGCTGCCGCCGCCGCCGCCGCAGCGCGCAGTCATCCGCGCCATGTACCGCGAGGTCGCGGACGCGCTGGGCTACGCGTGGGCCGCAGAGGCCCCCGCACGTAGAACGTGAGTGCCATCTCAAATGCAGAAGACGTATTACCTACCACGCCCCCCACTGTGTGAGACTGCAACTTAAATCTTCAAGATGAGTTGAGCTTGTCGAGGGGGCGCGTGCCCTGCCCTGAGGTTTTTTGTGGGAGGGGGGGGGGGCGCGCACCGTCAGTGCTGAGCTTCACTGTGGAGATTGCTCCTTGGGTACGGCAGTGTGGGGTGAGGTGACACTGTCACTGCGCAGATGGTGACAGCGCTCGGCCCTACCTGAGGCTGTTTGCCCCATTGTCGTGCTGATGTATCCCGATCGTGAACCTGCACGAGCAGTGCGTCTGTGAGCGTGCGGCAGCGCTCCCACTTCGAGTTTGTAATACCTTTGCCTCGGCCACCACCACCCAGGATGCATGTGCCCCTGTCAATCAGTGCTCATCTTGTCCGTAGTCCCCCGTTACGGGAGCTTCAATCTGCAGTAGGGCAGGGCTCCAGACGCAGCAGCAAATGAATACTCACCCAGCGGCAGCAAATACTTGGCGGCTGCACGACGATCACTTGAGGATAACACGGCCCAAGCAGAGTGCTGGCACCCTTCTCGTGATGCGGTTCCATGCCCATCTGATGCGCGTCTTCCAGTCGCAGAGCGCGCACACTTGCGTGATGCTTGCGATATCCCTGCCCTTCACTTGAGGCTCGCTACGCGAGAGAGCAGGGCTAGCTTATGACATCCAAAGCGCGCTCGCAGCAGCGCTCCGCACGAGCGGTTGCGCCCTGCCTGATGCGCCACGCACAGAGACTGGTGAGGCGCTGATGTTCATGCCCACCCGAGTGTTTTTTTCAGCTTGATGTTGAATACTGGGAGAGAGCAAGCTCGCGCTGCCCGCGATCCATGCTCATCCTCCGACTCATCTGCTCACGAGGCTGCAAGGTCGCCTCACGCCGCCGCCGCTGCTGCCCTGCTGTCATGCTGCGCCCTTCGCTGGTTAGGTCGCGCGGCGGCGGGCGCCCCCCCCGCAGCAGGCCCAAGTCGTCGCGCAGCCGCAGCCCCCCGCACTCCCCGCAGAAGGTGATGATGACGCATCGGTCAATGCGTAGTTGGAAGCGCTGACGGCCGCCGTATCTGGCGCAAGCCACTGCACGAGAAGTGCAACATCAGGCCATGCACATTTCCTGCTGAGGAGCACAGTGCTGGCGTCGGCTCCCTCGGGTACAACCAGCCCCTCCTCATTCTTTTTTGGGCGCCCGCGTCAGAGTTAGACAGAGAATCGGGCGACTGTCGCCATGTACACTCATTGCGGGGCAGCCTTCTTCCTTGTGCATTGCATTGGAAAACATGACTTTTTTTCAGCGACGACGGTTGTTGGTGGAAGGCACTTGCGGCTGACCACTCCTTGTCACCTAGAGCTCTACAATCTTTTGATCCGTTGCCACGACTTGAACATGTTTTCATCACTCTGTACGTGCGTAAAAAACATGTCAACATCTTCTCTGCCAGGCATCCAGTCCCCGTGCCGGCGCCGCGGCGGCGAGCACGAGCGCCGCTGCCAGCCGCCGCCGCAGCCTCGCGCTGACGACGGACTACACGGATCCCGCCGCCGCTGCTGCGGGCCTCAAGGGTGTCGGCCCGGGCTGGATCCTCGAGTCCCCCGTCGGTGCCGGCACCAGCAAGTACAGGTATGTGTATGTGCAGTCATTTGCGTGTTTGCTCAGCCGCTGCATTGTTTCAACTATGTTACTCTGGTTTTGTGCAAGCGCTGGCGAAGCAGTAGAGGCAGGCCGGGTAAAGGGGGGGGGGCTGTGCACTCGCGCCGCTCACACGTGGTGGCGCTGCGGAATCAGATGCAACTGTCTCCTGCTGGTTGTTCATCAGCGCTTGCACCTCATCGTTGTTGTCCCTTCAGCACTGCCGTCTCACATCACGATGGCAGCAGCAGCAGCGGATGTGCATCTGATCAGCATGCCTACCCCCGCGCGTGCTACCCGTCTCTGTCCGCTGCGGCTTGACGCAAACTTCATATAGCCCAGCGTCCGATGCTCGCCATCGCTCACCGACTGCGCGCCGCCTTCGACAAGGCGTCGTTGCCGCGCAACGCGTCACCTTCACCCCACCACTTCCGGCGCACCTTGACCCCTGAATGATTCGCCCACACGCCCCCCCCCCCCCCTCACCTCACATCCCAACGCCCCCTTCCGTCTCCCCCCGACCGCCGCCGCCGCCGCCGCCGCAGCCGCCCGTCGCCCTCGCTCATGCTGCGCGCGACGTCCGACGGCGCCGCGAGCGACACGGGCAGCGTCACCGGCGGCCACGGCGGCATCTCCACGCCGCAGTGGCTCGCGCGCAGCCCCCCGCTGACCCCCAACCTCGCGTCATCGCTCAGCGGGGGGGGCGCGGGGGGGGGGTACCCGCGCCTCGAGTCCGCCCCTTCCGCGGGGGGGGGGCTGGGGGGGGGGGCGACGCCGCTGGTGGACCGGCTCGCGCGCGTCAAGGCGCGCGACAGGGGCGGCGGCGGCGGCGGCGGGCGGCTCAACTTCCCGGCGCTCGCGCGCTTCCTGCGCGGGGGCGCGTGGGGCGACGACGACGACGAGTGGTGAGCGCGGTTGCACGTGTATTGTGTGTGTGTGTGGATGTAGCGCAATTGGGTCTTGAAGTACGGGATTTGAAGTATGCGACAGCGACGAGCGGCGGCAGGCCTTGTGAGTGTACATGTGTGGATGAGCGCAATCAGGTCTTGCAGTACATGAGTTGAAATATGCAACAGCAATCAGCGGCGCTGCGACTTGCGGGTAGCCGTGAAATTGCTGCAGCGTTGTGCGTAGGGGCCAGGCTGGTGCCGCGCCGGGATGCTTCGCCGCCATTACGCTGCAGGGGGTAGGACTGCAGATGCGAGATGGCTGTGTGATGTGCCGCGGGCCGCACGCTATTCCCCGCCAAGCCGTAGGCTCGAACTCGGCAGTAGTTGGCGGCGCGCGAGCGTCCGCATCTTCAGCTTCTTGAAGTACTACCATTTCATCCAAACGAGCCCAAATACTGGAGCTCTTGGCCTCAATGCGCTGTCCTGCCGTGCTGCAAGGCGCCAGGCGTAGAGCAGCCGACCGTAGTTCCGATGCCGAGCACTGCAGATCCAGATGAGAACTGCCAACTTCACTGACACCTGTATCGCGCCCCTGTTTGTTGATGATGATGCTGTGCAGGTCCGTCGACGTGAGCGCTTTTGAGCAGGGGCGCCCGCGCCTGGAGCCCGGCAGGTGAGCACTTCACCTTTGAAGTTACACCTTGGGACCGCAGAAGAGTCGATAATTGTACCCAAAATTACATGGGTTCGTGTGAGAGGGGGTCACGCATGTCCATGTGTGAGCCGCCCTGTCCGCTGTGGAACGCTCGGTTACATGAACCATGTTCCACGGCGCCTGCATTGGCGTCTATGGTCATGGTGTGATGTCGTGTGACGGCGCAGGATTGAGTGCGTCGTGTGACCTAACCCTAACCCTAGTTCTAACCATAATCATATCCTGGTATTGGAACTGCCAGTCCTTTCAAGTATGCTCAAGTATGTTGCTGGCGCACATTGCAGTTTACACTTGTGCTCGGGGCGGGAGCGAGCGCGCAACTGCGGATCCTAGCATCAGAAGTAGCGGTACTGCCAGGTGTTAGCTGGCTGCGCCTGGACCATGCCAGACGTACAGGATGTCATTTGTTGCGTGAGCCGACACCATGTGAGGTGCCGCGCTCTTCGATGACTCTAAGGAAATGCCGTCGGCGCAGCGGCTGTGCTTTTGGAATGTGTATACGTCAGCTCAGCACCTCATAAGGCCGTGCAAGGTCCTCTGAGAGGCTTTCGACAAGACTATATCTACTTCATATTTGAAGTTCAGCAGACCATCTTCCGTGGGCCGCCCTGGTGGCAGTTTGTAGCCTCACGACCGTGC
Source organism: Tribonema minus (assembly GCA_017506865.1). NCBI lineage: Eukaryota > Xanthophyceae > Tribonematales > Tribonemataceae > Tribonema > Tribonema minus. The sequence continues at coordinate 332,921 of JAFCMP010000037.1, forward strand.
TGCCTTCCCAAACGCAGGCCTGCATCAGTGCTCGTGTGGTGTTTGCCCCATCCTCTGATCGACTCTCAGATTCGAGCTGCTTTGCTGTTACAATAGAAGTACAAGGAAGTGGGACAGCTCGCTCATCACGAGCCGCACCTGTGTGCAGTGCGCAGCCCCACGAGCGCGCGTCCTTCGTCCGACATTGCCACGGCCGTCGCGCTCGCGCTGCGCGATGTTCGCAACGACTGCTGCCACCGAGACAACTGCTGCCGTCATGTGGGCTACTTCATCCCTGTGTGTGGGGTCCAGGCCACCACCATCACCTTTCTGTATTGCCTACATACCAGCCCAGGGCGCTGCTGCAGCCGCGCGCCTTGTGTTGTTGGGCCTGTGCCAGTCAACAACTTCAAGTGATGGCTCCACGCTGCTGCTGCCCGAGGCTCTCCGCAAAAACTTCACGTGCTATTCCCTACGCCTGTTCCCCATATTCAAAAAGTACATTGTTTGTGGGTAGCCGTCATGTTTCATTATGACTCCACGCCTTCAGCGCAGAAACCTGCAGCTTCATATTCTGTACCCCACGCCCGTTCCCCCTTGCGCCTGTGTCGCGCAGGACGGGCGACTTCATCCCGTGTTCGAGGACCAGCCCACCACCGCCGCCTTTCTGTGATGCCTAAACACCACTTTACGGCGCAGCTACAGTGCGTACCTCGTGCCGTTGGCCTATGCCAGTCAACTAATGATGCACCTCAAGAAGTATCTACGCTGCTGCTTCCCTGAGGCTCTCCGCAATGTCTCAATAGTTTGTTCCCCGCACCTGCTCCCCGTTGCGCCTGTGTCTTGCAGGACGGGCGACTTCATCCCCGTGTTCGAGGACCAGCCCACCACCATCATCGCGTACAGGTGCGCATCCCAACCCTTACCCTGGCTTTAGACAGGTGTGATTACTTGGTCGCGCTAGCTGTGATGTTGACTCCGCAGGCGTTGCGCCGGCGAGGCCGAATCGCTCCGTGTACCTCGCTGTCAATGGCTTCTGAGGCGTGATGCACACTCCCGAGAAAACACATGATGTTGACCGCAGACTCTGCTTCACACAGTGATTGTGCAATGTAGGAGAATGGGGATAGAAAAGCGCAGCTACAGGAGCTGGTGGCCTCACGCAGTGAGGCACGCAGCTGCGCTAGGTGATCCAAGTGACAGAGGTGTGCCTTTGTAGAGCTGTGGCGCCAGGCGTTGAGGGTGACGACCCCGACGAGGGTCATTCGCAACAGTAGCCCACCTCCACACTGCTCAGTCCCGCTTCCCACACGCCCTACATACATACCTACCGCCGCCCCTGCAGCCTCGCCAGCGTGGAGTACCGCGCGCAGCTCAACCAGTTCAAGGCGCCCGTCGCGGAGGCCGCGGCGGAGGACGGCAGCGGCACTGTGACGGCGGCCGCTGCCGCTGCCGCCGCCGCTGCCGCTGCTGCCGCCGCCGCCGCCGTCACATCGGAGGGCGACGGCGACAGCCAGGGCAACGTGCGCAGCAATCCGGGGTCGGACACGGACCTGGCGACGCCGCGCGTGGGCAGCAGCAAGCGCGGCAGCATCAGGTGCGCCGCATCGCGGGAGGCGCGGGGTGTTGTGGTGCTCACAACACGGGGCGCAGTGCGTTGCTGCATACGCAAACATGTTGAGACGATGGCTGGCCTGCGGTTTCGTTGTGGCGTGCGTGCGCGCTGCACCCCTCCCGATCGTGCGGCTGACCTAGTCCGCAGAGAGACTGCGCTGCAGCACGGGTGTGTATGCAGGCGCGGGCGCAGCGGAATTGCTTTCGGGATGCATGGCCGTTGTTGTCACGCTGCACAGCGCATGGGTGGCATTGGCGGCTCAACGATCGTCTCCTCAGCGCCGGGAGACGTGGCATATGTGTGGCAACGGTAATGCAGACCCGCATTACGGCATTGTGGCCACGGCAGCAGTAGCAGGCCCTCTTGCCTGCACTCAAGGGAATGAATGAAAGTCATGGGGGGCAACGGCAGGTGCAGGCAGTCGTTATGACATCAGACGCCGCCATCACAGCCAGCCTGCTGCTGACGGCGCCATGACACAAAAACGCATGAAGGATTCGTTGTGCACCTCAGATTATGACAATGAAGTCTGGCCAGCGAGGCAATGCTCCGCTGCGCAGCGCCTCAACAAGAGCAGCAGCCGCAGCAGCTCGCAGCAGCCAAAACCCACGCTCACACAACACGACCAATTCACCATTGCAGCTCCATATTAACGCATGCAAAACCTGTTCATTCGCTCTCGTGGCGCGCGCGCAGCATCGCCGTCGCCGGCAGGACCCCCGGCCCGGCAGGTGAAGCCTCCCTCAGCCCGCTGCGCCGCAGCGCCAGCGCCAGCAGCAGCGCCGGCGCCGCGCGCACCGTCACGGTCCTCGCACTCGACATCGCGGCGGGCGCCGCCGGCGCCGCCGCCGCCGCCGTCAACGCCGCCGCCGGCGCCGTCGTCTCCGTCCCCGCAGCCGTCACTGCGGCGCTAGAGTCCACCGTCGCGGTCATGACGCCGGCGGCGGCAGCAGCGGCGGCGGCGGATGGCACGGCGGCGGGGTCGGCGGCGGCGGAGGTGCTGGCGGCGGCGCTGGCGGCGCCGCTGCTGCCGCCGGAGGCCGCGACGCCGCTCACCGCGAAGCGGTCCTCGGCGGCGGCGACGGCGGCCAAGGACCTGCAGGAGGCGGAGACGTGGTGGGTGATGGAGGAGGGGGCGGGGGGGGCGGGGGTCGCGGCGGGGGTGGGCGTGAGGGAGGAGAGGGGGGCGGCGCCGGCGGCGGGGGGCGGCGCGGCGGACGGCGCGCAGAAGGTGCGTCGCGCGCGCGTACGCAGGCGGCGGCGGCGGCGGGTGTGAGCTGTCCGATGTGGGACACGCAGTTCCTGTGCATGGAGGACCAGTTCGGCGGCCACGACGAGTTTGCAGCGCTCGCGGCGCAAGCAGCGCCGAAAGCAGGAGATCAAGCCAGCGCAACCGCAGCTTGTCTGACACGGACACTTCGGACGTGTTCACGTCCTGATCCTTCTTGATTCATAGATCCACCGCTGTTGACGGATCCCACTCTGCAGGTGCCCGAGCCTCACCACACCAGCAGTGGCCTCAGGCCTTTCAGCGCCAGCACTCACTTGATGGAGTCCTTCCTGCGCGAGCTCCAGCCTTTCCTTCAACTGCATCTGCGATTCAGACGCTGGTGCTGACAACAGCCACGTGAACGAGCAGCAGCGCCAATGTCTCGTGCTGCGGCCAAGGCCCCGCTGCCGTGGGAGGCAGAGGGAGCCATCACTTTACTCCAATGAATACGTGTTGCTGAAAGGCCCGAGGCCACTGCTGGTGTAGTGAGTCTTGGGCACGTGTAGAGTGGGATCCGCCAGCAGCAGTGGATCTATGTTCAAGACGCTACGTGTGCGAACAACTCTGAAGCGTCGGTGTCGGAGCAGTTGCGGCCGTGCTGGCTTTATGTCCTGCTCTTTGGCGCCACTGTGACCGCAAGCGCTGTGAACTCGTCATTGCCGCCGAATAGGGCCTCTGTGCGATGTGCGCCTCGCTCTGCCTTGCCATACTCCAAAGTACTTCTTGAAGTTATGGATTGGGCGCCGGGTGACGGCATATGGAGCTGCATGTGCTGCTGCGGTGACTGCGCGCGCAGTGGCGCTTGCGTTAAAGGGGTCTGTCTGAGCCGCAAACCCCCTCACTGTCCCCTCATAGTTGGCGGACATCACGGAAGCACAGACTAAGCGCTGCAACAGTGCTTGCACATATCGCTTGCCGACCGCAGGCGCCCTCGTCGCGTCTCTGGAGTCTCGCACGCTGTAATGACCATGGTCGGCTCATGTTGACGCCGCAACCGTGCTGCCGCGCGCCGCTGCAGGTGGCACACGGCAGCTGGCGGCGCCCGCTGCGATGTGTGGCGCTACACGTATTTATCCCAAAAGAGCAAAGGTCTCCCTGTAGGGTTGCACGAGACCGTATTACTGCGACATATTTGCCAGACTGTTTGGGGCGTATTTGGCAACCAGGAGTCCGTCTTGAGCAAACCTTAACACGATAGCATGCTGCGCGAAGGGCGCATTTGCGGGGCATGTGGTGAGTCAGCTCGATTGCGAGCATGCAGTCCACCACAAAAGACTTGAACTCAGAAACAAACTTCAAAATACGCTGTTTTGCAATCCCATCTACCTTACATCATGTTACCGCATTGGCCCTTGCTGACATGTCTACATTGGCTTTGTCTGGCGCGTATCGATGCTCACGCGCCGCGGCCGCCGTGCTGCCGCGCGCCGCCGCAGGTGGCGGACGGCAGCTGCCGGCGCCCGCTGCCGCGCGTGACGGTCATGAGCGAGCTGGAGGCGCAGATGCGCAGCCCCATCAAGTCGCACATCAAGGTCAGCGCTCAGTAGGTATTGTGTCATCTGAAAGTCATCTGAAGACTGCTGTTGGCCAGACTTTGCAGCAGGTTGAGTCATTTGAGGGCCGGCGTGGGGCCGAAGGTTGCGTAAGTGCAGTGGTGGCAGCGCTCCGCGCGTCAGCTGGCGTGTGCGGCGGTGTTCTGCGCGTGACTGTAGCCGGTGTTCAGTCGGCTGAAGTCGTTGTTGGGCTGGGGTGCGCGCATGTATAATGTGATAGCACTCTACGCATCCAGGGGCAGCGTTTTGCTAGTGACCAGTTGTCTGGAAGCTGCTAGTGGGCTGATTTGCGCGCGCGTGCGATCCTGGACCACTCTGTGTCTGCCACGACCGCGTCATGCCCCCCCCCCCCCCCCCCGATGATGTTTACTTCAAGCAGAGTGACGCATCGTGCCTTGCATCAAGGGCCCATCGGCCGGCCGCATACTGGTCGTGGATTGAGCTCGCGCTCGATTGCTTTTATGCACTCTGCGGCGTTCTTTCAGCGCCTCATCTGCCTGGCGTCCGCAGCAGCGCCGACTCCCGGCAGGGTGCCCGCGTTGCACAGTGAGCCGTGCTGTGAGAGCTGCGCTAAGGCTCATCTGGCGGCCCTTTATTCTTGCTGACTAGAAAATGCATCAGATCACTCATAAGCGGCGTACGCACCACTCCCGCGCAGCGCCGCAGAGCGCTGCAAACGCGCGCATGACGTGATGTCGGTATCCTGCATTCTACGCCTCAGCATTGTTGCATGCATTGCCACGTTGTTGACGTGACCGGTGCCGCGCTGACCGCTGCCGTGCGCAGCACCGCTACGTGGAGATGGACGCCAAGGGCGCCAGCACGTGCAAGTTCGTGTGCCACACGTTCTGGGCGAGCCAGTTTGAGGCCGTGAGGCGCGCGCACTTTGGGCTTGACGTGAGTGCGCCTGAATGTATGAAAGTGCTTCAAGAGTTCGTTATTTTCCTTTGGCATGAAGGGCATCCTCAAGCGTGCAGAGTACGGTCACATGCTCTTTTTTGGTGTGTTGCATTGCTTCATTATGTTGTCTAGATCGTAACGGTGCACTCGTTTGCCCTGTATGGCCACTAGAAGTCGACTTTTTGTGGCCTCCTCACAAGAAGACAGCGAGAGCGTGCATGTTCAATGAGACCTCTCAGCGGACAACTCGTTAGACAGTGTCAAGTATGTTGTTGTGGACGCCAGTGCTGGTCAAGATCAGCGGTCTCAATACTGCGCGCTGGCACCGTTCATGGCAGTACTTCTCAGACAGCAACTCTTTTTTCGGGTTGGAGTCCAGCATATCACGGTCAGCCGACAGCTCATGTCTGCATGCCGTGAACTCGACGTGATCATCTCCACGCGGATATCACGCTGGTCAGTCATCGAGCGCAGGCACAACAGCTCTGAGCATCTCAACCCATTTATCTGCACTGCACAACCTCTGTATGCGCGTGCCACAGCTGGAGGGCGCAGGCGACGGCGATGACGTCGAGGAGGGCTTCGTGCGCAGCCTGTGCTCCGCCAGCAAATGGGTGAGTGCGCCACGCGCTTGAAGTTCTGCGCGCCGTCGAGCGCTGCTGCTGAGGACAGGCCGCGCGGCGCTGAAAGCCTGCAGCAGCAGTCCCCCGCACCCCCTCTGCTGTACATTTGACGTGGCGGGCATGAGACTTGACGAGCACGTGGCTTGACAGACACACTTGCCGTGGCGCGGTGCGGGTCTCTGCGCGTCTGCGTGTTAGGGTTATCGCAGCAGCGCTCATCAGGCGCGTCAGCGCTCGCATGGAGCGGTGCGGCCAATGGCGTTCGCTGCTGCTGCTGCCCGCCCCATCGCCAAATGCGGGCGCTGTCTCGTCTCAAACCGCCGCTGCCGGCGCCAACGGCATGCCTGGTCAGCGAGAGCGGCGCCATGCGCAGCACGCTGCCGTCACAAACAATGCTGCGCAGTGGTGTCCATACATGTACGCATCGGCAGGTCAACGGGTAGCAGAGTGACTCACACGCGCGACTCGCACCGGTGACTTCACACCTGTGACTCACGCACCTGAGGTGTGACTCACCTCAGCACGCTGCGCAGGCCGCCAAGAGTGACTCACTCGCGTGAACTGCGACTCACACACGCGACACGCGACTCGTGACTCGCGCCGCGCAGGACGCCAAGGGCGGCAAGAGCGGCGCGACGTTCAGCAAGACGTCCGACGCGCGCTTCGTGGTCAAGTACGTCACGCGCACGGAGCTGCAGATGTTCCTGGACTGTGCGCTGCACTACTTTGAGTACCTCGCCAAGGCGTTCTTCCACAAGCTGCCCACGGTGCTGTGCAAGGTGAGCGCGCGCACGCGCTTGCGCTTACAGCGCTAATGCAGAAAGATCAGTTAGCTAACTTATCTTCTCGCAATGAAGGTGATGTGGTATGTACTTCATGATTTCTGTTCTCCTTCATGGGTCATTTTGAAGCGTATTCACGCGTCAGCAATAACTTCATTTTTTTGGAATAATGCTGTGTAGGTCATCTTCTGGGCGCCGCCGAATGTTTCAACGCCTGGTTTGCTGCACATTTTCTGCACTGATCGCCATTGCATGGCGGTATGTAAAATGCCAATGCCTGTGCGCATAGACTAATGCGCTGCCGAAGGCATGTACACAGAGGAAAGTGTCAGATAATTCGCAGTGTTTACGGCAAAATTGTCAGGTGTATAGGTATGCACCATTGTACATTTAACTGCAGGAATATATACTTGTGAAGCTTGGCATCCATGAAAAGCAACACCCCCCATGTGCTACCATCACCTGAGACGCCCCCGAAGTATACAAAGATCAGACAAGCAAGCTTGAACTCAAGGGACTCTCAGGACCACGCACGAGCACTCAATTCACTGATACAAATCAAGTTACTCAATGGACTCTCAGGACCACGAGCACTCAATTCACTGATACAAATCAAGTACTTCGAAGTACTTCAGAAAAACTTACAGTAGTTTTTGTGTTACACGACACCCTTCCGTTTCTGCGCAATGTTTAATTCCTGGAGGAATAGGGGAAAGTTTGGGGCATATCCGAATGTTCATCTTATGCGATCATTGTCAGAGCGCAAATGACTGCTTTTGCAAATACAAAACAACTGTGTTGGGCTACCAGCTGGAGCTGGCCTACCGAACACATGAGACCTTTCCATACTGAACACCCATGCCTCGAACGCTGAAAAGCTTGCACACAGAAATCTTTCGACTGCTGTGGATATGATGGCACTATTGGACTTGTGGCCAATGACTGCAGCAGCGGCGACCACGGTTATTGGTGGAAGGCACTTGCGGCTAACCACCCCTTGTCATTTAGAGCTCTACGATCTTTTGATTGATCTTGTGATTCGTTTCCATAAAAATTGAGGCTGTACGCAAGATGACCTAGGCGAACGAACTTTCATCTAGACCATGGTCCAGGAAAACTTATAACAAAACTACAGGTCCTCGATATTGTTGGATTATTATTTGCTCTCACAAATTTGTAGTAACCGCAGCTTGCCAAAAAATGCTTGTTGTGATTATCCGAAAGATCAACTTTCAAAGCTCAGTTGTAAAATAAGTCCCAGAAACATGAAAAATAATTAGCAGGGTGGTTGTGTAAGCGTGAATTTGATCAAAAATTGTGGTCTTTAGAAAAATATCTCAAGTGTGGATTTGTTGCATTTTCAAATGTTGGAGCTGGCTCTCGCCTTATGTTGGAGCTGGCTCTCGCCTTTTTTTAAAAACCAGAACAAATTGACAGCGAAATGTAATCAATGATCTAATTCAGTAGAGTGAAAAAAACATGCTGTGAAGGCCTTGCAATCATTGCAATGAGCTCATTTAGTGGAGCGAAGAGCAACAGGCGGATTGAATCAGTCGTTGGAGGCGCGGGGCACCACAGAGAGAAAATCACATTGAGCGGAAAAATAGTGAAGAGCTCTGAGCGTTACATACATGGCGTGGTCGCTGCCCCAATCAGTTGGGCTGGGTCAAATTTGTGCTTGCCGAATGGAATTCAGTGCCGTGCAATATTTTTGTCGCCATTTAAGTTGGGCTATCTTTTGGTTGCCAAATTGTATTCGAGCACCTTGAAGCACACTTGCCGCCCTATAAAACTAGGCTGGGTCAAATGTTTTGCTTGTCGAATTGTATTCGAGTACCGTGAAGTACATTTGTCGTGCATGCTGTTATGGGCGGCATGTACAAAGCCGCCGAAGGCGCTGCAGCGTCTGCTTCGGTTGCGCGAGCAAGGGGACAGCCCCTGTGACCAGCTGATACTTTGAAATATTGGACTTGTGTGTCTGCGCCAATCTCTCCGGCAGCACTCGCATGAAATGTGCACCGCCTCGCCTGCCGCTGAGGCAGCGGCCCGTGCCATGATGCTGTGCGCCTGGGGCCTGCGGCCGCTTGGCGCAATTTTGAACACGCCCAAGAAACGCCCTTTGACATCATGAGGCGGGCAATGCCCTTTGTACATAAAACCCCCCTCCGCCCCGCCCCTCCCTTGTGTATTTTCTTCGTGCACACGCCAGATCCGGTGCCCAACAGCACAACGAATGCGTGCGCAGTGCTGCGCTCGTTGTCGCCGGCCGTACTAGCCACCATTCGCGCCTGTGCGTAAGACCGCCAAACCTCGTCATGCCTCCTACAAGTCCATCGCGCAGACGCGTCCACTGACAAGCCCCCCCCCCCCCCCCCCTCCCCCCCCGCCCCTCCCTTCCCCGCGCGCCCTGTCAGATCATGGGCGTGTACCAGATAGGCTACCACAACAAGGCCACGGGCAAGCGCTACATGGACCAGGTTGTGGTGATGCAGAACCTGTTCCACGGCCGCAACATTGCGCGCGTCTTCGACCTCAAGGGCAGCACGCGCAGCCGCTACGTCACCGTGGCGCCGTGTGCGCCGCCCGCCGGCGGCGGCGCCGAAGGGGTGAGTCTGAGTGTGAGTTTTTTAAGGGAGTAAAATAATGATACCTCCTTCGAAGTATTACTTAATCTGCACCCAAGCCCAAAAAGACAATAGTTTTTAAATATGAATAATTTGGAAGAGCCTGAAAGTTGCGCGGCAAACATCACTGATCTTGGTGCTTTGATTAATTGCGGGCCCTGTGGGCATTTTCCCTCAAATTGTTCATGGGCTTGGGTTGAATCTCAAAAATGTGTCGCAATTTGCCTCCACAACTTTTTAGTTTCTTATTGCAATAATCCAACATGTGGAGTTTTGCTGATATGCCTGGTCAAAGTGCGCATTCTGGCCACCGCGATGAGGGCGCACAGCTGCGCCGCTGCACGCCAGGCCTGGTACTTTTATCGTGTACGCTTCGCAATGACGGGCCTGTGCCTGGGTCCGCTACGCAACAGTGCGGTCCGGAGTTGGCCGTCATGGCTGTTCCGAATTGCTTGCGCTGTGACAGATCGCCGTCGCTGTTCCCTCAGTGTTACATGGCATGCGCACAGATCTGTACAATGGGGGCATCACTGCGATCTGTTGCATGCGCCACGTGACACCACTTGTCGCCTCGCTGGCGTCGCTGGCATCACCACTTGTGTGCTCTTTACCGGATGCAAACGTGCTGAACACCGGGGGCGGCGGCCCCGCTCTGTTGAGGCCCCACCCCCCTTGCCAATTCCGCAGTGGCTTCACAGAGGTGCTGATGCGACTACCCCCTCCCCCCCCCCCCCCCCCCCCGCACCTCGGCACCGTCGCATGCGCACCTGATCACCTCAGGAACCCCCCGCGCCACCCACGCTCGACAAGGAGGCGCAGCTGCTGACGGCGGTCTCCGAGACGCTTCCGCCACAGCCGCCGACGCCGCTGTCGGCGCAGACGAGCACCGGCGGCGGCGCCGCCAGCGCTGCGCGCCGCGCCGCCGACACGCCGCGTGCGCCGCAGCAGGTGTTGCTGGACGAGAACCTGATGGAGTTCACGGGCGGTCAGCCGCTGCCGCTGCTTGATCACAGCAAGGTGCGCGCGGTTCTCTGCCCGGTGCCGCGTGGCGTCGCGTCACTGTGCTCGCGTCTCAGGCGCTGCCTTGTCAGTTCGCAAAGTAGGTAGAGGTCATAGACCGCTGCTCGATCACAGCAAGGCGCGCATGGTTTTCCGCCTGGTGCCGCGCGTCGCGACACCGTGCCCGCGTCTCAGGTGCTGCCTCCCCAGGTCGCAAAGTGGGCGGAGGTCATAAACGCGGGTCTGATCAGGGATGACACGAATGGCTATTGGATGCTGCGGAGGGTGCAGTCATTGCGTCGAACTGCGTCGTGGCGCGATGCACGCTGGCGTCTGAGATTGCTGTAGTACACGGAGTACTAGGCACACAACGTCACAGTACTTTGTTGCAGCGCTTCAGCGCTGATTACAAAATGCGCTGGCTTGTGGCAGCGCCACCTTGGGTCAAAGTAGCGCGCAGCGCTTGTCTGTACAAGAGAGTGTACATGAGCTGCTGAAGTGCTGAAAAGGTGGCCACGTGTTTTGGGCAGCCTGAAAGGGAGTTGTTGTTCTCATAGTTTCGGTGCAAGCGGTCTGCACAGGCGTGTCAGCCACCCCACCCTCCAACCTTGAGGTGGCACCGTTACATTCAGCCTAATGGAGCGGACGAACCTTCCCATTACTGCTCTGACTGTCCAACAAATCACCAGCGGTACCAGTGCGCCGCTGTTACTGTGCGCCCCCCCCTGCCCCCTGGACCTACGCTGAAAAATGATGGCGGCAGTGCCAACACGCGTCTTCCCGCTTCGGCTGCGTCGCGCCGCGCCCCGCAGGCCGTGTTCCAGACCGCCATCATGAACGACACGCTCTTCCTGAGCCTGGTGAACGTGGTCGACTACAGCATCGTGGTGGGCCTGGACGAGGACCGCCGCGAGCTGGTCGTGGGCATCATCGACTACATGCGCCAGTACGACATCATCAAGCGCGTAGAGCGCATGGGCAAGGTGAGCGGTTTTGGCTCGCTGCATGAGTGCCTGCGCTGCGCACGGTGTGTTTGCGGCTGCAGCGCACGCGTTGGCAGTAGCTGGGCTGACTGCGTGTTCGGGTTCACAGGCTGCGCGTGCCGCTGCGGCAGCATCGACTGTAGCGAGGGCTCAGGCGCGTTCCCACGGTGTCAACTCAGGCGCACGCACCTGACTGTACAACAAGGGTGCTTGGTGCATGCGCATGCGCATGACTGCATGCAGCATGATGCCAGAGGCATTATCGGCCAAGGCGTGCAATCTGCTCTGTCTGTGCGCGTCTGGCGCTGTCATGAGACTCTGTCTGCTCAACGTCGTACGCGCTCATTGTGGTCGCACGCGCTCATTGTGGTCGCTGGCAAACCCAGCATCGCTGTTATTGCTGAGTGGTCCCATGACTGATGCCGATGCCGCCATTGTTGCCTCCGTTCAATGCTGCAGAGCGTGAGCATGGTGGTGGGCCAGGCGGAGCCCACAATTGTGCAGCCCAGCATGTACAAGGTCAGTTCTCCCCCCAATCATCAGCACAAATGTCTGGTGTCCCCGAGATCATCAGCATGAACATCCGTTGAATGAAGGTGACTTTGCTCTGTCTGCAAGTCGTGCACCAATGCTGGCATCAAACCGCAGCATCAGGGGTGAGCAGCGGCGTCGCAAAATCAATCAAGGCCAATGACTGCAGCAGCGGCGACCACGGTCATTGGTGGAAGGCACTTGCGGCTAACCATCCCTTGTCACCTAGAGCTCAACGATCTTTTGATTCGTTTTTCATCAGTGTGCGTGCGTGTACTGGCGCAGATGCAACCCACAGCGCGGCGTGCTTTGTGCCTCGACGGACGTGCCTTGTTGATGCACCCTGCAGCTCACAAGTGCCCCCTAAGCAACGCAAATCGGGTGCTGAATGCATGGCGCTGCACGGGATGCCGCACAGCCATGTGCCTACACACAAAAAGCAGAGCAATCGGTAGCCGCCACTGTGCCATGTCTAGCGTCTGTATGTGACCGGCAACCTTGTCACTGCAGCCTACGTGTGATCAGCTGCTTTGGCAAAGGGTCAGCATTGGGTCGACAGCGCGGGGCCAGAACTTCAGCAGGAAATTGCATTTGAAGCACTGCAGAGCGCTGGTTGCATACCCACGTAGACACTGCAGTTGCAGCGGTCAGCAAATTCTCTCTGACCCCCTGTTGAACACTGCCTGCACGGCGTCCCATCGCAGACGCGGTTCCAGCAGGCCATGGAGCGGTACTTCATGACCGTGCCGGACAAGTGGACGAACGTCAGCGGCGGCGCCAGCGGCGGCGGCGCCGGCGGCGCCAGCGCGGACGACAGCCGCAGCCGCAGCCGCTCGCCCGACGCTGATCGGCGCGCGGCATCGCGTGCGCACGCCACTTGAAGTTTGCGCGGAGTCCTTGTACCACTGCGTGGGCAGACAGGACGACTGCCCTGTAGCATGTAGTTCAATTCAGTTTTGTCAATTGCAATGACTGGGGCCGGTAGCACCCGTCGTCAATCGGCGGTGCACGCAAGAAGTATTCTACTCGTGCTCTCCGGGCTGCTCCTGGGGTGGGCGCCAACTGGCGTACCTGTTATGCTCCCAGCCACCTTGGTCTCTGAATGGAGCAGAAAGACGGTGCTCACTCTCGAGAGGTCAGCACGTGCGTTCCGCATGCGCCGCAATCTTGGCGTCAGGCGTCGGTGTCGCAATGCCAGTTGCACGGCACTGCTCGGCCAGCTGCTGCACCAACGCGATGCAGCCGCGCTCGAGGACGGATGGTGGCGGTGTTCCGCTCTGATGATAAGGATGGCACGGCGGCCCCAGCCCCCGCCTCATGTAAACAGCCGCTCACACGGTCTCGTTTGCAGCTGGTATTTCGACACAGCAATCTATACACTGTACATGCAGGATTGACAGGGGTGTTGAGTCGCATGATGCGTGTCTTCCTCTCACGCTGCTGCAGTGGAGCAAGAACCCGACAGCACATGATTCATTGTGTGCCAAACAGTATGTCACGCTCACACATTTCTACCTGTGTTGCTTCTCATGTTGTTGCACGACTGTCAGCATTGCGCGCGTGTCGTTCTGTTCTGATACAGTTACTGTATTGTTAGCTCCCTGTGTACATTTTATTCAAAATACTCGCTCAGGGCGAGTAAAACCCAGATGGTGCATGTCCATGGACTTGCAACCAGAATCAACATGTGTCTTTGTGAAGACCTTGGAAGTGTCTCGGCGCTTGCCGTTCATTTAGTGACAAGACTCTCACATTCCGCCCAGTAAGTGAGTCCCGTTGCTCGATTCATGTGAGGTTTTCTCTCATGCCAGATTCTCAGAGCGCACTCGGCACTGCCGCAGCAGCACTGCCGTAGCGCATATTGGGTGGCAGTTGAGCATGGGCGGTGGCAGCGTTCAGGCGGCGCTTCGACTGCGCAGCAGCTTTTAAGACGTGACGGAGTTGCAGCCTTTGTGCATGATTGACAATTTTGGACCTCTGTGAGCGGTATCAGATGTCATGGTGTTTACATTGCAGCTGGATCTTCACTCGCAGGAGATGTGCGCCGCTTTTGCAGTTGAATTTGAACTGGAAGAACTTGAACTTGCTGTTTGCATCACTCACCTCCCTGGAGAGGAACATGTTCTCATCGCTTGAGTTTGCTGGGTACGCTTCTTTGGAAATGCTCAGGCTTCCCTGAAATTCAATCACTACACTGTGTTTTACACTGCTTTTGAACCACTTCACTCGTGGCAATCCTTTACCCAGTCCCGCCTGCAATTTCCGCGAGATTTCTCAGAACATGTGGAGCACTGCCGTGAGCACTGCCGTCCGCCAGGCGAACTCTCGGGGCTCAGATCACTCCCTTTCGCACAGGACAACAAACGACCACGACCACATCATCATGTGAAGCCTTCACCGCGCAGGGCTTAGCCCTCTGTGGCGGCCCTCCTCTCCTCATCACGAGCTCGCCAGCACGGCAGCAACATCAGCGGCAACCTCGGCATCAGCTCCCGCAAGATATGCCGAGAGCTTCAACCTGCAGCCCCACACGCACAAGCGCACGCGGCGAAGGTCAGTGCTGCTAAGACATCGATAGTACTATTCCTTCGATGACAATCTGCTGTTATCCGCAGGCGCGCCCACTTGATGTGCGGCTCAGAGATTTGCCGTATCTAGTTTTTTTATTCGGATCGGTACTTGGGGGCGTTTGTGTCTTGCGCTTTGTGTTTTCATGCTGTACTTTGCAGCGCAGATGCTCGTCGGTATGCTGTCACAGGCATCTCAATCTTTGGCGCATCACCAACCACTCATTGCGTGCTCTTTTCTCTTCCCTCCGCCGCGTTCGCCTCGTGCAGATGCCTACTTCCCCGCCCTCCCCCGCGCACCACGCCATCAAGCAAGCATCGCCTCCACCACGCCCTGCACGCTAGTTGTTACCCCCTCTTTCACGAGAGGGGGCGAGAGCAGCTTCGTGCACAGCAGAAGTCACCACGGGGTATCAGTTGTCACGTCTCCCTCCCGAAGACGCGAGAGCAGCTCTACCCAAGCCAAGCCAAGCCTGCAGCTGTAACGCTCTCGTCTGCCAAGTGAATGGGTAAGAGCAGCTTTGTGTAGTGCTTGCCTCGTTGCTTCACAGCTGTTAACCCTGTTGGTGGCACTCATGCGGTGCGAAAGCAGCTTTGCATGGCTCAACCTGTTCCGCTCGGACGTGTTCAGTGGGGAGGGGAGAGCAGTTTCGTGGCATGGGTTCTACCCATCTGCAGCTGTTAACTCTTCGCCGAGCACTGACGTGCGCGAGAGCAGGTGGTTCTTGCATGGCTCAACCTGTTGTGCTCGGACGTGTTCAGTGGGGAGGGGAGAGCAGTTTTGTGGCATGGGTATCACCCGCCTACAGCTGTTATCCCCGCCTACAGCTGTTAACCTCTTGCTGAGCACCGACGGGCGCGAGAGCAGGTGTGGTTCTTGCCTTCAGCTGTTTCGCTGCATGAGTGTTTTCGACATAAAGGGTCAAGAGCGGCTCAAGTGACGGGAATGCCACTGCACATTGATGTTATCCCTTTGCTGCGCATTCGATCGGCGCTAGAGCAGTCTGCAGGCGGCGCCACGCTTCTTTGTGTGAGAGGCGGAGGGGGGAGAGCGGCTTGTGTGAAGCAAGTTGAGCATCACACTTTAGCTGTTAACCCCTACGCCTAGCATGCAAGTTGCGCCAGAGCAGCTTTTGGCATATGGCTGGTATCTCTGCAGTGGGCACCAGACCACAAGATTGTTACCCCCATCTCCGGTTGCAATGGGGCTAGAGCAATCTTGCATCGGTCGCAGGCACTCCCTTGAGTTGTTACCACTCAAATGAGTTGAGTGGCAAGAGCAGCTGAGGGATGTGTAGAATTGGGTGGTATGTTCTGCTGGTGACGGCACTGGTTTCCTCCAACCTACAAGTTAAGCATGGCATTACGGTAGCTGCTCAACTTCCTTGCCCAGTGCAGACCTCCACTACTGGTCGCACAGTAGTTCTGAGGCTGTGCTCTCTGCAAGCGCGCCTGTATGCGCTCCATAGTCGCCCATGAATGAAAGCACTTTGCACACAACTGTCTTGCATTCAATGATTGGTGTATTTCTCTCTTGCGTGCTTTGTCTGCATTCCCCGCTTTGTTGATTGTCCTGCACATGGGTTGTTTTGTGAGTGCTTGCTGCTTGAACATGTGCGAGTGCTTGCTGCTTGAATATGTGCTTATGTGTTGTCAACTCAGGAACATACGATGCAAACTGTTGATGCCATCTGTGTGTCAGCTTGGGCCGCTCGCATGTGCCATGAAAGACTTGTATATTTGATGTGTTCTGCAACCTTGTGAGGCTATGTGGTCCTGTCGCCGTGTCATGGGACGTTCTGGCACGCTTTGATTGTATGAGTGCTTCATCTTGGGTTACATCTATCTTGGCATTAAGAAGAGGCTTCTCATGTTCGGGTATTGCTCAGAGGGCTGAAAGCTGCGGCTGCAGTTGCACAAGCCACGTATGGAGTCTACAAGTAAGAACACAGCCTTGTCAACAACCCCCAACCACCTCAGCTTGCAAAAAGCTGGAAGCTGTTGACATTCATTATAATACATCCCCCACAACAAAGCTTGGAGCAGCGCAGTAGTTCCCACACACCCGAACTCTCTATATGTTCAGTGAGTATCATGTGCTGCAGCAAGTCATTGTGCAGGGTGACGTTCCAGCTCATTGCTGATGCCCGCAAGCTCACAGTGACGGGGTATCACAGCAGCACACATGAAAATGAGCGTTGATCATCACCTTACACTGGCAAGGCACACACTGTCACACAGCAACCAGTTGTGAAAGGCAAGAGTTTCCAAATAAACGTGGGCTCCTGTGCGCCCTGTCCTTGTGTTTCATTTTTTACGGGCCAGCAAAGAATACGAGTCCTTCCTGCTTCGCTACAACGTTAACCTCTAAAGCAGGTCTGCTGCACGCTGCGGTGCGGCCTACTGCTGCTGCTGCCTTGGCGGTTTCCTCTCTCGTTGCGTGCCGTCGCGCCCCTTGGGCACGACTTGCTCTGGCTTCTTGCCAGCCGACGGCGATCTAAAAGTGTCCCATATCGTGTAGGGCTTCTTGGTGCCGGCAAGCTCTTGTATCCTGCGTGACACGCGACCGCGGGTGCAGCACATGCATCGACTGTCAGGGAGAATCGCCATCGTCATCGAACTCGAAGCAGGATCACATCACAACAAGGCAGTAGCACGGCGCACACTCAACTTGAGGTATCAACTGATCGATTGATTGTCATCAGTGTCCGTCTGCTCAGCCCTCCAACAACATGTCAGCATCAGCACAAGACCTTTGCAACCCAACCCAACCACCGACTGAGCGAATCCCCCCACAGCCGCAAACGTGCTGTGCACGGTGTACGCCGGCAAATTTGGTTTGCCGCAGTGCAACACGAAGGCCGCGGAAGCAGATGTGAGCCCCGCTCTCTGTAGTTTCCGCCCCTGTGATCAATACACGCACAGCCTGCTCTGCTCCCGTGCACCTTCGCACTTCTACTGGTGTCGAGAGTTGTCGACTGCGCGTGTGGGAGCATTCGCCCTGACTCATGCCTTGATCAACCGCCATGCACAGTGACGACGCGCTGCGGACGGAAGCATGTGACTCGCATCGCAACTGCTGCGCGCAGTGTGACAGCACACTCACATACTTCGAGCATGCGAACTGCAACAATTGGCGCGTCACCTTTCTTGTCGCCAGTGGTCCTTCAGCCGCTCCCACCCCTCCAGGCCAAAGAACATACCCACGCCCAGGGCGCCAAACACTGCTGCCCCCTGTGGCGCCATCTTCAGCCCCCCTGTAACATGCGCAGCGCATGTGTGTGTTGTTGCGGTGAGGACGTGTGCCCTGCGAGGACAATATGAAATGCAACTCTGTACTTCAAGTCCATACTTCAATCATAACTACCTAGAGTCGGACTTACTCATGGTTTCACTTGTGCGTTGGATCCACGCTTGTCGACGACGCAACTGCAGGTCTTGTCGCTATGCATGAACGGCGCGGAACGTCAAACCACGCTCGCTGTGCACAACGGCGGCGGGGGCAACAAAACAGTCAAAGAGCGCTGCCTTTCACCCTGACCAACGAAAGTCCTGAATGAGGAGACTTGGCAAGCCCTGGGACAACTGGCTGTGCATCAAATCACCAGGCGAAAGCTGAGCGCTGCCCTGCACTGCACGTCGAGCGCTGCTGGCAGTTGAGCGCTGAGCACTGACCCACCCACAGCGGCACGTGACCGCCGCGTGCTGAGCGCTGCCACCAACTCAGCCAGGCATGTACTTTTCATTACTTATCGCTTAGAGCGCGAAAAAGCCCAGATGGTGCATGTCCAGCCTGCGACCAGAAATTACTGTACATGTGTCTTTGGAACACACCGGCATGTACCTCTACCAGCATGAGTACAAAGCATGTCAGGAGCATGTCGCCGAAGAACGGCGCCCGCTGCTGCCATCGACCGCGTGCTGCCGCGCTGCAGCGCTTCGCACGGCAGGCTGCGCGAGCGCTGCCGCGCCGATCGGGGCAGCGGTGCATGCGCGCGGACAGTGCTCCATCGCGTAGTGTACGTGTGATGAGATGGTAGAGGCGCAGCGCTGTAGCTGATGTGAAGCGTGCGGGCTGCGCTGCGCGGCTTTAACAGGATGCAAGCCCAACGCGCGTGCTGTCAAGTGGCACACACTCACCGCACTCGTGCCTCATGAGATCGCAACGCACCACAGCCCCAATGCCCTATCGCAGAAACGTGCACAAGCAAAACTGGCAGCTGCGCATAACAAGTAGCTACATACTCAGGCCGGCCAGATTGACTGAAACGGATGAAAGCGTGACATTGCAATCACCTCAACTCTGGAAGTGACCCACCTTGTGCCATCTTTATACAAGCGCCGGTCGCCGCTCCTCCCGCCAGAAACGTTCCCCAGCTGCTGCTGCAGCCGCTCACATCGCACGCGACGCGCTCCGAAACTGCGGGCGCCGAAACAAACAGCGGGCAGACGACGCAGCACAGTCTTTTGGAGTCAGAGCGTTGTCGCCTGTATGCAGGCACGGCTCAGCTAACGCCAGCGAGCGCGCAGACAAGGTGATGATGCGGTCGCCAGGTCGCTGGGCAGCACGTGCAGCAGTGCAGCTGCACTACTTGAAGTTTACACTGTCATCCACGACAATGCTTCTGATCTGACACTCCCTTGTTGAACGCCGTACAGTAGTGCTTGCATGAGGCGCGCGACACGACCGCAGGCACGGGGCGTGCCTGCTGCGCTGTGCGGCGCCGGAGACGCGGGGCGGCTCGCAGCGGTGCACGAGTACCAGCAGCAACGCTTAGCAGCGAGGGCGCTTACGTGACGGCGCGTGCAGTCAAGAACGGCTGCGCCGCGCCGCACGGCAGCTCAGCTCCTGCTGAGTCGTGCGCAGCGAACACAGAGGGCAGCACGGCGGAGCAGTCTCTTCTTACTGCTGCTGTGCGAGGCTCGCCACACGTGAATGCACAAAGAGTTCTGCGGCGAAGGCACTCACAGAACACGGCGTAGGACACGAACAGGTAGTTGAGGCCCAGCGCCGTCGACGGCGCCCACACCGGGTGCCCCCTGTACACGGCGGACGCCGAGCCGTACAGCACGCCCATGGCGCCTGCGGCAGCGCAGCAGCAGCGGCGGAGGCGCAGCGGTGGAGGCGCGGTGGCAAGAGCGCAGCAGCGTGAGTGTGTTGCTGGTGATGTGTCGCCGCAGCTGCAGCAGTCGAGGGCAACATGTGGCAGGGTTGCTGAAGGGCTGCGCTGCGCAGCATTCGGGCTGTTTGGGCGGCGGGGAGACCAAAGAGCCCGGCAAAGAGTCAACGACGCAGCAAGGTCACAGGAATGTAGTGCGGCCACAGCAGCGTTGTCAGCATTCATCAAGTCCTATTTCGTTCAAACCACGTGTCTCAATGAATGATTCAGTGCAGTCAGCGACCGCACTGCGCAAGGTCATGCAATCGCCGTGCATATGCTCTCGCAGCCCACAAGGGTCAACAATAAAGACTACACATCAGCATCTGAGATGAGTTATAGAGTCATGGTGAGATAGAGCTGCTTTGCATGAATGAAATCGAAAACACTAGACTACTGGAGAATTTGCAAGGCTCTCATGCACACCATGGGCAAGCAAGTTGCGCAACGAATTGCATGATGCACCGTGATGGCATTTCAGCAGTTGGCATGTGTGAAGAACTGCAAGAGACATCCTGCTCACCACAGGGAAGGCTGCAATCTCTGGCATGTGTCAGCGCTTTATAAACTGACGTTGTCTGCAGCTCTGCCCAGCCTGCATGGGGGGGAGGGGGGGGCAACAAAAGTTGCACAGCCACCGGATGGCTGAGGTTCAGAGTCATTGCCGCAACGGCGGATCAGACTGAGCTGGCACGGTGCTGTCGTGGAGACACAGAAGGTGACCACATTCTGCATCTATGCAGAAAACTGATAAATGCACGCCAAACTGTGAACAGCATCATCATCAAGACAAGGTTGAAGTTGTCTGCAGCCCATTGAGAGCGCAAGGGTGCAGCTGCTGGTACGAGAAAATGTCCTCTGTATTTGGCTTTCAAGCTGTCACTGCCGCTGAGGAGCAGCCCAGCTGCTAGAGATGCTTGCAAGATTTGTAAAGCGGGGGCTCCGGGTCAGGGAACACTTACTTGTTGGCAATGTCAGAGCATCCTCAGCCGCTCCACTCTGCGCCGCTGCTGCTCCGACGGGAATTCCTTCCGGCTTCGACTCCGCCATGAGCACCTGAACTAGAGCAAGCCACACCCAAACATTCAAACCTCTGAAGTGTTGAAGTTTGAAGTTTGAAGTGTTGAAGTTTATATTTGAAGTATCCCCACTCATAGAACAGTTGAAGAATGAACACTTTGAAGTTAAAACTGAGAATGACGGCTACATTGCATGCCCGGATCCGGCCAGCGCCTTGAGCACCTTCTGTTGCCCTTTTGGCGGGCCGTGCTGGGCCCGGGAGAGTCCACAGTCTATGGCCGTAGCGGAGCACGCGACATCACGCAAGGACGCTGTCGCCAGCACACGAGCCTTTTGACACGGGCGTGCGGATACTGCTCGCCAATGTGGCCTACCTGGCGTGCAAACAGCGTTGGATGTTGCAGGCTTGCGCCTGGCGCACACCGCGCGACATGACTGGTAGAGCACGCATCGCGCATCGCTAGCTGCCCAAGGGGCTACGAGCTCAGAGCTGGCCACGCATGGGACGCGCATGCATTCGGCAGCGCAGCGTGGAGCACTCGCCTCTCTGTTTGGGAGCGGGCATGGGCGGCTGCGGGTAGAACTTGAGAACATGCGCCGTAGCTGCATGCACATCAAGGTACCGGCGCGCGCTGCCGCTCGTTGAGCCACCACCGCCGCCGTCTGCCGCCACAGCTGCAGCACCCGTCTCCGCTGCAAACGCATTCCAGGTGTCCACGGTGAACCGCAGCTCGGACCAGCGGTGCATCGGGTCGACCGTGTTGGAGTCATCGCTGCCGGCGCCGAGCGTTGCTGCTGCGTCACCGCTTCTTTGTGATACGGCTTGGGGGTGTATTCAGACAGTTACAGGCAGTTACACCTCACAGGTTGGCACAGGTCTCAGTAGACCTGTGTAGTCGGTGTAGACCTTGACATGTGATTGAGAGCTGGCCTGACCTTAGTTGAAGGCAGGTGCAACTAGTTGGGTCACATGCCAAAGGGCACATCAAAGTAGCATGCACAGCATCAGAACCCCCCCTGCAAGCAGCAAGCCCGAACCTTGCTGTGCCAGCCATCGTCCAGCCCCAAGCCTTCCGTCTCTCAGCAACAGAATAAAATATCCGGTAAGCGCATCGCGTTTCCTTTCGCATAACATTTCATTTGAGTTCTCTGAAGCGTGTCTACTTGTTTTGCTCTTCCAGCTTGCTTGTTTGCATTCATGACAGCATCACAAGGTAAGCCGCTTCAATTTGGCAACCGAAGCAGGACTCTCAGCAATAGAATAAAAACCCTACCGCATGCTCTTCCTTAGTAATTTGCTCTAAAGCTGATATGACTAGCTTTTTGCAAAGAAGGGGGAGAGGAGTCTAGCTTAAGAGCAAAGCGATGCGATTTTGCTTCATGATTGTACGGCCGCAATTGTGTTGCAGAATTGACAACGCGGTCGATCTGTACAACTGCTATGTCAAACTGGCTGGCTTGCAGTTCAGAGTGCCCTAGTAGCATCAGACCTCGTGCAGAGGCGTGCGGGGCATAGACGGCTCGTGCGCTGACAATTTAAAATCATGGTTTTGTCGTCGCACTCAGCTTCATGCGCGTGAATCGTGTGCAGGATACACCATAAATGGTCAAGACTGACCATGGCTCCAAGAAGCCAACGAGTGGGTCAAGCCGCAGCGGAGGTGTTAGTGGCGGTGCTAGGCCTGCTGGCAGCACTGCTGCTAAGAGCAACAAGGGCGGTCAGCGCTCCGCTACGCGCCCCGCACCAAGCTCGGGTGACAAGCCGTCACGCCCCCCTCCCCGGCCCGCGGCAGCGTCCGCACAACCCAGCCAGGTCGGTGCCAGCGCGCCCGACACGTCTGCCTCGGTACGGTCCACAGAATCAGTAGTCACTGGTGCCGCACCTCCTTTTATACGTAATTTCGCTGAGTCCAGCGACGAGCCCGGCGGTGGCGGCTCAGAAGCCGAAGCCATAGTGGCAAGGCAGTTACGTTTGAGGCAGAAAAGAGAACAGCTTGCAGCAATGGGCATTATGCTTAGCGAAGCCCAGGTAGCAGAAGGCAAAGAAGCTTTTGCACGTGCAGCTGTTGAGAAAAAACTCGCACCAACGAAAAGCCCACGCAAGACACCGCGTGCAGCTGCAACAACCGCGCCAGTTGTGCCGGTAGCCGCGCCAGCTGTGCCGGCAGCGCCCGCGAAGTCTGCGGCGCCAGCACCTGCAAAGTCCACAGTGCCAGTTGCAGCACTGGTTGCGCCCGCGGTGGCCCCACCTAAGGTCGCGCGCAGTCAGCCGGCCAAGACGTCGGTTACGCGCGGTGCACGGGCCCCAGTTGCGGCGCCTGAAGTAGCACCGGCGGCTCCGACGCCTCAGAGCTCCAAGCCGTCAGCTAGGCTAGTGGCTCCCACATACTATACTGCACCAGCGAGGGCCCCTGAAGCCTCAGATAAATCGCCTGTGACGCAGCCGCGTCGGGGTGCAAGTGGTAAGGCGCGGCGTGTGCCAGTTGTGCCACGTAGCGTGCCAGTCGTGCAAAGTGCGCCAGTTGTGCCACGTAGCGCGCCCGTCATACCGCGAAAGCCAGTTGAGCAACAAGCGGCAGAGCGACGGAGGGCAGTTAGGCAACTGCTCGAGTCTTCTGAGTCATCTGGTGATGAGGGTGGTGTGCCCTTTGATCCTGAAGGCACAGATGAGGCTTATGACCAGTGGCGTTAGGGCATCGAAGCTCGCGTCGAGGCACATCAGCGAGCTGCCAAGGCCGCCAAAACGGCTGCAACGTTCGCCGAAATTCACGAGCGTGCCCTTTACGAACGCCTTGGCGAGCTCCAGCTTCGCGTCACCAGAGCTCCTAGTGAGAGCAAGAACATGGTGAAGAACTCACTGCTGCCGATGGCGCGGACGTTCGCTGCGGAGCAGGCCGAAGAGGTGCGCAAGCATAATGTTGCACTTCTGGAAAAACGTGGTCATGACTTCAAAGCTAGCCAGTTCGGCGAGCTGCTGACCATAGGTGAACACCGTAAGCGGTCCAATAGTTGGCATCGCTTCGCCTTCGGCACAGGCGACGGTGAGGAGGCGGAACTCTGGCGAATGCTAAGGGAGTTCGAGAACACGCCTCTGGTCACCGAGGAGGCGCGCCTAGCTGCGGACACTTACCCGCGCAGCCTGGTGACGCACCCGTTCCTCAACACTGACGGGCACTCCGACACGTCGGACGACGACGCAGCCGGCGCAGCTGCGAGTCCGCGTGAAGATGGCGCAGTGGCCGGCGTAGCCACCAGCGCATCGGCTCTAGGTGAGAGCATTAGGACTGCGGGGGCAGTAGAACCCTCGTACTCCTCAGTTGCCATGACGGTGCGGAAACCCAAAGTTGACTTGAGGGGTTTCGGCGGCACTGGCGTCGTCATTGTAACGCAAGTAGGCAGGCTTGAAGCTTCCATTAGAGCTTTTGAGCGTAGCTGCGACACGCGTGGCGTGCCCAAGTCGGCCTACTCAGAAGCGCTGTTGCAGAGTCTGACCAAGAGTCAGTACGCTGATCTGACCAGCGCAGTCACCAATGAGCGCACGGGAATGCTAGAAACTCGTGCGTTTAGTGATTTGTCTTATGAGCAGATGGTGCAATGCCTTACGGCAGCGTACGATAGCACATCTGCCAGGCAAATAGCACTTCAAAAGTATCATGAACTCACGCGTACCTCCGGTACCAGCCCCGAAGTGTGGGGCAGGGAGGTAGTTGCAGCCGCGCACGACGCCGGCTGCGCGGACAACCAGCAAATTGTTCGTATGAAGTTCGTTCATGAACTGCCATTATGCTGCCGTCAAGAAGTAAACGGCATGTATGAGACCTGGGATCTAAAGAACACCGCTTTTCCCAAGGTCGTGGCAACTGCCCAGCAAAAGTGGCAGGCAGCGCCTATTGACGAGCGCGAGACTCGAAATGTTGTGTCTGCAATGGCCGCGGCACACATCTCAACCCCCCCCTACTCTGACACAGGCAAGCGCCCTGCCAAGGATGGGTGGAGCGTGGTCAGTAACGACCATCGCTATAAAAAGAAGAATAAGCTTTCGGCTGTTCGCGCTGTGTTGGCGGGGCTGAGCGCTAACGAGCGTCGCCAGCTTGGAGTCAGCGACCGCGCGCCGCAGGGCAAGGCTAGCTCCGCAGGCGATAATGGCGGCGGCGGAGCCAAGCCCCAGAGCAACTTCAAGTGTCTTGGCTGCAGAGTGAACCAGGGAGACTGGGACACACTTATGCGGCACAAGACTACCTGCCCTCAGTGCATTGCTCACCGAAAGAGGATGGCAGAAAAGCACCGCCAAGGTGAATCACACTTGCAGTTGTCTGCTGCCTTGGTAGGAAGTGACTTGCCTGCTGCAAGTTCAGCATCAGCAATCAGTGAATTGCCTGGTGTAGTTAGAGCAGATGCATGTTCGGCACAGGTAGCTGAGCATGCCACTGACGCTGTTTACGATGTCTCTTTGCGCGCGCAGATGGCGGCAATTGAGGGTGGGCCAGAGCCACCACCCAGAGTTATCAAACACGCGTCTATCTGCTGTGGGGCGCTAGGAGGCGCCATAGCTGGGGGTAAGTTGACCTCTAGAGCAGGTTTTGTAACACACACAGTGCTTGCAGTTGACAAGAATGTCAAGGCAATTGAGGCTCTGCATGAAGTTCATCCAGAAGTGCCCACAATGACTGCATGCATGACTGATGCGAAGGTTGTTGCACGTCTTCTTGACGAGAAACCTGACATCACCACCATCTCCCCGCCCTGCACAGATTTTTCGGCAGAGGGCAAGAAGGTCGAGGGCGAAGCTGCCGAGTGCACGGTCCATGCCGCACGGCTCATCGTGCGGGCCAAGCTTCGGGTGGTGTTGTATGAGAATGTGCCAGGAGTGCTAGTGTCACGCGCGTTTGCACGCGCAGTACGCATTCTCAAGGCTGCTGGTTACATGCTGTACATTGCCAAGTTAAAGGCTTCTGAGTTTGAAGTACCTTGCAGGAGGCAGAGGGTGTACATTGTCATAGTACCAGCAGGGGTGGCCTCACGTGAGGCGCTCCAGAGGTTCGGTGCGGTAATGAATACCAAGCGTTTACACAGCAGACCCACATCTGTTCGCTCTCGCTTGCGCTGCCCGAACGCACATTCTTCTTGCAACCACGCAGTGCTCAGCACCCTTGTGTTTTGGATGCTGATGGCTTGTTGCCTAGCCCAGTGCGCAGACTGCCTGGTAGGCCCACTGCGAGTTATGTTGCACATGCAAAGGACGCTGGCCCAGTGGCATCTGCCCGCTTGCTGTCGCTTGCGGAAATGGCGGTGCTCATGACGTATTATCATGAATTACCAGCGAGTGCATGCAGTAGTGATGTACGGCGTTACATTGCAGACTTGTTCATCCCAGAGATGGCATTTCACTTGTTCGTGGCAATTGAGGCCTCAGGCCTGTGCACACTGCCAGAACAACAGGTACGTTTGCCGCGTAGGTCAGACTCTACGTTGAGGCATTCAGTTGACTGCCCGCCCCCATCTTGGTTGGCTGGTCAGAGTGGTTCGCTGGTGCAGGCCGCTACCGCGGTACACGCAGCGCCCACGTCAAGTGCACACTGCTCAGCAGCAGTGGCGCGTAGCATACATGCAAAGGCGCATGATGCAGGGTATGCAGAGGTACCCATAATTCCGATGCGCAGTGCATGGGAAGAGCCAGAGGTAGACTTGGCTGTGGTGCAGCCCGGCATGGCTGACATCGTGGAAGTCGATGACTCTGACTCAGGGTCTGACTCTGAGTGGGACTCACAGTCAGTTATGAGCGTTTGCAGTAGCGCAGACGACATGGACATTGACACAGAAATCAGTGCTCCACCCATTGCGGCCGCAGCGGCACGCAAGAAGCTCGGCGGCGGTACAGACCCGCGCCTTGCCCCAGGTGAGTTGAAGGCAGCGCTCAGGCGCGCTGGCCTTGATGCTCAGTCTCTAGGCATATTAGACCATGTGCCAGGTGTCAGCAAGTTAGACACAGTCCCACCAGTGAGTGTGGCAGAGACAATTAAGAATCTCACAGAAGAGATCACAAAACAGAGGGAACCAGTCAAGTTACCTCATGTAGGCCTTGCAGTAGGGTCCCCTGAGCCTAGCTCGGTAGAGCGCTCCAAGTCGGAGGCTCCAGTGGAGTACATACGCCCAGTAGCCGGTGTTGTACCTCCAGGGCAGATGTTTGTGTCCGCGTCGTTACGCGTACAAAGCAACTCTCAGACGCCCAAAGAACTCTATGTGCGCGCCATGGTAGACTGCGGTGCGACCGTAACCATCATGGGCAAGCGCATTGCAGACAAGCTCCCCAACAGCTATGTATGTACACCTCAGCAAGGTGACTACACTGAGATCCTCTTGGCAGACGGCAAGACGTCGCTGCAGATCAGTGGTGTGGTCAATGCATGGCTGCGGTTTAAGAACAAGATGTTCTTGCACAAGTTCTATGTGGTGAACGCACCCATGGACGTGCTCTTAGGTACGGATTTCTTTGCCCCGCATGGCTCAGTCATCTCGTATCACGGCGGTAGCCCAGCCTTCTTCCCAGGGGGACTAAAAGGTGTGGCCATACGCCCCATGCACGACAAGAATCGCGCAGACAACGCGAACGCGCGTGCGGCAGCACTAGCCAGTTGCAAGGGCAATGGCAGCGCTGAGAGCACTGAGGCACCAGACAAGCCTCAGCAGTGCTCAGCTAGGATGGCATATAACACTGTACTGGCACCATCGTCGGAGACGATTGTGGAACTCACGCTGCTACCAAAGCCAAAGCGCGTGCAGCCCTATGAGGCATTGCTCATACCAGAAGAGGCAGTGACTACAGAAATGATGAGAGGCAAAGGTGTTAAGGCAAATATCACCGCTCTCACCGTAAATGCCAGCGGCACGATATACGCTACATTGAGCAACACTTCAATGTACCCGGTTTACGTGCGCCGCAACACGTATTGGGGAAAAGTGACTCCAATTAAGGCTGATGATCTGCTAGAAGTGCAGACAGCTACTCAGCAGGCTCTAGAAGCCAAACTGCTAGTAATAGCAGCCAAAAGGCACTCTGAAAATGCTAAGTTAGTGGCAGAATTAGCTGCTAGCATAGGCAAGACTGCCAAAGAGGTTGCACAAGAAGTGCAACGGCTGGCAGACCTCAGCCAGCGCCACAATGACCAGCTAGAGAACTGCACAGATGCAGAGCTGGAGGAAATCCTTGTGAAAGATGGCAGGCTTGCGCCTCATTTGCAAGGAAAGGGGAAAGATGGGGTACTGTTAAAAAGAAAAGCACTTGACATGCTAAAAAAGCACAGGAATGTCTTTGCTAAGGACCCTAAAAACCCTCGAGTCACTCAGCATTTTGAGATTGATGTTGACACTCAGACGGCCGAGCCGGTGGCGGACAAGGCACGCCATTGGGCTTTCAAAGAAGCCGAGTACATCATGAAACAGATTCAGATGATGGCAAAGCGCCAACAGATTGAGCCTTCAGCTAGTGCATGGGCAAGCAACCCAGTACTAGTGGTTCAAGGCGACAAGATCCGCTTCTGCATAGACTTCAGGAAGTTGAATGCGGTCACGAAGCGTGATGGTCATGGCTTAGGCAACATGGATGACATGATGCGGGCTGTGCAAGGTGCGAGGATTTTATCTTCGTTAGATCTGGCAGCGGGTTACCATCAGATCCCGCTGGCCAAGACGGCTAAGGCCAAGACGGCCTTCAGAGCCCCAGACGGCTCGTTGTGGCACTACAAGGTGGCGCCATTCGGGCTAGTGAACTTGCCAGCGCAGTTCACGAGATTGATGCACCAAGTGCTGGGAGATGCCTTAGGCTCCCACGCGCTAGTGTACATAGATGACGTGTTGGTGTATGGCACGGACATCGAGGAGCACATCGAGCAGTTAGATGATGTTCTTGGCCGCATAGGCGCGGCGGGCATGAGTGTATCTCGCCCAAAGTGTCAGCTGTTTCAAGCTGAAGTCAAGTTCCTAGGCCATATAGTTGGCGCCGCTGGAACAAGACCAGACCCTGACAAGGTCAAGGCCATGCTTGACATGAGCCCCCCACTGAAAGGCGGGGTACCCGACAAGCAGTTGGTACAAGTGGTTATGGGAGTGTTTAACTATTACAGGCGATATGTACCCGACTTTGGGGCGATATCAGAGCCTATAGTAGCCCTGACCAAGAACAAAGCAGTCATGGTTTGGGGGTCTGCGCAAGAGCGGGCTTTCAAGCGGCTGAAGAGTGCCATGTGCGACAGTCGCATAGTGATGCACCCAGATTTCAGTTTGCCTTTCGTATTGTACACCGACGCCTCCAAGACGGCGACGGCAGGTGTGCTTACACAGTTCAGACCTGTGAGTGAGGTCGAAAGGGCAACAGCGGGACAGCCATATGCTCACACGGGCAGGCGCCGCATAGCTGAAGGCGAGGAGGTCAGAGAAGTAGTCGTTGGCTACTTCAGCAAGCTGAACTCTGAACCCGACGCGAAGTTAGGAGCGACGGCAGTAGAGTGTCTGGCAGTAGTGCTGGCGCTCAACCACTTCAGGCCTTACATTTGGGGTAACCCCGTTACAGTGGTCACAGATGCCGCTGCGCTCAGGTGGCTGTTGACGTTACAAGACTACAACGGCAAGCTACTAAGATGGGCCATGCGCATACAGGAGTATGACGTTACCATTCAGCACAGGCCTGGCAAAAGGAATGCCAATGCTGATGCCCCATCCAGGCTGCCACAGCAGGCAGAGATAGATGCTGAGCGCTCTACGGAGCCAGCAGACGAACAGTGGCCAGACGCAGTCCCGAGCATGGACGCACCGCCGTCAGGTGTGCGCTTTGCGGACGAGGCCACGAGAACGCACAAAGTGGCCGACGTGAACAGCTGTCGTGGGTACACGGCGGACGCACGTTACGGGCCAGCGTTCAAGTTCAACGAGGCCGTCGCCATATCAGGCGTAGTGGCCGCTAGGTTAGCCGCTCTGACAGCTGTGGAGCTAGCGCAGTTGTTGGACAGAAGGCTAGATGACTCCACGGTGGAGGAAGCTGAGGATGATGAAGTTGAGATCAACACAGCGTATGCAGAGCCAGTCAATAAGTACACCGGCTCGTGGGAGCATTCCCAAGCGCAGCGACTCTTAAGGCAGATCGCATGCGACAGGCGACGCAGCATCAGCTCAAAGAGGGCCAAGTGCAGCGTCACCACGGCTCAGCCGGCGGCAGACTCATTGGAAGAAGGAGAGATTCCAGAGGTAGAAGCTGCTGCTGATGCAGAAGAGGCAGACGAGCCACCGGATGGCGAAGCTGTTTTAGGCAAGCGCAAGAAGACGCTGCCAAGGCCAGAAGTGGTGCAGTTGCTGAAACGGGTGGCCGAGGGAGACTCGCCTGCCACGCCAGCAATGCTCAGCAGAGCCGCATTTCTTGAAGTTCAGAAAGCGGACGGCTTCTGTCGAGCAGTGAGCAAGATGCTCATTGAGGGTGACATACCCGAAGGCGCGGAGCTAGCCGCTCACGTCTTAGCACAGAGAGAGCAGTATACCATCGAGGAAGATGGCCTCTTAGTGCACAGTTCAACGAGCCACCCCAAGAGAGGTATGGTGTTGTTGCAGTGGGTCGTGCCAGTGGTGCTACGAACCCTAGTCATGCGTCTAGGGCATGATGACGCAAGCGCTATGCATTGCGGCATAGGCGCTACGCACACGCGTATATTCGAGAGGTATTTCTGGCCTGGTATGGGCGCGGACATACGAACGTACGTGCAGAGCTGCATGACATGCCTCGAGCGCAAACGCGCCAGCTCCACTCAGTACAGACAGTGGTTAGCTGAGCCCGTGCGTATGTGGCAGCGGCTCAACATAGATATCACAGAGCCTGGTATACAGTCCACGGCAGGGCACAGATATGTCCTGACCATAGTGGAAGCAAGGTCCGGCTTCGTGTGGCTCTCGGCCATGCACGGCCAGGGAACGCGCGATGTTACCCCGCACCTCATGACAGTGTTCCTTGAGATTGGCGCGCTAGTGGAGGAGCTGTGCTCTGACAAGGGCAAGGTCTTCCTAGGCAATGTGGTCACAGACCTTTGCAAAGCGTTCAAAGTGAAACGCATAGAAACCAGTGCCTACCACCCCCAGACCAATGGTGTGGCGGAGCACGCAAATGGTCGTGCCAAGAAGGCACTAGCATCCTGGGTCAGCGCTCAACAGACCAACTGGCACGAGGGCTTAGAGCTTGTGCAGTTCGTGCTGAGGACAACGCCCAGAGGTGAAACAGGTTTAACACCCTTTTTCTGTGTGTACGGTCGGGAAGCTTCACTGCCACATGATGCATTTATGCACGAGGATGGCAGCAGGAAGTTGGACCTACATGAAGAGATTGAGCACAAGTTAGATATGCTTGAGCTTGCAGACAAAGTGGTGTCAAAGGCGCTGCAAGTGCGCGCCCAGAAGATCACCAAGCGCAATGAAGCTATTAAGCGCGCGGTGAAGTTCGCCGTCGGTGACTATGTCATGATACGGCTACCCAGGCAAAGAGACAGGTCGGCTGCTCTTGATGCCAGGTATGTGGGGCCTTGGCAGATCGAGGCTCGCACAGGCGAATCAGGTCTCTCATTCATCTGCAGGATGATGGGCAGAAGAGTCAGACACACTACAGCTCATGTTGAGAACATGAAGCCCTTCCACATGAGGCCTAGTGCCATGTTGGAACCAGGTGTGCACGCCATGCTAAGCCCCCAACAGGTGGAGGAGCTAGCGGATGGTGAGAAGTTATACAGAGTTCTAGACCGCCAAGCGGGCCCCAATGGCTCGTGGCAGTACAAATGGCAGTCCATAGATGGCAAGTCACATGCGTGGGTGTCAGAAGATGACATGCTGCAAGAAGTGACGCCACGGACCTTAGACGCTTTTCACGCGCTCTATGAGCTGCGCAACGAAGGAAGGTTGCCAGCATATGCTATCAGGCCCACACCCAAGGAGGATGCTGGCATGCGCCGAGAGAGCGCGCTGCAACTCTATCCCATCGGCACAGCGCTGGTCAGGGAGCACAGAGCGGTGGTGGGCGGCCCAATCACTTACGTGTGGGGGGCCGTGAAGAACTTTGTGTCACCGTACTGGAGGATCAGATATGAAGATGATGAGTGGGAACAGATGACCCGTACACAGGTCAAGTCTGCCATACAGTTGGCAGAGGCGGTGCGTAACAAAGCCAAGAGGTTGCAGGCGCAAAGTGCGCCGGACAGCGCGAGTAGTGCAAGTCCCAACTCTCAGGTCACGCGAGGTCTGCCATCTTCCCAAACTAGTTCTGAGGCAAGCTCAGCCCAAGATTCTGCTCGGCCGCAGATCTCGCTGGTAAGGCTGCCCAAACTGCCATCTGATTTCGGATCAGACTTTGAGGGTGAAGTGATCTGGTATCACTTTCCAACAGGCTGGAGCCGCGGCGTCCTGGGTGAGTTTTACCCCGCCAGGTCGCAGTTCACGTTTGATGTACTATTCGACGGTGAGAAGACTGTCAGGCGTATGCGCTTACGTCCGGGTGACTACCGCACGCCAAAAGACAGCCCATACTCATCATGGAACGTGCTCGCCGCTCGCAGTATATCCTCAGAGGAGAGTGCGAAGTAGTTGTGGGGACTCAAGTTGAGTCAAAGCTGAGGCCGGCGACTCCCTTTTCCTGCAGAGAGGATTTCCCTGACTAGCAGGTTTGCCTCCCAGGTTTTTAATGGGGTTTCCAACCAGTTCTATATTGGCCTCCATGCTTAGTAGTGCACTTAGTGCGAGCATGCTGCAACTACACTAGGGACCGCGATCTGCTGCTTCGAGTTCAAGTCCGCATCGAGGGCGATGCTCAGCAAAGAAGGGGGATCTGATACGGCTTGGGGGTGTATTCAGACAGTTACAGGCAGTTACACCTCACAGGTTGGCACAGGTCTCAGTAGACCTGTGTAGTCGGTGTAGACCTTGACATGTGATTGAGAGCTGGCCTGACCTTAGTTGAAGGCAGGTGCAACTAGTTGGGTCACATGCCAAAGGGCACATCAAAGTAGCATGCACAGCATCAGAACCCCCCCTGCAAGCAGCAAGCCCGAACCTTGCTGTGCCAGCCATCGTCCAGCCCCAAGCCTTCCGTCTCTCAGCAACAGAATAAAATATCCGGTAAGCGCATCGCGTTTCCTTTCGCATAACATTTCATTTGAGTTCTCTGAAGCGTGTCTACTTGTTTTGCTCTTCCAGCTTGCTTGTTTGCATTCATGACAGCATCACAAGGTAAGCCGCTTCATTTGCTTGCTTTTCCGAGGAGTGCGGTGGCACTGACGCGGCATCAGAACCACATGGCGACTTGGGCTCCAGTTTTGCGAGAGCGCGCGTGATGAGGCACAGCCGCCGCCGAAGTTATAGGTATGCCGCTGCCGCCTATGTACGCATTCGTGTGTCAGCGCTCATGTATTCTGTCACCCTGAGGCAGCCTGCGTTTGGGCTCGCTGGGAGAGCAACTATTGCATTTTGCTGATGACGAGCCTTTCTGGTCTGACCACATGCGCACCTTCCACCATGCAAACGAACTGCTGCAATGCTAATGTGAACAACATGCGTGCTGCACCTGTGCTGCAGTGATGAGCATGGATGTGCTGAGCATGGATGTACTCACAACAGTGCGCCGAAAGCAGCATTCGCATCGTTTGCATCGGCATCCTGATACGCCTTGTGTACTCAACAGACAACAAATACTTGACGTGCTCCTGGAGACCAACAAACGCTCAGGTGACTGCAGCAAAGTGCAGCTGGCTCTAAAAAGCAACAACGTTGCAGCAGTTGGCATCTGATGCAGACAAGCCGCAACCGGCACATGGAACACATTCATTCAAGTAATACTGTCTCACTGAAGCTCTCAGCTTCCGTGCACACATACTAGTCCATGATGATAATGTAAGCTGCGCCACCACGCAAAGCACAATCATCTAGCTCTCTGACACTGGTCGACCTGACGCGCTAGGCGCTACAACACTTGCACTTCGCCTACACTGACTACACCATTGTACGGCATCACGGCGGCGGGCAGCCGTTGGCGCGTGCCCACTGGAACACATGCCCGTGGTGATTCTGCTTTGCGTAGGAGCACGTCCAATGGTCCCAGGGGCACCCATTGGCGCGCGCCCACTGCAGTACCGTCATGTGCCAAATTAGGCCGGTCAGTCAAGAATTAGGAGCGTACCGGGCGCCGATCCTTATTAGGCCTGGGTGTTTTTTTGAGCATTGCTATTTTAGGCCTGGTGGTACTTTTGTGTGGTTGCCCTATTGTGGCATGCACATCGTTTGGTACTGGTGAGGCACTCAAAGCACAGCATGCAAGCAGGTTACAAGTGCCATTGCACTCTCAGATGCACACCTTCAAGTGCTCATTGCACTGCGGCACCCTCTGATGGATAAGAGCAGCACTTGCACATCTTGCATGCACAAAGCATGCATACAGCAAGGTTTTCTCGACCGCGGAGTGATCTGATGGACAAAAGTCACTGTCTTCCCATCAGATCTTTAGCTGATAAATCACTCAGCCGGTCTCCCACACGCACTTCGCCTGCCAGTGGAAAGCAAGAAAGTATGTACCTCCACGTCTGACTGTGAGGATGCAGCTGGAGGTGGTATTGCTAGTGCTGCTGTTGGGGCTCGCGGGGTGATGCAGCCGCTTGGCGCATCGGCTTCTGTGTTCACGTCGATGCAACTTCAAGTGTGTTTCCCGGATCGTTTAACAGCGAAACAAACAGCACCAATGTATTGCAGGTCTCGCTGATGGTCATATAGTGCCCGCTTGAGGGTGTTTTGAGGGCCCTGTCCTAATTGCGCCTGGTGCTTTTTTTGCGTGATCCTTATTCAGTGTCCGAGTGCTTTCTTTGACCATTCTAAATCTTTGACCGACCGGCCTAATTTGGCACATGACGGTACCTCTAGGCGCCCCTTCTCCGCTGCTCGGCTGCATGTGTACTCATCCCAGGGGCACCCGTTGGCCCGCAGCCACTGCAGCATCCGCAAGTCCCCTCTTCCTGCGGCCGTGGAGCATGTCCAGGTGTCCCATGCGCACCCATTGGCATGCAGCCACTGCAACACCTCGAGGTGCCCGCCCGCAGCAGCAGCGTTGCATGAATTGGTGGACAGTGGCCACCCATTGGCATGCAGCCACTGCAGCACGTCTAGATACCCTCGCAGTGCAGCAGCGTAGCACGTCGAGTGGCTCAACTGGCACCCGTTGGCATGCAACCACTGTAGTACCTGCAGGTCCCCTGCCAGCGCAGCAGCGGTGACGCATGCGTAACTCTCCCACGGACACCCGTTCGCCTGCGCCCACGCCAGAAGCGCCAGATGTCCGCTCGAAGCGGCGGCCTCGCATGTGTGTGAGTTCTGCGCACAGCCATGCGCACGCGCCCACTGCAACACTGCGAGGTGCCCTGCCTTCGCGGCTGCGTTGCACGTCCCCGCATCCCAGGGACCCCACAGCCGTTAGCGCGAGCCCACTGCAGCACGCCGAGGTGACCGTTCGCAGCAGCTCTCCTGCACGTGAGGCTGGTCCAGGGGCAACCATTCTGTCTCAGCCACTGCAGCACGGCCAAATGATTGCCCTCGGCGGCCAGCCATGCGTACTGTGCCAGCAGCGGTTGGGCGCAAGCGGTGTGCACATGACGCAGCCCCGGGACGTCGCCGCGCCGTATGCTCGCCTTGTGGGCCATTTGCGGCTGGAAGCCATTCTGCATAGCCCAATCGACAAGGCTAGCACTGGCGACAGCATCGTCCATTGAGGTCGCCCAGTGCTTTTTGACGGGCTTGTGGACTTTCTCGGCTGCAGCGCGGAAGGCAGTGCACGTGCTCCTGACCATGAGTGAGGGAGGCAGGAAGGCCACAATGGACTCCATGAGCACAGGAACGAGCACGGGGTGTTCTGCTGCCTCCCTCCTCCTCATGTTCCTGATGCGTGGCATTCGTGCGAGGTAAAGCTTTGTTCGTGCGGCCGCAATTCGCTGTTGCGCTGAAGCAGTTGCTGGTGGCGTCTGGAGATGCACGGGCGTGCAGCGTGCTGTGGCTAGGCGGCGTGCTGTGGCTAGGCGCGAACTCTCTCTTCTGCTCGAACATTTCATCTTCAAACTCTGTGGGCCAAAAATTAACTTCTGAAGTGAACTATGTCGCTGTTGAAGTTTCTGGAGATCCCATGAAGCAGAGTTCAACGCAACATTCACATCGAGGTTCAGCGCCGTTGATGATGTAAAATGTCTGCCACCAACCACCAACATACCAGCCTCTGAGGCCCAATGTGAGCTAGCTGCTCTCACACTATCCTGGGCCTAAGGCCTAGTAGGTAAATGTGATGCCAGTCACATCTGCTGAGCGCTGATGTGGTACCATAAACTCACAAATTGGGAGCAAACCCTTCTAGTGGCAGAATTCCTCCTGCACAAACTCTTTCCGCGTACGCTTACAGAAGCTGCTTCAGCGCAACTCACTTCATCCGTCAGCATTGGTTGCTGTGCGTGCACTTGGTCATGCATAGTGGAAGTACGCCTCAGCATGGTGTCAAGCGTCACTGAATGGCGGCCGGCCTTGTGGCAACAGCGGTCTGCACATGCTGCTTTAGGTGGTGCGTTATTGCAGGTGCGAACTGCCTTGTGGCCCTCAACGATGATCCAGCCCACATGACAGCGCAAATGCTAGTCCACAGGTCTGAAGGCTACGTACCATGTCAGATGAGCTGCATGAGTGCCTGGTCCGCAGTAGACGAATGCGCAGGTGCGTGGTGCGCAAGCAGCGGCGCGTACCCATGCTGAACCTGTCAATGCAGCTCTGCTACACGCGGCGGCGCCAACAGCACGCCTTCGCGCGAACGCACGCGCCCTTGCCGCCAATACATCATTTCCAGTGGAAGTTTTCCACCCTCAGTAAGAAGAGGTTGGGCCTGTCCAGTCATTGAGGTTCACCCAAGTCAATGTCACAGACAAAATGGACGCAGCTCGCCCCGTCCGGCATCCAAACACCATTCAAGTACATTATGCGTGTCATGATACGCAGCGGTGAGCGCGCGCATGAAAACGTCACGCGCCGCCTGTCTCGAGCGCCACCATGTCCCAGTACTGGACGACGCCACGCGCGGCCATGGCCTTGCGCGCGAGCTCCGCCGTCTTGCACTCCTGGAAGCGGAACGCGTCGAACGCGCGCGCCTGCACGACGCCCTGCCACACCACGCGGCACGGCTCCTTGGCGCCGCCGCCGCCGCCGCCCCCCGCCCCCGCCCCCTGGTGCCCGTAGTACCCCCCGCCCCCCCCACCCCCCCCGCCGCCTCCCCCCTCCTCCTCCTCCTCCTCCTCGCTGCTCGACGCGACGTCGCCACCGTCGAAATCGTCGCCGGACCAGCGGATGCGCCGCGTCATGAGCTTGAGGAAGCGCCGCAGCGCGCGCGGGCCGCCCTCCGCGACGACCGCGTTCGTCCCCGCGCCGGGCGCCGCCGCCGCCGCCGCCGCCGCGCCGCCGCCGCCGCCCGGCGGCACCATGAGCACGCAGCCCGTGAGGCCGAGCTGCTGCGCGTTGGCGTCGACCTTGAAGCGGTGCTTGGGGTTGGTGAGGTCGGCGACGCACAGGACGACGGCGCGCGTCTCGCGCGCGTTGTCCGCGGCGAGCTTCGCGCGGCGCTTGGCGCGGCGCTCCTCGGGCGTGAGCTTGCGCGCCTGGTTGCGCATCTCGTGGCCCATGCGGCGCGCCTGCACGTCAGGGGGAGGGGGGGGGCGC
This sequence comes from Tribonema minus, assembly GCA_017506865.1. Taxonomy (NCBI): domain Eukaryota; class Xanthophyceae; order Tribonematales; family Tribonemataceae; genus Tribonema; species Tribonema minus. The sequence goes on from JAFCMP010000037.1 coordinate 370,269, forward strand.
AGGGGGAGAGGGGGGGGGGGCGAATGAGGGGCGGTTGCGAGTACGTTTGGCTGAGCGCATAGTCAGACGTGCGCTGCACACTCACCTGAAAACAGTCCAAGAGTGCGGCATGAAGGAGGCCAACCCGCTGGGCGGGCAGCGTGGTGCCGTGGCCTCAATTTGCGTACAGTCGTGACCAGGGCCTGTGGACGCTGGGGTCTGCGCGTGAGTCGGCGCATCACCCTGGTCGCGTGTGGCGCCCCGTGAAGCGCACTATGGGCTACGCGTGCATGTGGCGCGTAGCAAGTGACACTGCTTTCGGAACCCCCTGGACCCTGACGATGACAGCGACGCTCAGAGGCGAGGCGATGCCACGGGCTCCATGCAAGCCCATCGGCAGCACCCGTTTCCGCCGCGACATACAGCAGCGATGAAAGATTTGGAGTTACAACCCGCTGCATGAGCTTTCATGCGTCGATGTACTCTGCAGCAACAACACCATTGCAGCATGCTGCCGCCGTAGCAGCAGCAGCAGAGGCGGCAGCAGCAGCAGCAGCAGCAGCACCATCACCACCCCCGACACTCACCTCCACTTGCTGCTGCACCATGCGCTCCACCTTGCTCGGGTCCGCGACGGCCTGCTCGCCGAGGATGCGCATGAAGTTGGACAGCTTCATCTTGGGCGGCGGCGGCGGGATGAGCCCGAGCGCCATCTTGTCGCGCTTCTCCTGCTCCTTCTCGCCGCGCGCCTGGCGCCGCACGCGCTTGCGCTCCGCCTTGGTCAGGTACATGGGCATCGCCGCGGGCGCCGCGTCCGACGCCGCGGCGCCGCGCACGACGGGCGGGTGCTGCACGTAGCCGTGCGTGCGCGACGCCTCGAGGCGCGCGAGCGCGTACAGGTGCGCCGTCAGCGCGGCGATTGCATCAGCGGCAGCAGCGGCGCCGCCCGCGGAGGCTCCGCCCGCGGCAGCGTGTTTCGCCGCCTCCGCCGCCGCGGCGAGCTCGTCCTCCGGCACGAACGGCTCATCCCACCACTCCACTAGCGGCGCGGCGGCGGCAGCGTCGCGCGGCGGCGGCAGGCCCGCGTGCTCCTGCGCAGCAGCGCCCTTTGCAGCCGCCGCCGCCGCCGCCATCGCTGTGGGCGCGGAGGACACGTCCGCCGCACCGGGTCGCGGGCCGCCGCGCAGCAGCTGCCTGAGCGGTGATGCGCACATGCGAGCGAAGTGCGGGACTAAAGATGAGGAGGCGCAAGTGCGCTGAGCGCAATGTCCGCAGCGTCGGGCGCCGGCGGCGAGATGGCGCACGTGCAGGCTTTGCGCGGGGTCGATGGGCGGACATGGCAGGGGCCGGGCTCTGTGCGAGGAGTGAGCTGTGATGCAGCTGAAATTGCTCAGAGCAGCGATGCAGGCTGCACTCGCAATGCTGCATCGCAAGGCATCAGCATTGGGATCAGTGTTCGTCGGCCACGTAGCCCTGCAACTCCTACGCAGGTACAGCGCTATGCCCAGGATGCACGCTCAACGCTCTCGCAGTGCACCAATGAAGGGTGAGTGGTTCGAGCGGCAGGCGCTGTGTAAGATCAGCAGATTTTGCTGTCGCGCATATGGCCGGGGCGCCACAAACTAAACATGTCAGTGAGCAACCACCACCGATGCTAACTTGCTCACAAGTGCACCTGGAATGACTGACAGCACTCACGGCAGTATCTGTAAACGTATGTTCGCGTCAAAGTTGAAGGCACAATCTGTATCAAATGAGAGCGTCATCAAACTAATAAGCCGGTCATACAACTGCACTAGGGCGACATCCGTTGCTTTCAAGCAACCCATCTTCAACTGATGGGCGCGGCAGACCAAACGTTTATCTCTGCTCGACAGTAAGTGCACTTAGTCAAAGGTCATGCCACTCATGCGCATGCAAGCGTCGAATGCCGCACCTGACCAGAGCGACTTCTACCAGCACCCTTAAGAGAAAGCGTGCGTCACCTGTGCTCCCTCATCATCTCCTTCTCCCGCATGTGCTCCGCCTGCTTCACGAACGTGCCCTCCTTGACGAAGGAGAACGTGGAGCGCTTCGGGCGCGCGACCTTTGCCTGCAGGCGAGCGTCAATCTCCTTGTCCGCCCCCAGCTTGTGCGCCAGGTAGGGGTTGTTGGCCCTCCTCTGAGCGTCAACATTGGCCTTGAGGGTCACCACGGGCTTGAACTCGCTCTGTATGACCTTGCCGGTCTCGTCTATTTGCCTGCCCTGCTCATCCAGCCTCAGGGTGAAGTCCCTGGCCTTCTTGGGTGCTGGCGCTGGGGCTGCGACAGCGGGCCTTGCAGCGAGGGCAGCGGATGCATTGGCGATCTGTGCCTGGATGGAGGCCTGCAGGGCCGCCAGCTGAGCTGCCTTCAGCGCTGCATCGTCCAAGCCCGCCGGAACAGCAGGTGCTGATGCTGCTGGCGCATCAGCGAAGCGGCTGCGGCGCTTCGCAGGTCTCTCAGCCCCGGCAGAGGGCTGCTGCAGTTCTCGTTTCGTCCCCCCATTAGCGTCCATCCTGGATCCCTTCGGCCAGCAGAGTGCCGGACTTTGTAGCCTGCTCTAGCGCCTGACAATGATTGATAGTCAATAAGGTAGAGCCACTAAGGTTGAGTTGCTCACGCGATTTCCCCAGATCAACTTCAAGCTCTTGAGGTTGCCGGAGTTGCGGTGCTTGCAGCGACAGATCAGCAAGTGGTTCATGCTGAGCTTGCTCAGTCGTGCTGAGTCGCTCTTGTTTCGACGAGAACAGACTTAGAGATGTTGCAGGCCTTGAACGCTTGAGTGCTTAGAAGGCACACCATGTCCTCAAGCCTCAACGGGCTATCGGCTCCGGGCGGTAGAAATGGCGAGGAGCGACACTCCCTGCACCCCAGCAAGACCAGCACAGCAGCGGCTTCGCCATTTGCAGAGGTGAACGAAAAGCTGGAGCGAATCCTTCAGCTGCGGACCGCAGACTTCTTTCGGCTGCCTCAGGAAGACACCCCTCCGCGGCATGAGGCGGATGCAATGTCAGGCACAGGGGCAGCAGTGTCCGAGGAAACGGACACGTGGGCTTTCTCCTGGATGCCACCGGTCGAGGAGTTCTGTACAGCTCGCCAAGCCAGCGCCGCAGCAGCAGACCGACAGGAGCGCACCAGCAGCGACTCAAGCACCGACTCCTCAGCAGCAGCAGCAGCTTCACAGTCATCGCGGTGCCAACACGATCTCAACAGCAGCAAAGACGGCAGCAGCGACGCAGACGGCAGCGGCGCTCGTGTTTTGCGGCGCAAACGACCGCGCTACAACGACGTGCTGCTCGCAGACAAGTCCTTCTACAACCCCTTTGCCACAGAGGCCATGGCGTCAGCATTCCGCGTGTGTCGGCCGCTGTCATTTGCCGTGGACGTGGCAGCTGACGGAGCGGGCGCACGGGACTGGTTCTTTGAGGACTTGCGCGAGCGGCAGGACCGAACGTGGGCGGACACACGTGTGGCCAAGGGGGTGAGTCACACACTTGAAGTTTCTTCCACATGGTCCACCAGCAGCAGCCCCTTGACAGTTGCTGCTGCTTCATCGGGGCTGACAGCCTTGCGTTCGTTGTCATCGATGCTCACGTTTGTCCACAGTCGCATTTGCATTTCGCGTGTACGCCAGGTTGGGTTGCCGTGCTCCTCCCCAGCCATGGCTTGCATTGTCGAGTTGGATAGCCAAGCAAGGGCGTCAAAGCTGATGTAACATTATCGTGTGGCTTGTCACGCGATGCTGATTGTCTGTGACACTGAGCCTTTTCGAGTTAAGGAGGCTGAGAGCAGGTGCTGCGCCGGCTCAGCCATGTACGCTGCCCTCTGCTCTGCGATGCATGTACCTGCCCGAACGCAAGGCGGAGCTGGCGAGATCAGGCCAGCATGCGGCGGCCATCAAGTACTATGACCAGGTGCGTCATGCTCTGCAGCAGCCTTCTGCAGTCGTGCAACCCATTGTCCTAGTGTTGCACACTTGCTCCTGTCGTTTACATGCACTGCATCGGCGTTTGGTCCGCGCTTGCTCTGTCGCGCCCCCGTGCTGCGGCTGCCCTGAACGGATCTGGTGCGGACCAGCGCGCTCACGCGATGGCGGCGGACTCTGCAGTGGTGCACGCATTTTGAATTTGTCGCTGCGCAGGCCCTCGGCATGTGCGCGGGACACGTGGACGCAGTGGTGGCCAGAGGCGCGGCGCTGGCGAGCCTGGGGCAGCTGCGGCAGGCGGTGGAGGCGTTCCAGAGCGCGCTGAGGCTGGACCCGACTTGCGCGAACGCCAGGTGCGTAAGCTGCGGTGTTGTGCAGGATGCACAGCGGAGCAGATCACCATTGCTCTGCTCAATGACATCAAGGATGGCATTGCATGCATAGTCCAGACCGCCGAAACGTGCACGTTTCATCTCACACACCAGGTCCTGGTCGCTGCTTCTGATTGTGGTGATAGTTTGCTGTTGCTGATTGTTGCGATGACGTTGTCTGCTCACAAAGATGCGGAACCATCGAAAGCCGCCGCCGCCTAGTTCAAGAAGTTTTGCTGGACGTCCAGGGACAATCCGTGGGCGGGATGGCTGCTCACGCCCGCGCGACAGTTTGTCAGCTGCTGCCAAACTGCCTCTTTCAGCCTGACACTGCGCAGCCCTAGCAGGCGTCGCACCACAAACGTCCAGTCACGCTGTCTCCTCACAGTGCCATCATACTGTCAGATGTGGTGCTGAGCTGCTGCCAATGCCGTCGCCTGCGATCGCCAGGGCATATCTCAGCGCGACGCTGACACGCCTGGGCCACATGTCTCCGCAACGGCGGCGATCTCCCACCCCCCCTACTGACGGCCGGACACCTCAGCCAGCGAGCGCAAGCAGATCCACAGCAGCCGGCAGCGGCGCAGCGCTACCCGCAGCGGCCAGCACGGTCGTGCTGCCCGTCTCCAAGGAGAAGCTGTACGTCAAGCCGCCGCCGCAGGCGGGGGGCGGCGATTACAGCTTCGTCAACTCGGAGGACAGCGAGGGGGGCTCGCAGGGAACGGGCGGGGGGAAGCGCGAGAAGCGGCGCGACAGGCGGAAACACACCAAACACGAGAAGAAGAAGAAGCGGAAAAAGGAAAAGCACGCCAGCAGCGGCGGCGGCAGCAGCAAGCGCAGCGGCGACAAAAAGAAACACAGCAGCAGGAAGCGCGAGCGGCGGCGAGCTGCTGGCAGCAGCGGCAGCAGTTCGGACTCGAGTGATGCCAGCGTCGGCAGCGCGCCGCGCCGCGGCGGCGTCCCATCTGGCACGGCAGCAGCGGCAGCAGCAGCGGCAGCAGCAGCGGCAGCTGCGGCGGAGTCCGAAGACGACGATCTTGTGCAGCCGCATCCAATACTTGGGCGGACCAAGCACAGTCTGTGGGGATTTTAAATGCGTCGTCGCATAGCCTTGTAATCCACTGACATGGTGAATGCACGTGTGTTTCGTGTCTTGGGGTTTCTCATGATTCGCTGAGGATTGCCTGCGCTTCAGACCTGCATTTTGAAAGCAATTTTGTGATGAGGCAAGTTATCAAACGACGATATCTGGTGGGCCAAACCAGACTGCTGTGCGCCTTGCTGCTGCATCTGCGACAGAGCGCGAACTATGTGAACCGAGCTGCACTTCGTGAAAAGTGCCCTGTGCTCACACACGGGGCGTACAGACAACTGGCACTTTGCTTCCGACCTGAGACCAACATCAGAATCTACCGCGGATCCAATTGCGCGCACAGCAAGACGCCCCAGCTGCTTTCGTTGCCACCTCCGAGGGAACTTCGCCTCCGCAGCATTTTTGGAGCTGAACAGCTGAACAAAGCTGAACTTTGTTTCTCACTTTTTAAATGGAGCCTGAAAGGTGGACACACTGGCAATGATAGAGGAGACCTCCCACACATAATAAAGCCTGACGGGGGGTGATGATGGAGTTGTGTCCCAGGTGATCTGTGCATCAGTCGGCGGAAGGAAGGGGGTCCGCCCTGGTAGCACCTCAGCAGCACAGCTCTCACCAACACGTGTGGCGACGCGGCAGAGTGTGTGTCTTAGATTGCCACCATTGTGGGCCCATCGGACGCCGCTCCCACCGGCGCCGCAGCCGCCACCGGCAGCTGCCACAGTCATGGCTCGCCGGGCCCCTTTCTGATGGGCAGCAGGGACGAGGCACTGGAGGCTGAGGCGGGGGCCCTCCTCAGGCGCCTTGGAGTGCAGCTGCCCCTCGCCAATCCCTCCCGCGTGGACCTGTCTCAGAAGGGCATCACGGCCAGGGAGGCAGTCACACTCTGCAGGGCTCTGAGGGCGGCGACCTCGCTGCAGGTGCTGAAGCTCTGCTACAACGAGCTGGGCGACGGGGGAACCCAAGCTCTGGCGGCAGCGGTGGATCGCCATGTCTCGCTGCAGACGCTGGACCTCGGCTTCAATTGCATTGGAGACGATGGAGCGGCGTGCCTGGCGCGGTCCCTTTGCAGCAACCGCACCTTGCGCACCTTGTATCTAAGTGGCAACAGCATAGGAGAGGCGGGAGCCCGAGCACTTGCGGATGCCCTCCAGAGCTGCGCGGCGCTAGGCGGCGGCCTGGAAACCCTGCACCTTACGGGTAACCGCATAGGCCCGGGTGGGGCTTGCGCGTTAGCTACCGCCTTGCAAGTAAACAAGTCTTTGACCCGATTATATCTGGGCGGCGGCGGGATCGAGGTGCAGGGTGCCTGCGCGGTGGCGGCGGCGCTCGCCGTCAACAATACGCTGCGGTATCTTTACCTCAGCGCAAATAGGATTGGCGACCAGGGACTATTCTCCATCGCTCAAAGCTTACAGCAGGTGAGAGCTCCGAACAACATGAGTTGACGTGCTGTGCGCTGTCGGTGCACTCTTCAGTCGCTGCCACAGCGCCAACAACGAGGCGCTGAGTATTGTGGCACGCAATTGCGGGCGGCCTTGTGATATAAATGTCTCGGTCACTTCCCGCTGGTGTTGGTGGCGCTCACTGGGCACCTGACATGTTCTTATACGGCTGCACAGAGCAGGCAGTGCTGTCAGGCCTCGCGTCAGCAGGCGCTCTAGCCTGCGCCTCCTTGCAGTCATCTGTTGAGAGCACTGTGATCACGCAGCACAAAGTCGTTGCGTGCACTGCTCACGTGGCGTGGCTCCTGCAGATGGTCGTATTTGGCAGCCAGCTGCTTGCAGTTTCCAAGGAAGGTTGGTGACGTCGCAGGCGCGTGAGCTGGCACGTCCATTCTAGAATGACACCCGGCTCTTGGCCAGTTGCTCCTACTTACCTGAGCACAGTCGTATGCTTCATCCAGCTGGTTCCATTCGGTCAAAGGATTTCGCCTGTTGAAGTTTACTTCTATTGATGAATGAACGTTTACGGTAGGCATTACAAATATTCCCACCAACACAGCTTGCGACCTCTTGTACCCAGCAGACAAGGCAGTCTCACCTTTTCAATTGAGCTCTGGTGCGGCCTGTTGGCGCAACTTCAAATGCACCTTTACAGCTCATGGCGCAGTGCTTCCCGTCTCAGTCATCGCTGACATACAGCACTCGAATGCCGCACAGACGCCAGACGACTGTGTCATGCGTCACTACTTTCAGCGGTCACTGGTGGCTGGCCGCAGCTCGGCTGACGTGCTGCCGTCAAGGCGCGCTCCCCGGTGTGCCCATCGCCATCGCTTGCATGTTGGTCAACTGCCTCACCCCCCCCACCAAATCTGCTGCCCCCCCACGCGCCTTGGCCCGCGCATGCGCGCAGAACCGCTGCGTGCGGCTGCTGGAGCTCGGCTTCAACCGCATCGGCCCCGCGGGCGTGGAGTCGCTCGCCAACAGCCTGTGGGGCTACGCGGAGCTGCGGTCGCTGCACCTGGACAACAACGTGGTGGGCGACCGCGGCGCGGCGCACGTCGCGGCGGTGCTGCCGTCGCTGAGCTTGGAGCACCTCGACCTCGGCTTCAACCAGATCGGCACGGTGGGCGTCAAGGCGCTCATGAAGGCGCTGCTGCAGTGCGTCTCGCTGACCAGGTGAGCAGGCGCGCGCGGTGCGCGCGTGTTTGAGAGAGCGAGCGGCGGCGCCCATCCGCCCTCGTGCGCTCGCGGTGGCGTGCTTCCTCTCTCGCCCCGTGGCGTCGCGCTGCGGGTTGTGCGTGTAGGGCGCCCAAGAGAGCTCTTTCAATGGGTATTGCGGGGGTTGAGGCCTGCAGAGTGCCACAGTCTCCAGCGAGCAGCGCGTGCTGCTGTTCGAGGGCGCGCCGCACGCGGCTCGTGCGACGGCGCACGCTGTTCTGTCGAGTACGACGAGCGCAGCTCCTCCTCGGCAGCAGCGCAGCGCGCGAAGCTACTGCTGACGTGCAGGCGGCCTGTAGTCAGGCCAGCTGCTCACGCGAATGCCGTCGTTTAGGCCGAGTCCAGCCATGTGGCCGCACGTGTGGGGGCGTCATACTTCAAGTATGACTTGAAGTTCATTACCTCCTGATCACTTGACTTGAAGGATGGCACAACCCACAAATGTTGGAATGATGCGTGAAGACGCAGTCCACCGCATGGTCACGCAGCTGCGCGCCGGTTTCTGATGATGACTCTCAATTGCTCGCGGCAATGCCACTCATGCTGCGTGCCGCTCAAGTAGTCACGACTACAGTGTCTGTCACGTTCTGCAAGTGGCACCAGCAGTCTCTCTCTTCACTACGTCTGCGCAGGCGTACGACCATACTCATGCTTGTGGAATCTCGGCGGGCACACGCGCGGCCTTGTCCTTTGCGACAGCTCGTCGGACGCAAAGCGCTACCCGCGCCGTCAGCACAGCTGCCTCGCAACACGCTGCACCTCCATTTCCATCAGTGCAACGCGCATCCTGCCCGCGCTGCGCAATAACGCACGCGCCGCCGGCGCACGCGGACAGCACACGCTGACGCGCCGCTGCCCTTCCGCCGCGCCGCCGTCGCTGCGCGCAGCCTCGTCCTGAGCGGCAACGCGCTCGACACGGAGGCCGCCAAGGCCATCAGCGCCGCCGTCTCGCAGCCGCTGTGCCCGCTGCGGCGCCTCAGCCTCGACCACGCCGCGCTCGGGCGCGCGGGCGAGAAGCACGTCGCGTCCGGCCTGCTGCGCAACCCCGCGCTCGCCGTCGCGCACTTCACGGGCTTCCAGCTCGGCGCGGCGCTCATGGAGCTGGGCATGCCGCAGCAGGTGCGCGCCGCGCGGCATTCAGTGTTGTGTGTGTGTGTGTGTGTGTGTGTGTGTGCGCGGGGTATCTACGCACATCACACGCGGCATACTGCGCAGTATGTGTTGTGTGTATGTGTGTGTGTGTGAGCTTGTGTGTGTGTAAGTGAGTGTGTTCGCGTGCAGCATCGCGGGGAGGCATGGCTGCTGCTGCGTGTCGCGCGTGTTTGGTGAGGCATGGCAGGCGCTGCGCTGGTAACTTTCGCCGGCGCCTGTGAGCGCTGCGACGGCCCTTCTCAGCTGCGCCACGAGTCATCAAGGGGCGTCGTCATCTGAGCAATGAGAGAGAGCATGCACTGCCACCACCATGGCGCGTTCGACAGCACTGGCGCCTCTACCGCCGCAGAGGGGCGGGATGCGGAGCATCTCGGGGATCTCCGGTGCCTTGTGTCTGCACCAGGAGCGGTGTTACTACGCTGGGGGGTTGCGTGGTGACTCTTGCTAAGCCTCGACTGCTGAGCACTGACACATTTCCAGTCTGCAGCAGCAGCAGCAGTAGCAGCAGCAGCAGCAGCAGCAGTTGCGCGCGGCCATGTCATTGTGGCCAGCGCCCACGTGATCGCCGTCTGATCGCTCCTATCACCCGCCCTCCCCGCCCCCCCCCTTCCCGTTCCCGGCTCTTCTCTCCCCCCGGTGCACACAGCAGCTCAACACCCTGACGAACGAGCAGGCGCTGGACCACATCCGCGCGTCCTGGCAGCTGCACCTCGCGGCGGAGCGGCGGCAGCAGGAGCAGAAGGCGGTGGCGGCGGCGACGGCGGCGGCGCTCGCGGCGGCCGCCAACGGCGCCCCCTCCATGTCCGGCAGGTCGCCGCCAATGCAGCACTTACATGTATCCGTCTCGCCACTAGGTGGGGGCGGCGCCGTAGCGGCGGCGGCAGCGGCGCCGGGCATGGTGTCATTGGGGGGTGCGGCGGCGGCGACAGCGGCAGCGGCGGCGGTGACGGCGGCGGGAGCGGCTGGCGCGGTCCGCGCGGGGCTCTTCCAGCCCCCTTGCGCATCGCCGACGTCGCAGGCGGCGGCGCCGCTGCAGCCGTCGTTGCAGCAGCAGCAGCAGCAGCTGTCGCCGCAACAGCAGCAGCACCACCTTCACGCGCACCACCACCAGCAGCAGCAGCAGCAGCAGCAGCACCACCACCAGCAGCAGCAGCAGCAGTTGCAGCAGCAGCTGCAGCAGCAGCAGCACCACCAGCAGCAACAGCAGCAGCAGCAGCAGCAACATCATCACCAGCAGCAGCAGCAGCAGCACCAGCAGCAGCAGCAGCAGCAGCAGCAGCAGCAGCAGCAGCAGCAGCAGCGCGCATCACCGCCGCCGCTCGCGTCGCCCACCGAGCCGTCGTTGCGGGCGGGCGCGTTCAGCATCGGCGCGCCGTCGCCGCACATGGCGGGCCCCTCGCCGCCGCACCATCACCACCACGGCCACGGCCACGGCCATCAGGGGCGGCGCAGGTGAGCGTCGTGTGCGAGATCCGCAGCCCCGTATGTAGTCGGGGCGCGTTCATCTGTGCACAGCGCACGCGTGTGTCTTCAGTCGTCGTTGGTGATTGCGCAGTTCAGCAGCACGCGGGCGCGCCGCGGAGCGGATCTGGCATGCATGCCTTTGCGCATCCGTCCCGCGCTGCGCGGCACTTTCCCACGCCAACGTCTGTGCATATACTCATCAGCGCGCACCTCGTCGCAGCACCGCCCCACCCCGCTCTCACCCCAACCCGGCAACTTTCGGCAACTTCCATGCTGACTGACTGCGCAAAGAGTCCGTATAAACTCATCAGCGCGCCCCTTGCCGCAGCCCCCCTTCGCCGCACACCTCCCTAACCTGCCCTTTTTCGGCAATACTTGTGTGCCGACTGACTGTGCAGGGGGCCTGCGTCGCGCGTCTCCACACGCCCCGCGCCCAGCGGCCTCGGCTCGCAGGGCGTCGCCGTCGTGGGCCACGGCGCGGCGGCCATGCACCCGCCCGTCCCCGGGTGGGCGGCTGCGGCGGAGGCGGGCGCGAACGCCGCGGCGAGCAGCGGCGGCGGCGCGCTCCTCGACGCGCTGCGGCACATCGCAGCGCTGCCCTTCGACGCCGCGGAGCTCTGGGAGCTGCACCAGTACTTCTTCTCGCCGCCGCCGAACCCGGCGCCGTACCAGCGCGAGGAGGGCCCGCCGCGCGGCAGCGGCGACAGCGACAGCGACGGGGAGTGCGGCGGCGACGGCGGCGGGAGCGGGGGCGGCGGCGGCGGCAGCGGAGGCGGCGCTGGCGGCGGCGGCGGCGGCGGCGCCAGCAGCGCGACGCCGCCCTGCAAGCGCCCCGCCAACCACCTGACGCGCACGCGCATCGCATACCTGCCGCGGCTCAAGGCGCACATTGAGGGTCTGCGCGGGCGCGACGAGCCGCGCGCGCTCGCGCTGCTGCGCCAGCTCAAGTACCTGGAGGCGCTGCCGGGGCTGCGCGGCGGCGGCGGCGGCGGCGGCGGCGGCGCGTCGGGGGGGCTGGGGGGGGCGGGCGACGACGCGTTGCTCTGCGCGCCGCCAGAGGTGGACCTCGAGGCGCTGCTGCTGGACACGCTGTAGTTAGTATCGCGCGTTGCCGTCGCTGGCGCTGCCGCTGCTGCTGCTGCCGCCGCGTCGCGACTGCCGTTGTGGCGCTGCTGCTGGTGCTGCCGCTGGTGCTGCTGCCCGTGCGCTGCGATTTCCGGCCACGGCCGCTGTCAGCGCACTGAGCCCGCCACTGCATCCGCAGCAGCAGCAGCGCACCTGCGGCGACCGTAAGGTGAGCGGCGCAGCAGCGTGCGTGTGCGCATCCTATTTTTTGGTGGGTCCCTTCAAACAGTAGCGGGCACCCATTAGGTGCCTTTTTGCCAGCCGCCTTTTGCCTCTGCCGCCCTCCCCACGCACGCACATGCGTCCGCTGAGTATATATATTATGTGAAGGATGCGAGCACAGAAGCTAGGGAATTTACAACCCTCCCTGTTTTCATCGACCAATTCTCTTTCAGTGCCTGCACCCGTGCGTTGCTGAGTCTTCGTGCTTGCCCTCCGGGATGCTCTCTTCAGTCAAAGTACTGGAGTACTGCATATGCGTGACCAGCTGCATTGCAAGCATTTGCAATGGGCACAGCTGATACTGTGTTTGGTCAAAGCTCCATGTGCATCATGTACAGCTCTGTGCGTTTCAATGGCGAAGGTACATGCAATTTGCATGGATCACATTTGTGCGTAAAAGCTCACAATTGGTGTCGGACGCTGCGAATCTCTTGTGTCACATGCAGCATGACCACACATCTGGACGGGGAGGTTGAGTTGGTTACGTGGACATGACAGTTTTCTCGGACGACCAGCATTAGCTAACAAAGATATTCAAGCAGCTTTATTGAGCACACGCCTGGATCTATTCGTCTAGGTGCGCCCGTGTGCTTGCACACAGGAACGGAGGCAAGAAATCTGCCACTTGCAGTTGAAGTTTGCAATGGTTGGGGCGTGGCTCAGCACCTGATGTGAATCGATGAAGTGCGCACGACCCGCTGACCATGCAATGTGCTAGGACTGGGTATGGTGCGGCTGCAGATGACGACACTGCCATGATCTTTGTGTGTGGGTATCCCCGTAGCTATTGGCTACTGCAGTGTTACATCTACGTTGATCTTCACGTAGTCTGATATCTACATCGATCGTAATCCCGCATACATCATGATTGGATGCAGTTTATGCAGGTATATGACCACTGTTGGGTTTCAGTGTTGCAGATGTCTCCATGCGGATTTGGGGCTTTCAGCTTGATGTCGCCCAGTTAGAGCATCGCCTTCAATTGCGGCCATTCCTGCCATCCCTTTCAATTTGGCCCTGATGATCTCTGGTGGTGTAAAACCACTTCAACCTTCAGCACTGCTCAGTATGCACATGGCATGATGTCGTGAGAATATGGGTCAGGTTGTTTTTTCACACCTCACCAACACCAACTGAAACTTTCTTGATAGAATGCCTCTGTGGTCAAATTACAAGCAAAAGGCACTCCCAGACTTGCACTGAAGGTGCCAAGTTCTCACTGTCGTCGCGTAGTCTATCAGCGTGCAGTGATGGCTTGCCCAATGATACCGGCAGGCATTTCATCAATGCTATAGACTAGTCTAGATCTACATGTATAGTTTTTTCCCCCCCACGTTTTTCACATCTGCCGGGACGGTTCGACATACGTTCTGTGCACAACCTTGACTAGTCTTGACTCCAAGTATGATGAAACTAACATCATCAATACACTTAAACACCATGGTCAAACGCGTGGGGGGGGGGGGCACAATCAGCCTTGCTACAGTATGATCACTCTCAAAAAAGCCTTGGGCTAAAGTGATTGTACTTATGATCTTGTATTTATAGCAGCCCCAAGGTGGGCTTGATGCGTTGGATAAGAATGCAAAAAACTAAAATCGGACGGGCCCTTAGAGCCCTGCGTTGCAGGCTTGTACTAGACTCATGGGGGGCAGACACAGCGGCACCCAGTCTGAGCCACACCTATCGTAGCCGATGTCTCCATCTCTTGAGCGAAAACGCCGGAGGACCGCGGTTATGCCTCTAGTATACATTTGGGCCAGAGGCGCCCGGTCCTCGATTCCTTGCCTAAGCACGCCGCTGACGTGCCTGGCCGAGGTTCTCTTTCTTGCGTGTTCAAGCAAACGATCTACAGTGTGCCCTGATGCTATCCGTATCCCCATGTTCCAATATCCCCTGCTGCTGCCCAAAGCCGTATCCTCACCACACGCGACTCCGCAGCTCCTGCTCACAGCCAGCATCTCCCATCCCCTTGCTGCCTGATGCACCCTCGCCACCATCAGCGCCACCGCGAGTGCTGCCGCACCTCTCGGTGCTAACGAGCAGTAGTACTGACTTTCAAAATGTCATTTTGGCACTCATATGGTGTGGACACTATGGTATAGACACATGTTCACATGCATCATGTTCCATAGGTAGATGATTCCAGTGCTACAACTTGAACATGGTGTACCCTGATGGTTAGAAGCAGCAGGACCTCAAGCCAGAGTAAGCTCAGCAAAGTGGCCGACACAGTGCCGAGTGGAGGCGATAAGTCAGGGCAACATCAAGCGGTGATTTTTTTGCCTGAATTGCCTTGCCAACACACCACACACTGGCTTCAACACCGTGTCGTCGCGTCGCCATTGCCTTACGCTGTGGAGTTTCCCTGGCGTGTCATGATTGCCTTTCAACTGCTGCCTTTCAGCAAAATCTTCCGCTTTCAAGAAATGCGCAGCAGCGGCCAGACACGCCAAGTCTATGCACACATGCGCGCTATCCAGGAGTGTGCTGTCTGCCGTCGGCAGCAACTGAGGCGCACGTACACAGCATGGTAGCTACACAATCAATACGTCGCCTTTGCTCATACATTGCTCACATTGCAGGGCAGCTGCCACTGTGACACCCAAATTGCAGAACACACCACAGAAAACACACAAAAAATGCTATCACGTCCTGTGCACAAGCAGCCAGCATCTATTGCATATACACACAGCTGTACGCAGCTGTACCGTCAGGCGTTCGTCGGTTCATCTTGTTTGGTCTTCTCTTGTCGTTTGGTCTTCTCTTGTCGTTTGTTCAGCCGCAAGCAAGCCAAGGCCGAAGAGCCAAACTCAACTTTTTAAATCCTCTGTGCAGGCAACCTAGGAACAAAACAAGCTAGGCGCCATGTGTATGCAGACGACGTCGTCGTCGGCCTGGAGGGGTCCCTTTAGCGGGGAGAGCGGACACCTGGCTGGCGCCCATGTGGAGGCCGCACGATGCAAGAAAAACAGACCAGTGAAGCTGAGAAAGGTGTGACCCCCAAAGCGAGTGTGCGGGACATTCTCTAGTGCTCTGCTGCTACTCTCGTCGTGCCCAGCGCCTCTGACTCATTAGTTTCTGCTGTCTGCTGCCTGTGTATGCTGCGCTTCTGGCTTGCAGAGCTGCGATTTCTGCTGGAGGAGGTGAGTCTCCAGCTTGTTTCAAGCGCATTTTTTGTTCCCCAAGCGCGCATCCTCGACGACTGCGGAGCGCTGCCTCGTTTGGCTCTTTCAGCTGCTGTTGCTTCCTGCCCTTTTTTTAATATATATCTGCTTGTGGCAACACATGAGGCAGTCCTTCTTTTCTAACACACAACATTCTTCTGGTGCAAGTTCGAGCGGTGCGCTGAACGGCCTGGCTTGCTTCCTCTGTGACAGCTTCATGAACGCCAAGCCTACCTGCTGCTTCATTGCAGAAAATTGAGGTGCGAGGGAGGCACTCCTTGCCAGAACTGCGCCGCCAGGAGCATAGTGTGCACTCACTCGCCTCGCAAGCAGCGAGGCAAGCCAGATGATGGGGGAGAGGAGGGGAGCAGCGAACACGACTATGAGGTTGCCTCAGTGGGTCCGGCTACAGCCATCGGCAAGCACGAGCTGCTGCCTGTTGACGATGTGGTGGCACATGTCCAAGTGTTGCAGGACGCGGCCTTGGTGATCCCCAATGATGGCGGGGACAACCTGATAACGATGGAGGGCGAGTTCGCAGCCGTACCCAGCAGGCGGCACACGAGGCCCAGGCGCCAGCAGCAGGCCATTGAAAATCCCCAGAAGAGGGCCAGGCTCACACCCTCGTCTGCCACGGGCTTCCTGGGCCTGGCAGAGCACAGCTACCTGACTGCGGTCCTGGACGACTTCCTGTACGTCTTCCCCTTCGTAGATCAGGGGATCATGAGGGAGGCTCTGGTGCACCTGCTGGATGGCACCACGCTGTCCCCTCCTGCAGCGCGCCTTCAGGGCCTCGCCTTTGACCTCACTGGGTCCAGCAACGGCGGTGAGTCGACTCGGTCCCGTTACTTGAAGTAAAGGGCCTCTCGGGAAACTTAAGGAGGAGGGCGATCTGAAGGCTGAACATGCGTGCACTGACACTGTATAATTTCAGAACACGCAGCGACACCATAGTGCAGTTTCTCCACTGGTGTCCCCAGCAGGCCTCGCACCAGCGCCAGCGTGCACCCCCCCCGCCTGCCTGCCACACTGCACTCCTCATCAGCCACGCAGCAGCGCCACGCCTCACGGCCCCCTCACCACGTGCTTGCAGAGCTGGAGGGCGAGCGGGAGCTGCGCCTGTGCGCGGACGGGCGCAACGAGATGGCGCTGTACCAGGCGTCCTGCGCGAAGCAGGCGATCCTGTGGGGCGGCGTGGCGATCGGAGCGCTGCTGATGGGCAGCCCCGTCGATGCCGTCACAAAGTACGCCGCCCTGGCGGAGGCACAGCTGAAGGAGTGCTTCGACGCGAACGACGAGTACACGGCGGATGCGTACATGATGCTGGTGAGTCACCTGACGCTGATGCTGCCCCACTTGAAGTACATTTGTCATGTCACCGCAAGCACGGTGGTCGATCAGCAACGCCGCAACGTGTGGCGCACGGCACCGGCAGTCCTGGACGGTGTCGGTGTCGGTGTTGCCACGCCGGAGCAGGCAACGCTGCTGCCTTTGATGTGAAGCCGCCTGCGCTCTCTTGTAACAACGACTCACAGTATCGGGTGGCTGCTTGTGCGGATCAACACCGGGCTTCGTGAGCGCTTCGCGGGGCGCCACTGGCAATCTGGCGGCACATCCATGCTTAGAGCCACGCGTGCTGCCAGGGCTGCTCGGGGCGCCGCGTGGTTGTGTATGGCACAGTTTGCCGCTGCCGTGCGCGTTGACAAGTCAAGTTGGACGGCACTGGAGGACGGCCGAGGGGCCCACTCTGCAGTGCATTTAAGTCGTGCTTGTGACACCAGTTGGGGCCGTTGCACGTGATAACCACACCCGCTGCGTTCAATCTCCTGTAAGCGCTCTGCCACAACATGCGCACACGTAGACCAGCACCGCCCCGTGCCCGTTTGCTTCACTCCGCTGATCGCACCTGCTCACTGCCCCCCTCCCCCCCCCCCCCCCCCCCCCCCCCCCCCCCCAACGTGCGCGCAGGCCTTCATGCACCTGCTCCTGCAGGACCACACCAAGTACTTCCGCTACCTGAGCTTCTCCAACAACCTGTGGACGCAGCTGCCCGCCGCGCGCCGCCCGAACCTGCGCTTTGTGTACATGGTGTGCGGCCTGCTGTCGCACGTGTACGGCGTGAGCGACACGCGCGCGCGCCTCATCCTCGCCAGCCTCGAGAACGTGCACGACGGCCCTGACGGTGAGCGCGCCGCGCCGCGCCGCAGGCGATGAGCGACGCCTTGTAGTAGTGGTGGAACGCGCACTTGAGCTTGCGGCGCGTCATGTTGTGACGGCGGCGAGGCGAGCGTCTTCTTCCCGCACCGCACTTCAACCTTGAACATCAGCTTGAAGTTGAAGAAGCACAGGCAGCGGGTTGCGCCTTGCCTTTCTGTGAGCGCAGCGCGCAGCTTCGCCCCCACTGCCGCACACTGCTCCGTGCACCAGCTCCGACCCTCATGAACTGACATGTGTGCCGCCGAACCGCTCGCTCGCGCGCGCCGCAGACGTGGAGGTGGCGCCGTCCGACCGCCTGCTGGACGACATTGAGCGCATCCCCACCAAGCCAGAGACGGTGAGCGAGCGCGCGCCGCATCAGCCGCAGCCTGCCGCATCGCCGCTGCTCCGTGCGCACATACCGTGTACTGCCCCCGCAGTGCTCCTTCCAAAACTTGCATGGCCGCTGCAGCGACGCATTGATGTTCGGTGTGCGACTGCAGTGCTCACGCTCTCCACGGCGCTCCTGCCGCCGCCCGCAGCGACTGCACGCCACAACCCCCCGCTCTCGTCCTCACTGCGCTCACACACTGCTGCTGCTGCCTCCGCGCGCCGCAGGCGGAGGAGGGCACCGCCTTCGCGTTCGCGACGCTCGGCGCTGGCGTCGCGGCCGCCGCCGCTAACGGCCTGAGCGGCGGCGGCGCCGCGCTGCTCATGGGCCCGGAGCGCCCGCCGCCGGGCGGCGCCATCGCGCGCCCCGACCTCATCGTGCCGCGCCCCATGAAGGTGCGCGCAGCAGCGCTCGGCACCCGAGCACTCTCGCCGATGCCGCACACCGCGTGAGAGCGTTCGTTGAGCGACTGCGCTGCGGCTGTCCTGGTGGCAGGATGCGGGCACGTCGTGGCCGCACCGGTTCAGTTTGCAGGGCAGGTCCGAAGACGGCTGCTGCGCTGGTTTACCTCGCCGCTGCTGGCTGTGCCTGCCTCTTCACCCGCGGCTGATAGTGTCTGAACAGAGGTGATCAGGCTATCTGTCGCTTGTCACTCTGTGAGCCAGCCGCTGTGCACCTGCCCCCCCCTGCCCCCTCCGCCCCCCCCCCCGCCCGTCCCCCGCCCCCGCCCCGCCCCATGCGCCGCCCCCACCCACACTGACATACCTCCCCCCCCCTGCTCGCTGCCGCGCCAGGACGTCGCCAAGGCCATCATCGGCACGTTCCACACGTCGTACGGCTCGGCGCTGTACGACCCGCGCCAGGGCAACGTCCTGCTGAACCGCACCAACATGGCGGAGCTGCACGCGCTGTTCAGCGGCGTGCACGCGCGCGCGTGCACTGCGCCCGCCGCCAGCGCCACGTTCCGCATCATCGTCAGCGCGTGGCTCATGGTCACCAAGCTCGCGCTCGGCCGCTACCACGAGGTGCGCCCCCCTTCCGCGCCGCGCATGCGCGTTTGTCAACTGCCTTTTGTAGAGCTTTCAAGAATACTGATTTTTGTGAGCGTCGCAGTGTAGCGCTGCGCCGCGCGCGCCACGGCCGCTGCGCTTGCGCCTCTGACCGACGCTGCTGTCCACACAGCTCACATTGCGGTTGAGGTTTAGCTCGAGGCATGCATGGCACCTGCGTACGGCGTGCAGCGCTCCTTGCCCAATCCCGTCAGCGCGCGGCGCTCGTTCCCGCTGCCGTGCACACGCTCGTACACACCCCGCTCCGCTGGATCGCAGCGGCTGCCGCGCGTCTCTCTGGATTCGCAGCTGTCGCGCGTGACCCTCTCAGCCCGCACCTTCATACCCCTCTCACGCCGCTCATCGCGCCCGCACCTGTCGATGTCCTCCGCCAAACTTCACTCCCCGCATGCTACACCGCCCTGACCCCCCCCCCCTCCCCGTCCCCTCCCCCCCGCCCCCCCGCGCAGCTCCTCGAGCAGGCCGAGAGCGTCCTCGCCGCGGTGGAGGAGATGCCGGGGCTCGCGCG
This sequence comes from Tribonema minus, assembly GCA_017506865.1. Classification (NCBI taxonomy): domain Eukaryota; class Xanthophyceae; order Tribonematales; family Tribonemataceae; genus Tribonema; species Tribonema minus. The sequence continues at coordinate 389,616 of JAFCMP010000037.1, forward strand.
CATGGCCAACAACTCGCACAAGTGCCACTTCACGTCGGTCGTCTTCTGCCTCTTCCGCCAGCCGCAGTCGTACGCGCGCCTGCGGCGCGTGTACAACACGTACAGCGGCGTCGCGCCCGCAATCCCGCCGTACGAGGAGTTGGGCAGCGACCACTACTGCGCGTGCGCGTCCCCATTCTGCCGCTCCGTGTGCGCCAAGATGTGGCTGCGCCTCGAGGAATGTGAGTCGCGCGCTGAGTCGCGACGCTCTGGCGATGGCGCGGTCTGTAGTTGCGCATGCCGCCGCCGTGTTGTCACGCAGTTGTGACCTGCGTCTCGCTTCCCCGGCGATGTCGGGTCTTGCGCTGCGGTTGAGCCACCCCCCACCCCCATTCCCCCCCCCCCCCCTCTCAGCTTTGTGCACCCTTGACAGACGTCTCCGCTTCGCGCCGCCGCAGACATGGACACGCTCTTGCTCGCCGCCGCCGGCGCCAGCCCCGCCGCCGGCGCTGCCGACGCGGACATGACCGACGCGCCCCCCGCCCCCGCGCCTGCCGCATTCGACAAGAGCGGCAGCGGCGCCGCCAGCAGCGCCGCCCCCAGCACCAGCAGCAGCAGCAGCGGCGACGCGACCAGCAGCAGCAGCAGCAGCAGCAGCGCCGCCGCCGCCGAGGGCGACTTCGGCGCGCCCGCGGGCCTGACGTTCGCGGCAGCGGCGCTGTGGACGGGCGCGGCGGAGGGCCTGGACGGCACGGCGCCGTTCCTGGGCGCTGCCGCTGAGCCGTGCTGCGAGGCGTCCTCCTCCGGCGGCGCGTGCTGCGGCGGCGGCGCCACCGCGGATGCGAGCGTGCTGCCGCCGCCGCTCGACACCGTCGCCATGCCGCGCACGACGTCGTTCGCGTCGCTGCTCAGCAGCATCCCCGAGACGTGGTTCGAGAACGACTTCTTCACGGACGGCCTCATGGCGGGGCTCGAGCCCGCGGGCGTCGAGGTGAACGCGCAATGAGGCGGCGGCGGCGGCAGCGGCGCGCGGCAGCGGCAGAAGCGGCGAGCGCCGCACGCTGCACGCGCGCGCTCGCGCCGCTGAGGTCGACGCTCGGCAACGAGAGAGCAAGGTGGCAGGATTTCCCGCTCTTGGCCGTTTGTCGCGCCCCCTCGCGCACGAGGCGAAGGAAGGGGGGGCGGATTGGCGTCGGCGGTTTCAGAGAGGACGGGGCACACACGGCACGAGGACAGGGGGGCAGCAGAGGCGCACCCCCCGTGCCGGGTTTCACAAGCGGAACAAGGAGGGGTTTACTGTCTGGAAAAACGGGGGGGGGGGGGGGGCGGGGGGGGGAGAAGGGGGGGGAGGGGAGCAGAGTGGTCGAGGCATGCGCGGTTGTGACGGTGGGGGCGGGCGGGCACGCCATTGTGCTGAGCGCGCCCTGCCCAGCCTGCCGCGGAATTGGGGTTCCGGGTTTGCTCTGCTTTACAGCCCCTTTTGACGGGTTCTAGCATCACTTCATGGCGAGAGGGACAGCAGGCAGGTGTGTGTATGTGTTGGGAGGGGTGAGAAGAAGAATTGGGGGAGGGAGGAAGGGGCGCGAACAGGGGTTCAAGGGGCCCTCCTCTGACCTCCAGGATGGGGGGACAATTGATGGATGGTTTGTGTCTCATGCACCGGTTTTCTCTGTAACTACGGGTAGTCACGAAAGAAGGAAGAAGTTTCCGTCGATTTACCGCGACGCGTCCTGTACAGCGGGGGTGTGCGTGCGCGCGGGGGGGGCCTGCGCGCCCGGCGGCAGCCGCGGCCCGTGCCAGCAGCGCTCAGCAAGAGCCTCCGCGGCTCAGCGAGCGCTCCGGGCCGCGAATGCGCAGCGCCTGATCCACGACAGTGCGCGCCGCCGCCGCAGCCCCCCGCGACAAACCCCCCGTGTGTGTGTGGCATGCTCAGTTGATGGGTCAGGGGCGGGTGGCGGCGGAGCACACAGTGCGATGCAGACTGCCGCCCCCCCTCCCGCTCGCTCGCTTTCTCTCGCATCCAGTAGGAGGCGCTCTCTCCCGGGGTGCGCGCCGGCGCAGCGGCGGCCGCAGCAGTGCGCTGCCGCTGCGCGCGGCGGCGCCGCCGACGGGGAGGCGCGTGTAGCGTGGCAATGGATCACGTCATTTGCATCTCAGCGTCTCTCACTTGCTGCTCCTGCTTCTGCTCTGTTTTGTGTGTCTCTTGCGCGCTGGTGGCGCCTGCCTCGCATGCATGACGGTATCTTAGAAGGAGGCTGCTTGCGGTAACTTTGACCCTTGGTGGTCCATGCGCAATGTGGTCCGTGGTCTGCAAGATGCGTTAGGCAGCCTGAGGTAACCGCCCTGCCCACCTCTGCTCAGCGTATATGTAAGTAAGAGGCAGTCACTTCACTCAGCATTGGCAGTGCCCACTTACACTGGCGCCCCCATTTGTTGAGATGCTCGTGTGCCCCTGCAACACGAAAGCCCACACGCAAGCCATTTTGTCATGGTAGCTTCATGCCTGAGCCTGACCCCTGGAGGACCCATGCATGTGCAAGAAAAGAGGATGGCCATTGCATTGTCTGCTGAAGTCAATACAATCAGCCACGCATGTTCAGCATACATACGCGCCAGTGGACAAGTGAGCTGTAGGTACAATTGTTGCACAGCATTTGCACCACCATCGCTCATTGCGCCATCCTCAGGCTCCCTGCTGGTGTGGTGCTGCCATGGCGGTGTCTTACGCGCGTGTGCGCAAAGAGTGCTGGCCTGACCCCGGGAAAGATATAGGCTTGGATCCGAACTGTGTGTACTGTTGGCACACATAAATACGGCGATGCGCCTGCTGTGAACAACAACACTTGCAACACCACCCCCAACCCGCTCTGCGCTGTGACAGGTGTGTAGTTTTTTACTCCTCACGAGCACTCTAGGCCACTGTATGGTTTTGCATTGCATGACAACATGATGGGTGGCTTGTGTATTGGTGGCTTGTGTATTGGACTGTGTGATACGTTTCATATGCTTCATTGATGGGGTAGGTATCCAATGCGCTTCTCACTTTTGGGCCGGCAAGCAAGCGCGCAAAACGCGAAGGCCCAAACAAAATGACGTCAGCGGCAGTGCGGCAGACAGGCTGCACAGTGCAAGTCTCACACAAGCACATTCGTAAGTCCCACTTGCCAAGTCAACTATCATACTCGGACGTTGGTCCATGTTGAACGTGAATTTGAAGCTCTTGGTCATCCATTTTACAGCGGCCACTGTATACCTGGAAGCCATGTGTGCGCTCTTCACGGGCATCACTTTGGTGCGGCAGCGCCACAGCTCTCAACGGATGACGTGGCCTGCCTGGCAAACGAAAAATTTGAGGGCCATGTCAACTGCAACTTCAAGCGCAAAGTAAGTGCTCCGTTTCAACAGTGCCTGCGGCAAGCCTGAAGAACCTCGAAGCCCACCACCCAATCACGTGGACTACGTGCGGCTAGGCTGAGTGGCCAACATCAACAATGCATAAGTTGTCTACCCTAGCAAAGGCGGCGCGTGCTCTCCGTTGCTCGCTCTGCCCTCTTCACACACCATGCGCCAAATGTCCAACTTGCCTGACATCACACGTAACCACCACCACCTCACAGCACACCGCCATATAGAGCATGGCAGCCACAGCATGACATTTTGGTTTTGCGCCTCAGTGATGTTGTGATGCGCCAGATGCAATTGTACTTTCATTCATTTCGCTTCGCTAGGGGCGCGAAATTCTTGTACCATTGCAGTCACCAAGTAGCACTGAGAGCGCCCAAATGTGGACCCTCCGCAGGGCGTTCGCATAACATGTCATGTCATTCTTAAAAGCACTCCTAGCTACATGCTACGCAGTCCAGGGCAAGGACATCGGACCGTCCCGCATCAGCACCAACTGCAGAGCAGCGGATCGCTGCCTCAGCTGCCGCCGTCATCGCCGCCAAACAGGTCGTGCAGGCCCAGGGCGCACTCGTCGTCACCCTCAGCGGCGCTGCTGCTGCCGCGAGCCTTGCCGACTTCAACTTGAAGCGCGGCGGCAGGCGCGCCTCGCGGAACGCCGCCACCGCCCTCGAGCAGGGAGCGCACGGCGGCGTTGAGTGCATTCTTGCGGCACTCCCACAGCTCCACCGCGGGGACGTTCTGCGGCGAACGAGGCGCAAGAATGGACCGCGAGGAATGGCGCGAATCGTCAGATGGGGTGACGAGTCAGGCCCGGATCGATGCCGCATGTCGAACGGCGTGTAAACGTCTGCACTGCGATTGAGTGCACTGGTCTTGACACTTGCGCATGCCCCGCCTGTTGAGTCAGTTACCACGGTGTTCGCCACGGCCACGGTCACATACCCACAACAATTTGTTTGGAACAGATGATTTTCTTTGCGCCACTCAAGGAGTGCCCCAGATTTGGGCGCTGGTCACGTTCTGAAGCCATACATACACATACTGTCAAGTGCAACACATGTACTACAACTGCAGTGACCGCTGGCGAGCCCTGCCGTTTTTGGCACTCTTCATGCAGTCATATACAGCATTAGTGCAGGCTGTCCCACATGGTGTGGCAAGCTTGACGACCCATGCTGCAGAACACTGAGACTTGCAAGTGCGGTGGCAAATGTAACAGTACGTACTGCATCTCCCCCCCTCTCATCACAAGGGACGTTCTTGCTTCTTTGAGGCTATGGCTGGTGCTGAATGGTAAGGGAGCCAAAGCTTGCAAGCACGCATGCACCTTCCATTGAGCAAGGCCAAGTTTCCCACGATCATGCTGAGCCTTACGCTACCCCTCAATCCTGACCCTAACCCTAACCCTCATCAGTGTGAACCACGAATGTCTGATTGACGGCCATCGCGAGCGCAGCGTGTGCCAGCGCTGCTGAAGCGCCGTGCAAACAGTACTCGGTCGTTGCTTTGAACCCACCTCCGCACCCCCATAGCAGTTGAGCAGGAGGTACTCGAGCGCGCGAACGTGGCCGCAGTGGCACGCGTAGTACAGGCAGGACCGGCCAAACGCGGGCTCCGCTCTGCGCAGGTCGACGCCGCGCCGCGCGGCGGCCTGCGCGGTGCCATGACAGCAGGCGCGTGTCAGTGCTCAAACACAAATAAAGCGTGACAAGCTAGCTAGCCGCTGAGCCACAACACGGCTCCTTGTCTTGAGATGTAGTATCGTGCATGCGCGTTGTCCCGCCAAGGCTGATGAGTTGAGCCTGCTTCGGATCGGGTGAAACCGTGCTGTCAAGCACACAATCGACAAGCTCCATCCCTGGTGCAGTCGGTCGGTGGTTGAGCTGCTGGCTGCCGAGCTGGGGCCCTTGCCACAATCCGACACACGACAGAGGACTGGCAGGCACGCCGGACAAAGCAGACCTTGATGCTGTGCAGGTGCACTATGAGGAGCGTCTCTTCAAGTTCCCCGCATGCACACATCTTGCTGCGCAGGTGCACTATGAGGAGCGTCTCTTCAAGTTCCCCGCTTGCGCACATCTGAACAGTTGGAAACCATTTATACATGCGAGGCGCCCGTAACCCGTGCGTTCCATGAAAGCGCATTGCAGATACAGGTGAGGTCAAATTCAACCCTGAACCTCAACTTCACCCAAACCCTACCGCTAACCCTGGTGAGCGCCGCACCTTCAGCGTCGCCACGTCCCCGCGCTTGGCGGCCGCGCACGCCAGCGCCAGCTGCTCCGCCTCTCCCTGTGAGCAGCGCTCAGCTCCCGCACCCGAGGCGTGTGCTGCGCCCTGGGATGTGCGCTTTTCTTGAAGTGTGCGCCGCGTCTGCTCCGCGTTTGCGTTGGCGCCAAAACCGCTGCTGCTGCTGCCGCTGCCGCACGGTGGACCATTGACCATCTCCCCCGGCTGAACACCGTGCTGCTTGGCTGCCGCCGCAGCGCAGCCGCAAGCAGCTGACGGCCCCACGCAGCCCCCATGCTCGCAGACAGCTTGCATGACGACATCACCAGGAAGCTGCTCTGGTGCAGCGGTAGGACTAGCGCTTGGCTCCGTCGCCTCCAGCTTGCACTTCTTGCTGGGCCGGCGCGCGGCAGGCGAGAGCGCGTCGCCGCCTCGCATCGCGGCAGCGGCGGCGGCGCACGCTGACGCGACCGGCTGCGCACTTGCAGCGGCGGCGGCGCGAGAGCCCTTGCCGGTGCGCAGGAAGCGCTCCAGCGCCGCGCCGTCGACGCACGCGCGCGAGGTCGTGGGCAGAAACGAGCCCGCCGCATCCGCCAGCACCGCCGCGCCCTGCTCGGACAGCGGCGCCCCCGCTAGAGTGAACGCCTGGGCTACCTCGCGCAGCGACAGGGGCTGCACTCTTCGGGGGAGCGCGCATCGTAGGGTTGCGTCCAGGGGCTGCTGCGATTGTTGCTTGCTGCAGAAGAGCTTGATGAGAAGTCGTTCTCGCAGCCTGGCGGCGCTGCACGGGGTCATGCACCCATATGCAGTGCCGCCAAGGTCGGTGGCAGGTGCGAGGCTCCTTGCCACACTCCCAGAGGCGCCCTGTGCAGCATGGAGGGAGAGGTTGGCATGACTGGTCATCAGTGATTGCTCTTGTACCTCCTGCAGAACTACTTGTACAAGCGGTGCTTAAGCACCTGCGAATTGAGACGACATTCCCTACGCAGGTGCGTATGATCGCCACATGTCAACAGCAAGCTCATGCTATGCATGATAATGCGGCGATGCATGTGGGCGGAGCGGACGGCTGAACACCGTCAACAAGTGATATGGTGCATGCATCTGGCACGAGAGGCAAACACTCACCATTCTCTATCGCCAGCAGGCAGCATATGGCTGCCACGTCGCGTCGAGGAGCACGCTGAAGCCACGCCGACCTGCCCAGGAGGGCGCTCTTGCCATACTAGGACAGAGGACACAGCGAGGGCACACCTAAAGAGCCAGGAGCTCTTCCCGGACAATTCCCGGGATCCGGACCCCCAAGACGACTTCTTCATCAATTTGGCACCTCTTGCTCTGTGAGCTTTCGCTGATGATGCTTCGGCGAGTGACGAGCCTTACACGGCGAAAGCAGCTTGGCGGGTGCCTGTGCTCCACTGCTGTCACCAGAAGCAGCAGCCATGATGCGCAGTATGATCGGCTCAGCGTGGTGAGGCAGACATTGGACGCGGTGGCAGCTGGCAAAATGGGTCCTGCAGCTGCAGTGGAGCAGTTGGAGCCATTGCTGACGATTGCACATATCGGTGATTTTGCCAAGATCGACCACCATCGCACAATGTGAGCACGTGCATCTGCATCAGCAACACACACGAACACAAGGCTCTGCGACATGACTGCATGCCTCCTTTGAGCACCAGGCTTGTGACATCTTTGCAAGAACGTGTAGTCATCGTGTGCTTCAGCCACTGCCTCAGCAAGGCGTGGGTATGTGAGCACTGTGTGTGGTTGATCTGGCTCAACTCCAGATGTTGCATGCATGTCACGATTGTCTCGCAGATCTGTACATGTACTTGTTCTGAAGTCCATTATGCAACTGCTCGCTGTGAGCCAAGACGAACAGGATTCCCTGAGGTGGTGTATGGGGAGGGCAAGACGCCTGAGCAAATCCGACATATCATGGAGGTTATGATTCGCCACCGAAAATCCCATAGCAGCAGCAGCAGCAGCAGCAGCGGCGGCGGCGGCGGCGGCGATGGCGGCAGCAGCGGCAGCGTGGACCACGCACCAGCAGTCGCCAGTCGTATCTGCAGTGCCAAGTGGTCTCACCTGCAGCACATAGATGGTCTGCAGGTGAGGATTGTGCCCTGCACGTTACCTTGCAAAGCGCACACTTCATTGACAATGCGATAGTCACATGCACATCGTATCGTGAATGCATGCGCGATGGCCCCCAAAGTTCAGTGCGCGTCGCCGCCGCTGAAAGCCCACGTGTTGGCGCGCTTGACGCATCAGCTCTAGATGCTTGTCCTTCATCTGCGGACGCTCGCGGTGTCGTCCTGGCGCCTAGGACGGTCATGTGTACACGACCTGTTGCAACATTTTGAAGTGAATCCTTGGCAGTCCATCTGTATCGAGTCGCACCAGCAATTGCGCTACGTCAACAAGACAGCGCATCCAGATTAGCTTACGTGTTGGTGTTGAAAGTGCCATTGCATGCCTCCACGCTGGACACTGACACTGGCAACCTGCCACTGCCACCGCAAGGTTCAAACCCATCCCCTCATGATATCTCCGTGCCTCGTGATCTGCACCCATACGCCGTACAGCAACGCGATGCTGGAGCAATACACGGCAGTCTCGTCACCGTGCAGCAGTGGTGTTCCAGGCACACGCTCATTCAGACGCCGCGGTGGAAACACACACATGTCCTGAGAAGATGGGGTTGCCGGCAGTGCTGACACTGCTCGGTGTCTAACCTTTGAGCCTTCGGCACGACATCTCAACTGTACACACAGCCGTATGCGCATCGTCACCCCCCCAACAAACCTCAAGCCACCTTCTGTGCATGGCCCTCGCCGTCAGAGCTGCGCGCCCACTCCCCCCCCCCCCCCCCCCCCCCTTAAACACACACCCCTTCCTGGGCAGTACTACCGCGACGCGCGGCTGGCCGTCTACCACGGCTCAGCGCCGCCTGCAGCGGGCAGCCTCGGCACCGTCGCCGTCATGTGCGCGGGCACGTCGGACGTGGCCATCGCGGAGGAGACGGCGGTGCTGCTGGAGCTGTGCGGCGCGGCCGTGGAGCGCGTGTACGATGTCGGAGTTGCGGGAATACACCGCCTGTTTGCGGCGCTGCCGCGTGTGCGCGCCGCGCACTGCGCCGTCTGCATCGCCGGCATGGACGGTGAGCGGGGGGCGCATACGCGGTGGTGTGTGTGTGTGTGTGTGTGTGTGTTCACGTGTGTGTGCGTGTTTGTGCTTGCACGCGTGTGTGCGTGTGTGTGTCTGTGTGTGTGTGTCGCTGTGCTGTGTGTGTGTCTACGGGCTGCGGTGCCACCGTTTCCTTGTGGCCTCCGCAAGTCGGCTGCAGGCTCAAGAAAGTCTAGATTTGATCAGCGTTTCCTGGGCACAGCACAGCATGCGCGCTGGCCACTGCTTTTGCATGCGCTATGCCTCACAGCGACATGCCCCCCGTGCCTGGCCTTCAGCAATTCAGACCTCAAATTACGCGCAACAAACCTGGGAACCCAAGCGGCCTTCACGTGCCTCTGCTCTCGCGATCATCGTTGACCTGTCGCACAGGCGCCATGCCGAGCGTCGTGGCGGGGCTCGTGCGCTGCCCCGTGGTGGCAGTGCCCACCAGTGTCGGCTACGGCGCGGCGTTCGGCGGCGTCGCGCCGCTGCTGACGATGCTCAACGCATGCGCCCCCGGCGTCGCTGTTGTCAACATCGACAACGGCTTTGGCGCCGCCGCGATGGCCGTCAAGATACTGCGCATGCGCCACGCCGCGCCGCCGGAGGAGGAGCCCTGAGGCTGTTTAAAAAATCATTTGCGACGGCAGCTTTGGCGCCGCCATTACAGCCGTCATATTGTGCTGTGTGTGCGGCTCGAGGTGCCAGCCACATGATAAGCCATGAGGCCGTCTTCACCTCACTGTCATTTTGAGGCGGGAGACGGGGCGTCATGCAGCGCATGTGCTTCGTGAGGGGCGCGCTGCGCTGTGCGCATGATCGTTGTGACAGGGGCTGTGCTGTGCTGCAGTAGGCGCATGGTGTCGCACGTTCAGGTCCAGCAGCGGCGCCTGAGAGTTGCCGGGGTTTAAGCTTCCAGTGCGCTTCATGTGTGCCTCTCCTGGTTTGGCAGCAACACTTCAGAGCATTTGTAATTTTATACATCACTGGTTTCGAGCGGCCGCGTTCCCTGTGGCTGTGCATCTGTTGGACTTGATGATCGCTGCTTCATTTGTGTGCACACTAAACTGAGCGCCCCCCTTTTATAACACGAAGCATCATGAGACCTTTTACAGTCCAGAGTCATCCTTGATCGTATGGTGGTGCTCTATAGGCGCTGGCATGCACTTCAGTACCACACGGTGTCAGCTGCCATTGTGCTCATGTCGACCTGGTTACCAGCAGTAAGTAGAAATCTACAAGACAAGAATTGATGTGCACCACAAAAAGCAGATTTCTGCTCCTGCAGCAATCAGGGTGTGTTGTCTGCACACCGCGCACAGTCCACCATGCAATGGCAGAGCAAGCCTCCTACAGAGTAATCGGTTCCAGCAAAGCAGATGACTACACACACGCGCGCGCACGCACACGCACCACCACTTGACATTTACAGCATGTACACGTACACCATGCGATTCGCCGGCCTGGAAGGCAGGGAGCGGTGCACTGCCGGCAGCACCGCTCAACCCACTACACATCCTCTCCAACAAGCGTGTCCCGAAGCGACGGCGTCGGCAGTTGCCTCCTCAGCACGTCAGCGACCAGCGTCAGATCTCCGCCGGCGCCGACGACCAGGCGCGGCGGCCCGGACACTGCAGGCGCTGCCGCTGCCGCCGCCGCCGCCGCCGCTGTCGCCTCCTGAACCACCTCCATCGCGTCACTGCCTCCCTGCGGTGCTGCAGCACTCGGCGGCACAGCCGCTGCTGCTGGCACCGCCGTCGCGGCAGCAACCCCTGCAAACACCTGCGACGCCGCCGCTGCCGCCGCTGGTAACGTGCCTGTAACTGCCTGGCCAGCAGCAGCTCCCGCCGGTGGCACTGCCTGAGCCGCTGCGGGCGCTGGCTGCTGCTGCGCAGCTGCAGGGTGGCCGGCGTGCGCCGCCGCCGCCGCAGGCGGGCGCGGACCGGCGATGGCCTCCGCGAGCTCAGGCGCGATGTTGAGCTCAGCGCTCAGTCGCCACAGCAGCGCGCGCTGCCGCGGCGTGAAGTCGGCGGCACTCTCGGGGTTCGCCGCCGCCGCCTCCGCGCCGCCGCTGCCGCCCGCGCTGCTGCTGGCGGAGGCTGGCGGGGCGCGAGAGAAGCGCGTGACCGGCGCCAGCGTCGCGGCAAGCGCAAAGAACGCCTTGTGCTCTGAGGCGACGCGCGGGAGGGGAACAGAGGCGATCGTGCAGACAGGGGAGAAAAGGCATGCGATCCAGGTTTAGAGCGGCGGAATGCAGAGCACGTCACAAGTGGTGCGCATGTGCTTGCTGGTCACGCGCAGTGCCACTACCAGGTGTGCCAGTCATCTTGATCGTGGGACCATCAATGGCCGAGATCGCACGGAATAAAACGTCACTGCCTGTACATCCACCAGCGCTGATTCGTACATGGGGGCTGCAGGGCTGACTGGAGCACTACAAGGGGAGCGTGATTCACGTCTTCGTGAGCCGAAGCTGGGCCAGACCACAGCAGCCGTGACTGTCATCGCCAAGCAAAACGAGGGGCTGTAGGTGAGCCACACAGTCGCGCAGCAGGCTGGGCAGGGCTGCCCTACATGAGAGCCACGGTGACTGGCGTCATTTGCCATGACTCGAATGCAACGCTGTCTGAGGTGCCAGGAGGCACATAAAACCATGCAGTAACAGTGTGCTCCGCTGCAAGGTGGTACTTGCGCGCGTGCTGCCTCTGCTACTTCTCTGTATTGTGCACGTGCTTTGATGTGCTGATGGCTGTTGACAAAAGTCAGCGTTTGCTGTGGATGAGGCTTGTTGCCAACAACGAGGTCAATAGTGGCAAATCTCCGAAATTGACAATAGCATTCTCGACCTGGTTTCATGTAATTGCCGCTGCTTTGAGTTGATGCTGACTATCCAACCAGTGATTAATGTGCCTGAGCAGCAAAGCTGTCTTGTTCCTCGGCGTGGCAACCTGCCAGAAGCTGAGCAGGTGGGCAGGAAAGGCGCCATGTTGGAAGTCATATGCGGTGCTGATGTGTGATGCTCCACCGTCTCATAACTCCTACTCGATAGGGCATGCGGCAGACTGCTTTCGTCGTCCGAGGCTGTCTGCTGGCAGGTGGACCTCTACTGGCGGACAACTTCAGGCCAACTCACCCTGTCTAGCGACATGCCAAGGCCGCTTTTTGCCAATGACAAGCTGCTGCTCCTGCCCAACGCCAGATTTGCCCTGAAGCGAAAACAGGCACAAAGCAGCAAGGCAACAAAGGTGAGCAACCAGCGCCAGGTTGAAAAACGTTGCCTGATCTCAAAAGCAATGCCGTACCTTTGCTGCACGAAAAGCAGCGACTTTCTTCTTGGCAGGCGGCCTTCCTCTCTGCTTCGGTTTATCTGCCATGTTGATTGGATCGTCAAGTAAGCTGTGAAGTGACAACGGTGATTTCGCCCACAACTTCAACTTCTGGATGGAGAGGCATGTCAACAAGCTGGTACGTGTGTTGTCCTGATTTGCAATATTGTCAATGTTGCAAAGATGCTGGCCAGGTGCAAAACATCATTGACGGAATGCGTATTAGACGCATGTCAATCACATTATTGTATATACACTTTACACATGTCATAATGTGACATATGTTCCATGTTCGGAGTGCCTGCGTGGATGCAAGGGGGGTTGGGGAAACGGGGGGATCATTCAGGGGTTTGGTGTTTGAGGGCTCTTGCTGCCCTCCTGCTGATCTGCAAGCTTGCAAAGATGGCTTTGCAGTTGCAACAAGCAGCTGTGTGGTGATCATCGATGCGTGTGCGGTGGCGCGTGGTGTTGCGCGCTCAACTGCAGAGCAGACTCTCAGGAGCCACAGTGGGTGTTTGCTGTCCTCGCGTCACCGTGTCACCCAGTTGTAACATGCTAGAGGATTAACAAGTGCACGCTTGACATACTCCATATGTCATGTGGCCAACTAATGCTGGCAGGCAACAGACAAGAGCAGACCGCACCACCAAGTGTCTCCATTATGTATGCTAAAGCATACTAATAGAGTGAGTGCAAGCAGGGGCCAGGTGCCCTGTTGACACCATCATAGCAGGTGCTATCTTTTCTTCAAGGTGACAAGTTGTGTAAGCTCATTGCAATGGTGTAGCATGGCAAGCGTGCACACCGCACTACAGGTATGGACTGTATGGTATACCGTGCGGCTAGGGCTACTGTCAAGCAAATGCAAGTAGCAGGCATCCCGCTCCGCTTGGTGTGATCTGTGATGAACTCGTGGTCATGCACTTCAAAGGGCTTGTTCTCCACAATGATTGGATCATGCCAAGCATTGACGTAACCATGGCAGCATGCGTGAGCCAGTTGCAGATACTTCGAAGAGCATTAAACTCATTGCATTTCAGCCACCACCGCAATGCCAACATTTCTCTGTGGCAAACTACTCACGTGCTTGCAGCGGTAGTGATACTTGCAACATTGCTCCCTATCGCTCCTGCCGCTGAATCAACAACTACTGTGTATTACTTACTTGCCTTTTACCGCTAGCGCCACATGTGCGTTCTGGGGTACAAATCTACATCTGTACAGAGTGCACACTTTGTGATCGTCGTCATAAAGTGGAAATAATCATTCAGGGTAATCATGTCTGTCCACGCATTGCCAGCGCTGACGACTGATTGCTGCCTATAGACGTGTGCCTCGCTGTCACACAGCAGCATCTAGGTCCGGAACAAGCCAATCAAGATGTGAGAACTCACGCACGCCCGCCGCATGGAATCTCTCCACGTTTCCCCGACACTGATAGGCCAGCTCCTGCGCAGCGTCCATGGCGGCCGAGATGGTCAAATCGTGGGCCAGGTGCTGTCGCATGGTCCCGATGAGCAGCGCGCAGGCATCCAGCTCGCCCAGCCTTGTCTTGTTGTCCGCGCAATCTGCGAGGATGGACGTCACGCTCCAGCACTGCTGCACCACGGCAGGGTCGCCAGAGTGTCGACGCAGGGCGTCTATGATGCAGCCGCTCAGAGAAGCTCCCAGCGCCGAGAGGGTCGCGTCATTGTACTGCATCTTCCACCCCATGATCGTCAGCGTCCACAAGCAAGCCCGTATGATGCGCGCATCGGCGTAGTGCTGTTGCAAGATTTTGCCTGCGAGCGTCCACACCTCGAGGGTGTTTATTCTGGACACGTGACAGCTGATTGGTCGACCAGCGAGGGTCGCCGCTGCAAGCCAGCCCTGGTGCTGTAGTTCGGCATTTGAACGGTGCAGGGTTAATAAATTCAACAGCTGAACCCAGGCCCCAGCAGCGAGGAACTCGTAGACAGTTGTCTGGCTCTCTACATTTGTCACCGCTTGCCATCCCTGTGCCTGGACGAACGGATCGCTGTTGTGTTGCCGCAGCAGGCTCAGCACGCGCTCAGGGGGAGTGTCACTGCTACGCAGCTCGTCAATTTCTGCTTGCGTGGCGTTGGGCGATAGCATGTCGATGGTTCTCTCACCACAAAACTTCAAGCCTCTAGTTGAAGTTGCATGGGGTCCGATACATACCCTCGTGAGGCTGTGGCTCGGCTGTGTGTAGGCAGTTCCTCTCCCCCGTAGCGCAACCATGAGCAAGCTGCAAAGCGACATCCTGAGCCAGGCGGTGGAGGACCTTATGGCGTTCTCCAGCGGCAAGTCCATCACCAAGGATGGTGAGGAGGTCAAGGGGAAGAAGCGCAAGTTCACGGAGTCCGTGGAGCTGCAGGTACGCAACCTTCATCAGCTTCATGACAGGAGCTATCCTCATCACTTTACATGTCAGACAAGCATTCTGCAGTAACATGTGGGATTCACACCAATGACGCCGCTGATGCACTTCCGGAGGGGGTGCAAAGCGCTGTGACCGTGAAGTAATCGCTTTTTGTGATTACGAGCTATACACGACACGCCCTTTCCAGGAAGCGCCCCAAAAAACTCCTTCATGGTATTGCGCTGACAGTACACGCGTCTGGACTCACGGTTTGCACGTATTCAGATCAAAGCTCACGACAGGATCCAGTCGAAGCTCTAGGGGTGGTACTTGGCTTGGCTTCATCTTCCAGAGCAGGAGAGTCCTGCTCTGGATAGGAAATTGTGTTGTCGCTGTTACCTGCAGTCGTGTATCTGGCAGTGCTGTTGTGTGCGTCTATCCCAGTCGGGCTGCACCCGGTGGCAGACGCATTACTTCGATGATCAAAAGTCTGCCATCTGGCGACCAATGGGTGTTCAGCAGGAGGTGCTGCTGTACCAGCTACACCCACCGTGTACCTATTGCGGTCTTGATGTCGCTCAGGGTTCACAGCAACACACCACCCGCATCATCACTATGTTTTGATCATATCTCTGGCACTCTACATGTGACATACATACAGCTCAAAGACCAATCATCACTCGAGCTGAGTGTGCGGCAGTGGCAGACTTCGCAGTTGCTTTGCCTGCCACGTTGATACCCAACTTCGTGAGTTCCTGGCCGCGGCGGTGCTGTGCGCCTGCCAGCCGGAGGCGGGCACATGAAACTGCTGGCGCGCATGTTTCATGATAATGATGCTAGAGTTTTTGTCCTCTAACCTCACGTCGTACATACAAGACTGTCAGTGATCGTCAGCGGTGATGCAGAAAGCAAGACACTGTGGAAGACAGTGCAAAGACTTGCCACTGCGCAAATGCAAGAACTCGCTCCTCTGCATGGTCATTTATTACTGGAGTAGTTGCTTAGACGTAGTGCCAGAACTGAATGTGATGGCATGTGTGTATCATGCAAGGTTTAATAGCACTCTCCCTTGGCTATGCAATCTAGCGCATTTGAACTGTTATGCAAGTAGAACAGTATGCAATGCTTGCGCCCCAGAGAGTTCGGGACATCCTAATGCTTGCGCCCCAGATAGCCCGGGACATCCTAGGTGACTGTTGAAGTTCCTCAGTTGAAGTTGAAGTCCTACAATCGAGGTTCCCGGCCAGCAGCTGCAGAAAGTGCCACTCTGTTTGCCCCACGCACGCTACGGTCGAGCTGCAAGAGGCTGCCGCGTTGCTGGTGTGTAAGTGCAGAGGCCTGCCCACGAGCTCGTCGCTGGGACAAATGCAGAGGCAGTGAATGAGTCACAACAGTGTCAAGTCGAAACGCCCAAAAGAAGTCAGCGCGCTTTTGCATTGCTGGCGCACAGTGCCGCAGAAGCTGCAAAGTCGGCCACCTGTGTGCGCCTGCTGCTGCATGACGTCATCAGTGACATTTCTCACCCCCTCGAGACTGTGCGCATGGTGTCAGCGCAGCTATGCTCAGCACTGTCGCTTCTGTCAGATGGGCTTAAACCCAACTTTGCCGCACACATCAGAAGACGTACTGCAAACCGTTATCAGCGCCACTGATCATACTCACTGATCCCCCAAAATGTTCTTCACCTGCACGCGAAAGTGCCGTGACGTGAGTGCCTACACCAGCAGGGTGCACTCTTGCACTCGCAGGAGTCAACGTCAGATGCCGCGTCAGCTTGATTGGGTGTTGTGGCGCATGTGCTTGCGTGCATGTGCTCTTTGCGAAGGACACGTAACAGTGAGCTGCAAAAAAGGCCGCTCAGCAAAACGCGCAAACGCACACCTACACTCCCTTCAGACCCCTTCAGGCCCCTTGTTGTCTCCAGAGCAGCGCACTGGCCTTTGCTGCTGCTCTCGGGCCGACGTTGATGTGAGCGCTGCCACCTTGTGCCGCACGCATTGGATGCACGCATCGCCGCTGCATGGGGAGGTTATGTCGGTTCGTGAGTGATACATCCGTGCGTGCAGCGCTTCTCAGACGATGACCACGCACCTTCCGCACATGGCTTCTCAACGACCGATCCCCCACCACCCACCCTCGCCTCGCCAGCGTCCATTGCCTCATCACGGCGCTCCTTTCACTAATTCACTCGTGAATGATTCACTCATGAATGATTCGCCCATGAATGATCGAACTGCGCAGGTCTCCCTGAAGAACTACGACCCCCAGCGCGACAAGCGTTTCTCCGGCACCTTCAAGCTGCCCACCGTGCCGCGCCCCAACCTCAAGATCTGCATGCTCGGCAACGCCGTGCACTGCGAGAAGGTGAGCGAGCGGCGCTGAGCGCTGCTGCCCCGGCGCCATGCCAACCCAGTCCCGCCCCACCGGGCGTGGTCGCGCGCATGCGTCAGTAGTGGAGAACGCTGGGACTGCCGCCTCGGCAGCCAGCAGCCACTTTGCACGCATGCACGCATCTGGCGCAGAGCGCCTGCTGTCGCTTGACTCGTGGCGACAATGGCAGTAATGGCAGTGGACTGAGACTACCTGCTCGGTTGGCAGCGGCGGCACTGCAGCGCAGCATGGGCACAGCATGCTTCGCGACGCACGCCTCGTGCCGTGAGCGTCTGCAGCGCTGGCTGTTGAGCGCTGCTCTGTGGTGCGTGCGTCCTGCTTGTGCTCGGTCGTGCCGTCACGAGGCAGTGCCGTCTTCGCGCGCAGCGCAGGCGGCGGTTGCGGCAGGGTGCTTTACTGCAATCGGCAAGCAGTCCCAAGTGGTCACCACGCAGTGGTCGCTGCGCGTACATCGTAGCACACAGAAGCCACCTGCTGGTGCGGCCATGTTATTTGATGCGTTCAGGTTACGTGGCCCTTACCCTCATCCATACGCCAGGAGCGCTGTTTGCAATGGCGGGTTTCTCCCGCATAGGCACCCAGGAAAGCGCACGCCCATTGTCAGCGTCATGCACCTGCAACGTGCGCCGCAGCTTCAAAGGCGCGTAGCGCTCCAGACTTGCGCATTTTGCGCGCCCCTGTAGGGTTGCGGTGACATTTAAGCTGAAGTCGTTGCGGAGCGCTGCTTGCTTCGAAACGCACCGCGCTGTCCGTCGCTCAGCGACCCCCCGCTGCCCCCCCCCCCCCCCCCCTTCTCCCCCCACGCGCACCGCAGGCCGAGGCCCTGGGTATGGACAAGATGTCCGTGGAGGACCTCAAGAAGTTCAACAAGAACAAGAAGATCATCAAGAAGTTCGCCAAGAAGTACGACGCGTTCCTGGCCTCGGACACGCTCATCAAGCAGATCCCGCGTCTGCTCGGCCCCGGCCTGACCAAGGCCGGCAAGTTCCCCACGCTCGTCGCCGCGACGGACGACATCCAGGAGAAGGCTGACACCGTGCGCGCCACCATCAAGTTCCAGGTGCGTGAGCGCGCGCACCCATGTTTCTGCAGAGTCTGGTAGTATGCGGCTGCGTTTCGCTTTTCGCTGTCTTCAGCAAGTTTCAGGTGCGCGCGCGAATTTTGCAGAGATTGGTAGCGTTTGGGTGCGCTCGCTCTTGTTGCTGTCTGCTGGCACTTGGGAGCGTGAGGCGCGTGAGCGTGCGCGCCTGCAATTTCTGAGCATTGTTTGATGCTGTTTGGGTGCGCTTGCTTTTCGCCGTGCTCCGGCACTTGGGAGCGCGCTGGTGGAGATGGTGTGGGGTGGCGCTGAAAAAGCGCTGCCCAGGCACGCTTCCAGGCACGCGCTCTCGTGGTGTCAGCATCGTCTGGTGCCGTGTGCGGGTACATTAATCCGCGATGCTGTGGCTTGTTGAGAGGGCAAGTAGAAGTAGCAGGGGGGCCCTGGTGCTGGCCGTGGGGCGTTGTGCAAAAATGGCAGCGATGCGCGTCGGCAGAGGCATGGGGCATGCATATGCTTCAAGGCCGATGCGCGCGGCATAAAAACTTGCGTGATCACAGGGCGGGTGGTACTGTTCGACTACTGCGTCGGCTCTGAGCACGTTTGCATCGTCCCTCAACCAAGCTGCGACAGCTTGTACAGTGCTCCGACACTTGTGATCGCCTGTGGTCTACCGCCAAAGCCACATCCGCCTGACCGCCCCCCCCCCCTCCCCCCCCTCGCGAGCGCAGATGAAGAAGGTGATGTGCCTGAGCGTCGCCGTGGCCAACGTGGAGCAGACCAAGGACGAGATCGTGCTCAACGTGCAGCTCGCCGCCAACTTCCTCGCGTCGCTGCTCAAGAAGAACTGGCAGAACATCGCCTCCATGTACATCAAGTCCACCATGGGCCCCCCCCAGCAGATCTACTTCTAGGCGCCCCGCCGCCGCCGCTCTTGCACCAGCGCACGCGCGCGCCGCCGCCGTTGCCAGCATCGCACTGGTGGCGAACGCGGCGCTCGCGGCGTTGGGAGCCGAGCATCTTGCTGCCAGACTGCCGGGACCGGGGAGTGAGGAACTAAGCTTTCTCGGAAGCGCAGACGCGCGCAAGCGAAATGAGAGGGTTTGTCACCCCGTGAGGGATGATGTGTCGGTGTCTCTGTCGCCACACTGCTGTTGTAGCACGGGTGTTCCGCTTCGTGTGCATGTATGGGTCCTTTGGGGGCTTGTTGCAAACGTGCACTTTGCAGTGTGTGTGTATGCTGCTGCATGAGGTGGTGTTGCGAGTGCTGCCGCAATCAAGTCTTCAGCCAAGTGCGCGTTGCTTGCATCGCATGCGTGCATTCACAGTGCTCAGCCAGGTGACGCCGCGCAAGATCACTTGCATCCAGCCGCACAGCAGTTCACATGACACACCGCATGGATCCTGCAAGGCTCGCCAAGCGGAGCTGAGTGCGCATCGCTGCTGCAGCATTGACTGAGCACTGGCACGGCCTAATGTCGGGGGGTCGCGCCCCCTGCGGCATGAAAGGGAGTCCAGGGGCACGTTCTCACAACTACAAACTGGCAAGCTAACAGCAGGTGACAATCCACTTTTGAAAAGGTATACTTGGTTGCAGGTACCAAGCAGGGACGTATCACCTCTGCGATCCAAGGCGGCGCTCGTAGAAATTGCACCCCCCCCCATGACATCCTGCTCTCTGTGCACAGTCAGCTGTGCTCAATGTCCTTCCCTGCGAGAGTTAGCGCACCGGCAAGATGCATGTCATACATGTCACTGGCAGGGCCCTGCCGCCCGTGAGCATCAGGATGTTGAAGTATATTAAGCCCTGAGCAAGAATTAATAAAAAGTGTAGTAAGTGTTACTGAGGTGCGGGTGTCTGGCAAGCATTTGGTGGCAGCAGAGACACAACTGTCATGCACCGACGAGCATACATAAACCACATAGATATTTGCGCAGAGGGCAAGCGGCACAAAGCAGCAGCGGTTGCAGCTCCGCTGCCGCGCACCAGCGCCGCTCACAAACGGCGTACTGACCACACGTGACCGTATGCACCGTGCCTGAGGCCGGTGTCCCCGCTTAAGCACTTCAGAGATGCGCCATTGCAGCACCGAGCGCTGTCATTGTTACACAGCCGAGGCACAGCTGCAGCTGCAGCAGCGCGCGGCGCGCGCCCGCACGCGTACTTCAACTTCAACATCAGCCCGCGCGCACGCGCCCCGAGCGCGCCGCCGCGCGCCGCTCGACGCGCATGCGCTCGAGGTTCTGCTGCGCCTCGAGCTCCATCTTGACGTTCTGGTAGCGCTGCAGGAGGCGCTCGAGGTCGCCCTGGCGCTGCTTCTTCTGCTCCTCGCGCCCCATCTGGACGCGCTTCAGCAGCGCCTGCATCTCCGTGGCCTTGCCCTGCTTGAACTGCGCATCGCGCGCGCGTGCGAGAGAGAGAGAGAGAGAGAGAGATGCAGCGGAGAGCGGCCGCGTCAGCCGAGACGGTCGCGCAGAATGGTGCATGACGCGTTGTCGGCATGTATGGTGCCTGCGCTGTGTTCACCACGTCGGGAGGTTGAGGCACGTGCGGGGGTCGTGTGCATGCAAGCACGACGATACACAGCATACGACAAGACGGTGGTGTGCTGACCCAGTGTTGAGCTTGCAAAGCTTGCGTGAACGCCTTGCAATTTGCATCAGGGGCTTGGCCTCGGTCTCATAGCACACTTCTTTTTGCAAAGATTTGCTTCAAGCGGCTATACCCTACCGCACTCCTTTCTGCACAGATTTGCTCAACCGGCACAGTTTGGCAATGCAGCAACAAGTGTAAGTGTATACATCAACGTGCTGAGAGCACCAGTGTGCGAGCGCGCTTGAGCAGCGCGCACCTTCTGCTCGCGCTGCAGCATCTCCCCCTGCCGCTTGGTGCGCCAGCGCTCCAGCTCCCACGCCTCCAGCGCGTCGCTCTTGAGCTTCATGCGGTGCGCCTCCGCGTAGTCCTTGGCGCGCGCCAGGTGCTCCTGCGCCGTCAGCGAGCAAGCAACGGCGATCGTGAGGCTTGGGGGGCAGGCACCCCACACCGGGCCTCTTGTCTATCGCGCCAGGTCCGTCGCGCGCGTGCGCACGCGGGCGAGCGAGCGAGGGCGGTCGTGAGGCTTGAGGGGCAGGCACTTCACACCGGGCTTCTGATATATCAGTGCGGCTCAGGGGGGGCTCGTGGTGCCGGGGCTCTGCGCCCGTCGCGCGCGCGCATGAGAGAGAGCAGTCGAGGGCGATCGTGAGGCTTGGGGGGCAGGCACTTCACACCGGACTTCTGATGTATCGCGCCAGGTGCGCCTGCGCCGTCGCGCGCGCGCGCGCGCGCGAGCGAGCGAGCGAGGGCGGTCGTGAGGCTTGGGGGGCAGGCACTTCACACCGGACTTCTGATGTGGCGCGCCAGGTGCGCCTGCGCCGTCACACACGCGAGCGAGCGGTTGAAGGGCGATCGTGAGGCTCGGGGGGGGGGGGCACTTCACACTGGGCTGCTGATATATCAGTGAGGCTCAGTGGGACATACGCTTCACACTGGGCTTCTGATTTATCAGTGAGGCTCGGGGGGGCACGTGGTGCCGGGGCTGTGATTGCCAGAGAGACTCAGAAAGGCAACTTAGGCTTGGAGTCAGATTCGTCACCATGCCAGGCTGTCGTGATTACGGAGACGCGTCACGCTGTATTGACTGCACCCGCGCGTGTAGTGCGAGCAGTGGCACGTCTGCTGCTGCGGCAGGCCCAGCAGTTGCGATGCAACGGTAGCGCTGTGATTGGGTCCATGCACCAGTGCGCTCGCTCGGCGGCGAGACGGACGTTGCAGAGCACACGCTGCGGTACGTTGACGACGTATCGGCACTGCCGCTTCCTCACAATCCCCACTTGACGGAAGGACACAGCAATGTAGGCTGGAGGGTGGATTGACTGCAGTGCGGCTCATAGTCTCCTCCTCCTCGGACAGCGGTAAGGCTCTTACTGCAGCGCCGCCGTCTTCCAGTGCTTTGACTGTGTAGGTGCAGTGCGGCGGGCTCTATGGATCGAGCTGCATTTGCTGAGCGAATGAACATGCTGTGCACAGTGTTACAGTGCGCGTTGCTACGCCAGAGCATGAGTCAAAGGCGTGAGTACTTGGGGCGCGACTGCGTCGTGAGCAGGCGCTGCTGGTACTCGCGCAGCTCCTCCCCGTGACACAGTGACACTGATCGTCAGTTGACATGGAATCATATGGCCCATACCCCTACCTCTAGACTGAGTCGTTAGCCAATGCCAGGCAAGTACTTTCGACTTGTGCGCTGAGTTTCACGTCGATCGCACGCGCCTGTATTCGCCGCAGGTCGAGCAGCTCGCGCGAGTACTTGGGGCGCGACTGCGTCGTGAGCAGGCGCTGCTGCTACTCACACAGCTCCTCCTCGTGACACGGTGACATTGATCGTTAGCTGACATGGCATCATATGGTCCACACCCCTACCTCTAGATTGATTTGCAAGCCAATGCCAAGGAAGTTCTTTCGACTTGTGCGCTGAGTTTCACGTCGATCGCACGCGCCTGTATTCGCCGCAGGTCGAGCAGCTCGCGCGAGTACTTGGGGCGCGACTGCGTCGTGAGCAGGCGCTGCTGGTACTCGCGCAGCTCCTCCTCGTGCCGCTCCAGCATGGCCGCCACCATCTCCTCCGCGCGCGCCTCGTAGTCCGACATTTTGCGGTCCCACACCATGTTGAACTGCGCAGGCGGGGAACCGGGGGGTCAACAGGAGCGGGGGCTGCTCTATGGGGGCATCGCTGTAGACTGGGCGTAATTTCTACTTTGCGCGGGCACATATCACGACAGCGTCGCCACGTCTGTGGGGTGCCTGCATTGCAAAGTGCTGAGCACACATTCAAGACATCCTTGTACATGTGTGCTGGCCAAGTGTTGGAAGCTGCCACGTGACCCGATCTCTACGCGTTTTGAGTGTATTATAAGCCATAGACACGTCTCAAGCAATGAAGCGGCACCATTCACAGCGCTGTTGATGGCTGGCTGCGCGCACGTGTTGCTCGTGCATCGTGGACTGCCGGGGACGCTGTGTCCACAGCTTGTCTACAGCTTGTTTATTCGACAGCATCACACTGTGATGCCAAACATTTACCTGCTGAAACTCCAGCATGTGGGCCTCTTCGACTCCTAGCCGCTCAGCGATCTGTCTGCTTCTCATGGCCTCTTTTCGCCTATTTTCCTCATGCAGCTTGAGCTCGTCCAGTCTGTTTTTGGCTATTTCTGCCTCTACATATTTGCCCTGCCTCTCGCAATTGCGCCTGTGCTCCTCCAGGATTTCCAAGAAGTCCTGCACCGCGGAGTCCTCATTGGTGGGCTCCATGCGGGTCGCCCGTTGTGGCCCTGACAGGCCTCAGCTCCAGACCTTGCAGCCTGGTCAGTTTCCCTTACGCTGTCAGGATGATAACTGCTCGTCACGCGCGCGACAGTCTCAGGTGGCGATGCCGATCAGCTCTTGCAATTCGTTAGCATCATCGCTATTTCTCTCCGCATGCGTCAAAGTGGCGAGAGAACCCCCCACCTTCTTTTCTTGCCCCGGCGGTTACGAACCAAATTCAAAGTGACGCACCCCCTGGGTCGCTGTGTGTTGTGATGTTGAGATATACCAGACGTACCATCTAGTTTCGACACAGAGCACAGCGCCAGTACCCCGCAAGACCGCCTGATTAGCAACGAGTATTGGGCTCAACACCCTGTTATTACGACTTCGTTGCAAATTTGAAATTGTACATGCAGACCGCTGAGGAAGCAACTACTTGTGCCTGTCCTCTTCGCGCATTGGTAGAGAAGCAGGGCTTCGCCGTCTTGGACGGCGGCTTGGCAACAGAGCTGGAGGCACTGGGTGCAGATCTTACAAGCAAGCTTTGGAGCGCCACGAAACTGCTTGACGATCCTCATCTTATCAAGGCTGTACACAGGAGCTACTATGAAGCGGGTGCAGATGTGGCCATCACCTGTAGCTATCAGGCGTCATTTCAAGGATTCGCATCTATTGGGGTGAGTGATGGTGCAGGCACAGCTTCTTTGCTTGCATTCAGTGAATGTCGCCTTGGTCCTACCCCGCAACCCATCATACTTTGGCACAGAATCGCCACAGCCACATGCTGCTCATTTGGCAAGCATGGGATGTCCGACCAGATGCAGTTACAGGTCGAAATCAATGTACTGCCACTTTCTGTAAGCGACTGCCGCCCGCAGTGAAGACCTCAGTGTACTGTCAATCTGACGGGTCGCCCAGCAGCCAGACCTACAACGCAAAAGTGTCAGTGCAGCTGGTGTTTTCATCGCCGCCATATTCCATGCAGCCGCGCCACTGCACAGAACGGCCATGCTCCCCCGCACTCCATGCACCGCACCTGGGCAACAGACATCATTGCTCAGCAAACGCCCCTCATCCGCAGGTCGACGAGACGCGCGCGACAGAGCTCCTGCAGCTCAGCGTCCGCATGGCCGCCGAAGCCCGGGACGAGTTCTGGTCCGATCACCAGCGATTGACACCGGCCACCACCACCGCCAGCGACAGCTGCGGCACCGCTCCACTCCCCTGCCGCCGCCGCCGGCTCCGGCCACTCGTGGCGGCGAGCGTCGGCAGCTATGGGGCGTTCCTGGCGGATGGCTCGGAGTACAAGGGCAACTACGGGATGACGATCGAGCAGCTGATGGACTGGCACAGGCCGCGGCTGCGCGCGCTCGCGGCCACCGGCGCGGACCTCGTCGCGTGCGAGACGGTGCCGTGCCTCGCGGAGGCGCGCGCGCTGGTGCTGCTGCTTAATGAAGACGAGTTGTGCGGCAGCGGCGGCGGCGCCAGCGCCGGCGGCAGCGGCAGCGGCAGCGGCGGCAGCGGCACCGCGTGTTATTCCTGTCTGTACGCCTGGATCAGCGTCTCGTGCGCCGACGGCGCGCACCTGGCGAGTGGCGAAGCTCTCGCGGAGCTGGCGCCCGCCGTCGCGGCCGCCGACGCCGGCGGACGTGTCGCAGCGCTCGGCGTCAACTGCACGGCGCCGCGGCACGCCGAGGCGGCCGTGCGCGCGCTGCGCGCCGCCGTTGCGGCGCTCGCTGAGCCGCTGCCACAACCGCAGCAGCAGCAGCAGCGGCAGCAGCAGCAGCAGCGGCGGCAGCGGCTCGTCATTGCGTACCCGAACGCGGGCGAGCAGTGGGACGCCGCGGCGCGCGCGTGGGTGGAGGGCACGGGCGAAGCGCATCGCTTTGGGGAGCTGGCAGCGCGGTGGCACGCGGCGGGCGCGGCGGCAGTGGGCGGGTGCTGCCGCGTGGGCCCGGACGCGGTGGCCGCCGTGCGCGCTGCGCTCGAGCAGCAGCACGGCTGCGGTGACGACTCTGACTAGTGAGTGATGGACGTGGGTCTTGGCAGCAGCGGCGGCGGCGGAAGTCTGCACAGCTGCGGAGGGAGACAGCGCCGCTGAGGCAAAAGCTGCCGGTGCTGCGGAGCGCTGCCGTGAGGGCAGCGCTCAGGGAGGCGGCTGGAGGAACCTGAGCATCTGCATCTGCCTTGGCTGCTCGGTGTCTTGGTGCACATCGCCATTTTATGTGGTTCGTACATTTGCCAGGCGTTCGGCCGCGCTCGATGCTGGGATTCAGTGGTGTCACCTGACGCCGTATCATATGGCGATGCCCTCCAAACCTCAAGGAGGCTTGTGCGGCAATGGCCAGACTTTTTCGATGTGGTTTAGGAACAAGAGGACCTGCTTGTGGCGCCCCATCTTGAGGGGCAGCGAAAGCAATGCAACTTGTGTCCCTCACAATGCCATGGTGCGTACCGCGCTGTGCTGAAGACAGCAGTGCAAAATGGCAGTGCATCAGCCAGCGGATGCAGCTGGCAAAGTAC
Source organism: Tribonema minus (assembly GCA_017506865.1). Lineage (NCBI taxonomy): Eukaryota > Xanthophyceae > Tribonematales > Tribonemataceae > Tribonema > Tribonema minus. Next base: position 415,385 of record JAFCMP010000037.1, read on the forward strand.
AAATCAAGAAAGAAACTCGCAGACATCCTATCTGAGCATCAATTGTCATCTGTTATCATCTGGTGCCATGCCGTGCCGACCGTCTGACAGTCGTGCGCGGTTACCCTTTCCTGCATCTGCTCTGGCCCTTGCGACGACGGTACGAACGGCGCGCCGCTGCCTTGCGACGACTTGTGAGCGCGCGCACAACCCTCTGGCTGTGCGCGCATGCCGCTCACAACTGTGTGGATGCAGCGCCAACGCATGCACACAACGCTCAATGGCACGTCACAGGCCGTTGCTTGTGTCGGCCGCGCCCGGCATGGCAGGCATGTGCGCAGGCGCCCACCAAATAGGCAGATGGGTGTCGCCTGATGTGCGGACCAGAAGCTTGGCCGGCGGGCAAGGGACCGCTGCTGTCGCTGGCGCTGCCGCCGCTGCTGCTGCCCTATTTGCTGTCTCAGCATGTGCTGCAATGCCGCTTGTGACCGTTGCCGCGTCGCGTGCCTTGATGGTGGGCGGCAGGCAATCTGGCAGGTGCCGTTGAGAGTTGATTCAATGGCGGCGCGGTGCACTATGCGGTGGCGCCATGTAAACGCGAATGCGCACGGCAGCGTTGCGTGCAGCACCGGCGCTGTCATGTGTGCAAGCACGAGGCTTCGTCCCCATGCTGTCTGAATCACAAGCTCAGTTGACCGCTCCGCGCAGAATCGTGTCAGGCATACAGGCGCGCGCGCTGCGCACGCTGCCTCCTCCCCCCCCCCCCCGGCGCGCCCGGCCGAGCCACCGCACTACATGCGTTGCCGCCTATTCAGGGGAAGTAGCGCGGCAAGAACATGGATGCGCAGGCGCCCCAGCCGCGGCCCAGCCTGCGGCCGCGTGAGGAACAGCCGGCGAGGGAGAGTGCAATGAGTGAAGGAGGCACAGCCACTGTGAGTGAGTGCGGCAGAGCAGGAGCGCGAATGCGCGACAACAGCCCCGCACCAAATCGCCTTGCATCAAGGAGATCCATGCACATTTTTGCTCAACCAGCGGTCAGTGCTTAGCAGGTAATCGTGGTGGGCACGAGAGATGCAGCAGTTCACGGGCGACTCAACTGGCTCCATCCCTACAGCGAGTGGCCCAGGTATATGCACAACAACGTTTTCCACCCGATACGCAGCACGAGCCCCCCCCCCCCCCCCCCCCCCCCCCCCCTCACCCAGTGCTCAACGACACCATACAGCAACACAGCGCGCGCACTCCATCACCTGTTGTTGATGGAGATGTCGCCCCCCATGGCGCGCATGATGTCGCGCGCGATGCCCAGCCCCAGGCCCGTCCCCGGCGTCCCCGAGCGCAGCGGCACGCCCCCGCGGTACCCCCTCTCAAAGACGCGCGGGAGGTCCGCAGGGTCTATGCCGGGGCCGTTGTCGCACACTTCAATGACGACGCCGCGGCTGGCGCCCCAGTCTGCGGAGCGATGCGGAGCGCGTGGAGATGTCTGATATTTGCATTCGCATGTGTAAATGGGTGAAGGAGAGTGAAGGGGGCTTTTGGAGTGAAGGTTTGTGTTGGGAGGCTGAGCGCGGTGGCGTGTACATGGTACTACAAGGGTCGCGGATGCGCCTGCAAGAACGTCAGCTGGTGAGGCTGCAGTCACGCGCGCGCGCGCGGGATGTGCCAGCGCCACGTAGCTGGAGCCGCTCGTTGGTGACCATTTTCGCCAATGGTGCTGCAGCAACGCAGCAATGCACGCGCTGACATCCTGTTCCTGCGTTCATCAAGTGCAGGTGCAATTGTGGCTGTCGCCAACAACATGCCCATGCCATGATGCTCCGCTGATACGACCACGCACACAGGTCCATTATGTGGGCGTGGTTGCGCAGCCCAGCGACTGGCGTGTGCATGTGACCGCTGGAGCAATCGCATACCTCAGGTCATGCCTGGTCAGCAAGATGCTTGCGGTGCAAGGTGTACGGTATCTCTTTGCCATACTGGCTCAGCAACAGTGCGCAACAGTGCACTCAGGCACCTGCACTGTGAATCCACAGTAATGGCTCTGCTCATGTGGACAGTCTCCAACCGACACCAACCCAATGTAACCATCCTTTACCTTCGCTGTCGTTGCTGTAAGCCGAATGCATGCGTACTCCACAGGTACATGCAGTACATGACACCTTGAAGTACTGAACCAGAAATATCAACGGACTGGCTCACCGTCACTGACTCGCCATACATCAAGTACTCAAAAGTACTCAACAAGAAGAATTCATGCACTGGCCGGCACAACCCCACTCAATTCCTGTTGCAGCGGCAATTGACTTCCATGCGCAGCTGCTGTTGCGCCCTGATGTATACATGTTGCATACACTTCTGCAATAATTCAAAGTATACGTTCTGCAAGGCATACATATATGTAGACTATCTGGTCGCTCACCGTCATCGGTAGACAGCCGCACGCGCAGCAGCACCACGGGGCGCGCGTCGCGCGGCGCCTCGCCGGCGCCGCCGCGCATGCGCACGTACTTGAGCGCGTTGTCCACTATGTTGCTCACCGCCTCCTGCGGCCAGCCACGGCACGGGCACATATCGCGCAGTCAGGATGGACGCCAATCACGCAACGCGCACTCGTGAGCGGGTCATGGTGTATGGCGGCACACGCATAGAAGTATTTATAAGCGCAGTCAGGATGGACGCCAATCACGCAATGCGTGAGCGGTATTCGTGGATGATGTGGCGCGCAGGCGTGAGCGGTAGGCGCGCCATCGCAGCAGCCACACGCGAGCGCGACTGTGCGCGCAACGTGTGCCAGCTCCCACCGTGCTGGCGACAGCGCGCCGATGACACATGATGAGACGTCTCCGTTCGAAGTCTGCCCGCGCCGTTGACGCACGTGCTGCACCGAGCCCGGGTCCAACCTCGCACCCGCAGCGCCGTCCTGACCGTTTCCATCCAGCGCGACTTCTGGCGGAAGCGCTCCCGCAGGACTGTTTGCGTGGCAGCCTGCACTGCGCCGCCAAGCCCGGGCGCGCACGTGCAAGCAGCACGAGCACAAGTCTACGTTTTAGCGCAGCACCGACAGCGCCCGACAACACGATTCGGACTCTATCTGTCCTGTCAACCCTCCCCCCCCCCCCGCGCACACACGCTTTCAGTTCGCACTGTGCTGACGCCTCTGGCGCTGCGCGCCGAGAGCGCGCACGCGCACCTGCAGCGCCCTCTCGTTGCCGTACACGCCCGGCAGGTCGTCGTCCACGCGCCAGCGGAAGCTCACGCGCGACGCCTGCGCGACCGCCTCCGCCGCGCGCACGACTGGCTCCATCGCGTCCTGCACGAACACCAGCTCGCCGGCGCCGCTCTGCCACCCGCCGCCCCCACCCGCCCCCTGCTCCTGCCCCCCGCCCCCTCCCCCCTCCAGCTCCCCCTGCGGGGGGGACGCGCCCCCCGGCAGGTAGTAACTGCCGCCGGGCGGGGGCGCCGCGGCGAGCGCGCCGAGGGCGTCGTCGACGGGCAGCAGGAGGTCCACGAGCCTGTCGCTCTGCAGGATGATGTCCTCCGCGAGCTCGCGGTTGAGGCCGTCCGCGGCGGGCAGGCGCCGCAGCAGGAGCTTGCCGAACGTGCGCAGCGCCGTCAGCGGGTTCTTGGCCTGGTGCAGCGTCTCGGAGAGCATGCGGCGGAGCTCCTCGACCTGCCAGTGCGCGCGCGCAGAGGCACACATTTTCGACAGTACCTTGTCAGTCTATGATTTGCGTCTGTGTGCATGTCGGCATTTCGGATGGCGGCGGCGAGGAAGACGTGAAGCATTGGATGTGTGATGAGGCAGCAGAAGGGCACATGAGCTGTGCGGCACACAAGAGGGCCTGCGGCAAGATGCTCGTGCCGGCGTGCAGTGCGAGACTCGGCAGTGCCCCTGGTTTGCACGGCAGGCACACGCGCATTGATAAGGCATGCGATTCCACAACAAGCATGGGGCCTCGACCGCTGTGAGAGCCTACTGCAGTGCAGGCTCACCTCCCCATGCCCCACGCTGCGCTACCTGTCTGGTATGCAAAAAGTCGTGACTGACAAACATGTGCAGGTGCTCCTGAGCTGCACAATGTATGATCACATGCACTTCAGATTGTGACTTTGCGGAAGAGCTGTCCTGTTGACTACTGCAGATGGTCTGCGCACATGCATCGCTGTCGCTGCCGCAGCGCAGGCGCACACGCTGCGAGGGGTAGCTGAGGCCGCCCCGCAGCAGCGCCGCCACCGCTCCCATATCGCAGACGCCGCAGCCCAGAGTGACATGCCGCACCTGGCCATCACCACACACCGCTCAGCATATTCAAGCACGTAACTGAACGCTGCTGCCACTCCAGCGGTTCATAGCGAGCCCTCACCTGCGCCGCCGCCGCCCAGCGCTGCCGCTGGTCCAGCGCCGCGCCCATCGCCAGGCTGCTGGCCACCTTCTCCAGCAGCTCCTTGTCGGCGTTCCGCCACTGCGTGCCGCCGCCGTCGCCGCCGCTGCCGCCGCCGTCGCCGCTGCCGCTGCCGCTGCCGCCCGGCGGCGTGTCGCGCCACACGGTGAGCATGCCTATGACGAGCGAGCCGTAGATGAGCGGCGCGCTGAGGCCGCCGTCCGTGTTCTCGACGGCGGCGCTGGTCTCGAGGCCGTCCGCGCTGAGGCTGACGCTCACAAAGGGGTACTGCGGCAGCAGCGCCGCGGCGGACGTGTAGCCTGGCAGCTCGAGCGGGCCCGTGCGCTGCTCGGAGCGGCCCTGCGCGTCGACGACCCACACGCGCTTCTTGGGCGGGTACACGGCGATCGTCGCGAACTCCAGCTCGCCTGTCGCGGGGTTCTCCTTGCGGAAGCCGAGCGCGCAGCGCGCGACGTCCAGCGCCGTCACGAGCAGGTCGAACTGCGTCTGCACGAGGGACGCGTACTCCTGGGAGATGGTGTTGATGAAGGGGGTGTAGCCGTGGGCGGCGGCCCTGGGCTGCTGCTCCTGCTCGACATCGGGCGTCGCGGCGCTGGCCGCCTCGTCCGCCCTCTGAAAGAACCACAGGTCTGACTCCTCCCAAGGGCTGTCTGGTGCCTCACGCTGGGCACTGGCACGCACCAGCGACCGCCATGGTGTGGTGGTTGCTCTGAATTGGCTTCGGTTCGGTGGCGGCCTACGATGGTGCGCGACGTCCACTGATCGCGGGCGCAGCTGCAGCAGGCCATGTGCAGGCAGCAGTGAAAGTGCCAGCACCGCAAGCAGCAGCCGCATTGCTTGCGTGTGTAGTGTGCTGTGGTGTACAGGCCTTAATTTCCTCTTACATGTAAAAGTTGCAAACACTAGAAGGGCGCGATCTATGAAGTACCTCAAATGGAGGCCTACTTCCTCGTCCCGTGCCATGTAGACCTAGATCTATCACTCGGTCATGTTTTGGTGAGTCACGCGAAGAAGTTATTTAGGAGTTCAAGGATGGAAATGAAGACAAGAGGCTAGCTGGTGACTGCAAGCCAGCACAGCTACGAGAAGCTTAAGTTGCAGCAAAAGCACGAGCTACAAGTCGCTGATGCAGTGAGGAGCCTTGGATACTGAAGACTCTTCACCCAGTTGATAGACGAGTTCTGGTCAGACAAAGTGACACTGCTGGCGACAGGCAGGATCCACAGGGATATGACCCGTTCTTGATTATTCAAGCTTTCACATGAAGCGCCAGTTGACATCCGATGCGTACGACGCATTCGACTGCTAGAGTGGATTCAGAAGATGCTCATCCGGAGTCCCTGTCCATGCAGCTACGCAGCGCAGAATATGCACCTGTTGCATGAGTTGGGCAGCCCGCATCAAATGGCCAACAGCAAGCACAGAGCGCCACTGCATGCAAAGGCCAAGAAAAAGACGGCTCTGCCACGGTGAATGAATTCATTATCATATTTCATCTTCAGAGTCATCCAGCTCATCCAACAGATCCTTCTCTGGGTAATCGCCGACCGCAACGTTCTTGGGCCGGATGAAGCTGGCGTGCTTTTCTTCCGTTACAAATATCTGCACGCAGAGCGGAGGCGGCAGCAGGTATCACGCATTGAGAACCTGGAGGGCTGGGCGCTAATCTGCTGTTGTGAGCCCCAAGTTAACAGCACACTGTGAAGTAGACAACATGTTACAATCCTGTGCGAAAGACGACGCTCAGAGCCAAGCATGGCATGTTCACATCTGTACGTTTACACTGCACAATGAGGGCGCATCGGGCCACCTTGCTCTGCTGCCCAACAAGGGTTGTGGCACTGTAGGTGCTGAACACACACATACACTGGAACGAGCGACAATGCTGCACACACCTTGTGAAGGTGAGATGCATCAAGCACTTGTCAGTTCCGACATGAGCACACACAACTGTACCACATACAACCAACTCTCCGCATCCGACAGGTTCAGCGCCGAAACAAGCACGTCAGCAGCACAGATTTTGACAACAGCTGTCAGCAATCAAATGCCATGTGGTGAATCAGACACAAACAAAGGCTGTGCTGACATCGCATACATAGCAGTTACTACACAAACCTGCTTGCCCTTTACGGTGCCATTGCCCCGGCCCACGGGCTCGTCGAATCTGACGCCAACCCAGTAGCCCGGCGCCATGCCCTGGCATCAATAGGCAGAGAGCGCAGCGAGACGGCGTCAGTTTTCTGGTGCGCGCTCACTGTCCGATGGTCCAGGGGCCGCCACATTCACTCAACGAACGGCAGCACGTCGTTCTGGCTGAGAGCACACCGCTCATAAACTGAATGCAGACGGGCGCGCACATGGGCACCACGCCAGCAGCACACTTGCTGTGGGCGTCAGGCGCTGGTAGCCCTGTGCCCAACAGCACCAATTAGATGTCGCATTCAGCAGCAGCGCTCAGCAGCAGCGCTCAGCTCCAGCGTCCGGTGTGCTGCTGGCATGCATCCTCCAAACCTGCGACGCTTCCGCAGCGTGCGCATGCGTGCATACACGCATACTCCGTAGGCCACACACGCTCGAAACCTGACGACGCAGCGCACGCGCGGGGCGCGCACAGACGTCCACATGCACGCAGGAGGCCGAGCGATGCAATCAGTCACCCGCGCACGCACCGAGACCTCGGGAGCGCAACTTAGCCGGCGCAGCGCTCAAGCGTGCATCGCCCACGCATCGCCATATGGGCGGGCCTCACCTCCACCTCGCCCAGGAACATGACCGCGCCGCGCCGCCCCCCTGGGGACACCTCGCACCTGTCCCCCACCTTCATGCCCTCCACGGACTCCGGCCCGGGGGGGGGGGCTTCCGCCTCCTTTGCCTGCAGGCGGCGTGCGTCAACGAGTGGTGGCCGGTGATACATTTGTCGGGTAATGTGTACACAAGGGCGTGTGGGGTTGTGGTGCAGTGAGGAAAATGCGGTGGCGACCGCGTGCGGTGAGACGTGTGTATGGCGGTGGTGTAGGTAGTCGTGACGAGATCGAAACGGTCCTTTGCGGAAGCGGCAATTGAGGGCAAAGTAGCGGAGTGCATCTGGCAGTAGCAGCATCTATTCAAACAGTGCAGTTGAAGTTGAATCTTGGGCATTCAAGGCCAGCCCCCTTGCAGCCACAGCATTCCGAATGTTGCGGCATGTCTTGGTATAGCCCTGATACTCAGGCCAGTAAACAGACTACATGAGTTGCACCATGTGTGAAAAATGTAGTTCTTGCACCTACTGTAAGCACAAGGCTCATGCCTGCAGGGTACACAGCATGAGCATTACCTGCGCATCAAGCTGGGCATCAGTAGGGCCGCCATTCCAGGGTGCCACCCACTTAGGGTCCTTGGCTTTGTGCTCCTTAATCCATGACCGCAGCGTGCCCTTCCTCTGTAATCACCCAGACACATGACAGAGATGATGCATCAGGCAATGCTTGACTGATATGACAGGGTCTGCAGTGTTGGAGTCTTGATGAGTTGAGTCTCCAATGTGCCTAGCGGAAAATGGTAGCGAATGCAATGCCTCGCATTGTGATACCTGGAGACAGCGGTATTCACTGGTCGAGATATGGTAATCACGGGATGCCAGGGTGCTCAGTCGGGATAGTGCAGGCAGTTCAAACTGTGTACGCCCGACTTACCTCATTGCCTCAACCATGTGCTCGACTGCGTGCTGATGAATCATGAGCCACGCCCTACAGATTTATTTACATGGGACGTGTACAATTGAAGAATGTACAGTAGGATGTGTACAATCGAAGCATCCGAACATGGGGCAACGCTCTCTGCTTCCGCAGTGCCTCCTCTGCCGCGTCGTCACGTCCCTCATACATGAGAGCGCGCGATGTAACTGGCATGGCGCGAGCAACGCGAGCAGCACCTGACCTGGTCGTACTCCTCATCCGTCATGCGATACTTCTGCACCAGCGACACGTCCTCCAGGCCCCCGCCGCGCGACAGCGAGAAGGGGTCCGTGTCCATGACGTGCACCTCCATGCCGCTCTCCGCGCCGTAGTAGCCCAGCATGCGCGAGTCATCGGCCAGCATTGTGAGCTGCAATGTAGGAAGTGTGGGGGAGGAGGCACAGCAGAAATGGCAGCTTTGAGGGGTTTGTGCTGCTTTGGTGGCGGAGAAAGGGCTGAATCTGCAGAGGACGGCATTCTGGAGCGTTGTTGTGGCGGAGGAGCCAATAGAGTTGCAGGGCCAGAGCAAAGCTCGGATTGTTGACAAGGCAATCCGGAAATCTTGAGGCATCAAGTAATGATGCTCTGCAGTTGAACTTAGTCAGGGTGGTGCTCTGAATTGTGAGATATTGCCAAGAACATCAGTGGTGCTTGCTGTTGGCAGAGGAGTCTCAGCATCAACCTGGATCATCACCCGCCACTCAGCAGACTCAAGCACTTCAGTGTCTCAGGCACACTCACCACTCTTCCAGCGGATCTCAACTGCAGCTTCTGCGAATCCGGCTTGGTCCCACAATGTGTGTAGATCTTCCTCTTGACGGACTCAATCTGTCAGGTGCAAGCAAGCGAAGCCGGCAGATTACACACTGATGAATTCTCAACAAGCACTCAGCAGGCGTGCCCACGCTGTTAACGAAAGCAGGGCGAAGCACATCACTTACCGTCTGATGCAAGTCAAACTTGAGCTCTATCATCGTTGCCTTGAGATTGCTGTGGGTGACAGTCAGGCTCACGGTGCCGTGGGGCAGGCTTTTGTACATGTTGGCATCGGCGGCGGTGACCCAGCCCTTCAAGGCAGCCATGTCGGCACTCATGATTGCTGTAGAGGCCTTCTGTCCGTGCCCGCTATAACACACTCTGCCTTCACAACGCTTTTGTTCCAGGCCAACGTTACCTGGAGGATCCTTGGCGCCTAAATTTGAATTCTGACTTGATCGGCTACTTGCTGCTGTGCTGAAATCCATGCATGCGCATGCAATGGCAGGCGCTCCAACTGGCGGGAATGGTCGTCATGATGAGGATGGCGCCAGCACCACGAAGGCCTTGCTCCTGCTGGACGTCAGCACCCTTGCCTCGAAATGCGACACCAAGCAACCAGATCTAGGCACGGCTCTGCACTTAGACGGCCTGCTGCTGTGCGCTCTGAGGGCGCTGCATGCCCTGCACTCGTCCTGCCATGGCTGCTTCGAGTGGGCTTTCCAGCTCTTTGACAGCAGGGCGGAAGGCATCGGCTGCACCCCTCACGACCTCAGGGCATGCCTACTGAAAGGCACCAGGCATCACAGGCAGAGCCCTGGTGCCTTCCGGCCACTGGATGCAGCTGCTTTCAGGGCGCTCACCGACGCCTGCACCTCGGCGGCCAGAGCTTTGGCCGACGACCCGCTGCGCAAGAGAAGGTACGACTCTGACGACTTCGGTGCCACGATCACATGATTCGCATCGACAGCGGCTGCCAGGAGCACAACTGCAACACCTGCATGTTGTGTTAAACGTCAAGCAAGAACCATTGACAAGAGACTGGGCTGCCTTGCTTGACTGTGCCTGGTTCTGTACTGCGTTCACACATCGTGCGTGGTGCCCTCTTGATGCACTGTGCAACCAGAGACAGGACGGTGCAGCGATGGGCTGCGATGGAGGGAGCAGCGAAAGGCGGGAAGTGTCAGCAGGCGCAGCAGCAGCCAACATGCAGCACGCAGGCGCAATCGGCAGCGGCGACAGCAGCAGCAGCAGCAGCAGCGGCGGCGGCGCCTCTGGAGTGGGTGTATCATGGCCACGATCACAGCGCCAAAGGCGTGGTGGTGCGGTCGGTGAAGGAGGTGGTGCAGGTCTTTGACGACTGCTGCAGCAGGTGAGGCTCCACTGTCGCCAACCAAGAAGGAACTGATCATGATTCTATCAGAGCAGCGAGGCCTTCTCTTGTGTATGCGCAAAGCAGCGTGCAGCTCAATGCCGTGCTGGACAGCTTGCCATGTGGCGCAATGGCTGATCCTGTGCTGGACATAAGCACTGGAGGCTCTCTTACAGCGTACGCTTTGCATGACAATCCTTTCTCTGGCATTGCATGTTACCGTGATGTATCTGGAAGCAACTGCAGCCATGCCGCATGACGTTCCTGTGGCGCAAATCACGGCGCAGCTCCCTGTCAGCCGCCACTGACGACTGCGCCCCTCCTCTGCGCCCCCAGTCCTGCGGACACAGCGCCCGCGAGATTGCGCTCCGGAAGCGTCACCGGCGTCGCCGGACGCGGCAGGCGCAGCAGCCACGCGCTCGTCGTGTGCGCCAGCTGTCCGCGGACGGCGCGCGACTTGCGCGCCTTTGCCACGGAGGGCGATTATAGAGAGGACGCAGAGGCCGGACGCGGCGCGGATGGCGCAAGCGCCGGCGAAGGCGGCGGCGACGGGGAGGGAAGGAGCGCTGCAACAGACGAGATCAGGGCTGCGGAGGGGGCGATTCTGCAGGTGAGCCGCGCGCGCTCGGCTCCAGCCACTACCGCTCAGCGATCTGCAGGGTGTGCAAGAGCACCTCTTGGCGATGACAACTGTCCGCTGCTGCTGCTGTAGTTGCACGCGTGTGCAGCAGCGATCACCACTCACTCTGCGGTGCTGCTTTGGCGTAAGCACGCTGCACGGCTGAGAGTCTCTAGCAATGCGCACGAGGCTGACGTGCAAGGCGTACGACGGGACGCGAGCCACGCTGTCCGTGCGTGCCGTTGCCCTGCAGCTGCACTTGGCACGGCACCGCTGTGCCACCGGTCTCTACTGGGGGCCCTCACGTCACGTGTGCTGCAATGCGAACACTCCCTGTCGGCATGCGCATCGTACTCGGTGGCTCGCTCCTCATTCCTGACTGAGTTGCCGCCGCACACCTCTCGCTTACCGTCATGGCCAGGCCCTGGAGCCGCTGCGCGGCGCCTTCGGCCGCCGCAACCTCTCCCTCATCTGGGCCGCCGCGCCTTCGCTCGCTGCCTGCGGCGCAACGGCGCGCCGCGCGCATGCGCTGCATGGCGACGGCAGCGCAGGGCAGGCCTGTCTGGCGCGCTGCCTCTCGCAGCTGAGCCGCGGCAGCGGGCTCATCCCCTGGGAGGCGCTGTCGCTGGGGGCGCTGCTCGCCCCCCCCACGGACTCCCTGCTGCTGCCCCTGCACCACCTCCCAGCGCTGATGACACGGCCGACGGCAGCGGATGAAGTGGCAGCAGTGGCAGCGGCGGCGGCGGCGGAGGCAGCGGCGGGGGGACTGGAGGATGGGGGTGTGCCGATGCGGTGCCTGGACGGCAGTGGCAGTGAGTGGCAGCGGCGGCGCGTCGTGCTGCGCGCCGCGGTGCCTCTGGCCGCGGTGGATCTGCGGTTGTGCGTGGGGGGCGCGCGGCACATTGTGGCGGTGCCGGCCGTGGAGGCACTAGAGGCGCAGACGGCAGCAGACGACAGCGCGGGGCTGCGCATCACCCTGGCGGGACTGACGCGTGCTGCATGCGCCGGCATTGTCACGCTGAGCGGCGGAGGCGGCAGCGGCGGCGTCGGCGGCAGCAGCGGCGGCGACGCAGCTAGCAGTACTGGCAGCAGCAGCGACAATGGCGGCGACAGTGAAGCTGCGTGCACCGGCGATGGTGTCGGCGCGGACAGCAGCAAATGCGGCAGCGGCGGAGATGGCAGCGACACTCGCCGTGCGGGCGCGGGCGCGGCCGGGCATGAGATGGCGGTGGCGCTGCTGCTGCCGGTGTCGGGGACGAGCGCCGTGGTGTGGGAGTGCCCACTGCTCCAGTGGCGTGGAGCGGTCAGAGGGGAAGAAGGGGGTCTGGCGAAGCTCCTAGGGGGCTGTGAAGGCTCGACGGAGGATGGGGGAGTCAGCGGAGGTCATGGTGCTGCTGCGCGCCCGGTCAGGTGAGAGCCATCCCGAGGCAGCGGCGCTGCTCCTGCAGATGCACAATGTGGTGTCAGCACACCTTGTAGACACACGTGTCTGCAATGACGCCTCAGCCATGACGATGGCTTCTGAGCGACGGTGCAGAAAACGCAGCTCCGCTGAGGCATTTCATCATCATCAGACAACACTGCAGCAGCAAGGCTACTTGAGATGTTCCGGCCCATTCAGAGGCGGCGTGGCCGTGCACTGCAGTCATGTCAGCAGCGCCCGGCAGGCACAGGCTACAAACATTGCATCAGCATCCAGCACATGGAGGCACTGCGCAGAGCACCTGCGCCATTCTGTCAGCAAGAGCCCGTGCTCATTTCTGCCTGTACTCTATGTCACAAGCCAGGATGCGCTGCGCTTCTACCAGCAGCACATCATACATACTGACCGCCGCGCCTCTGATGTCGTTCGCTGCTGCATGGCCGCGGCGCCGCTCCCAGGGAGCTGCGCGCGGCGGCGCAGACGCTGCAGGTGCTGCTGGCGGGGCGCAGCGGCGCGCGTGAGGACAGCGACACCGTGTCGCACGCGTCTTCATCCAGGTGCGTCCTGGGGGCTGACAATATTGTTGGCGTAGTCTTAGTCCTCACAGGACGCACCGACGAACCTCGCATGCCAAGCATCATCATGTTTGTGTGTCAACACGGTCCACCTGAGGACCCCCAATGTCTCATGCGGTGCGTCACATTTGAAGTTCAACGCCGTTCAGCTTGTTGAAGTTCAGATGGACCTGCGAATTCAGTCAAGCGCTGCGCCAGTCCCTGCCTCTGCATGCGTGCGCGCACGCATCCTCTCATACTTGTGGCTGGGTGCATGCGTATAACCCTGCTGCGCCGCCCTCGCTGCGCGCAGCCGCACCGTGCGCGACGACGAGTCCTTCTCGCACGGCGGCGCCGGCACCGCGGACGATGACTCGCAGCCGTGGTGCGGCCTGCTTGCGAGAGGAGCGTCACTTCACGGCGACGCTCTCGCGGTGGGGGAACGGGGGGCAGCGGCGGGGGAGGAGCACGCGGTCGTTGATGACGGAGGGTGAGTGCGCAGCTTGTGCATGGAGTTGCACGCTGAGTGCTGCGATGTGACGGGCGCAGAAGAGGTTGAAGTGGTTATGAGAGGTTGAAGTTTCGATCGCGCTGCGAAGGATTGTATGCGACAGCTTGGAGACTCTCTACATGTCCGTGCTGTTATTTTGCGATACGGAATATGACGTGCAGGATCAGAGTGGCCTGGGCTTTGACCAATGTCGTGACTCAGCGCTGGGCATCTCGCAGTTAAAGCACTGCTCAAAACAGCTTGCAGTTGAAGTACCTGTTTCAGAGCGCTGCAGGGCCTCTGAATGGGTGCGCCCAGCGCCCGGCCGCGCAGAGCCCCAACAGTGACCGCAGCGCAATATCGTTCCATCGTGACGCTTGCCATGCTGTGAACGTGTTGCCACGCGGTCAACAACGCACACGCCGTCAGCTGCACCGCATCTGATTGGACAGTCAGGGGTGACACTGCGTGACACGGCATGCAGGACACCGCAATGTCAGCCCGCGCGGCAGCGACGCCACACGCAGAGTCAGTACTGCAGCGTGCCGCGCATCTGGTGCTGACCTTGCGATACCCCTCGCCCCATCCCTCACGCGCTCAGCGCGTCATCGCACGAGGGGGGCGCCCGGTCGCGCGCCGCCTCCGCTGCCGCCGCGGACGCTGCGCCCGGGCGCGTGCCGCCGCAGCTGCCGCTGCCGTATCTGCTTGACCCGGCGTTCGCGGCGCTGGCCAAGTCCGCACCGCACCCGCATCTGGCAGGTTGGTAACACCGTCATGTTGCACCACTCTCGTTCTTGCACACGCATGGACAAACTGTGTTGGTATTTGAGGTGGACGCATTCAAGCGCTTTGTTTTGTACCATGGGACTAAAGCTTGACGGCACCTGTTTGATGCGAACGGTGAGCACGAGTGAGCCTTTTTGTGTAACAGGAACACATGCAACATTCATGCCTCATCACGGCTGCCAGCAACAGCTCATTCTGCGTCGCTTGTTGAAGATCCACTGTTCAAGTCTGCCCACATGTGCCTTACATCTGCCAGCGCCTTGCGTGATGAACTGCCGCAGAGCTGGCGCATCGCCATGCGGAGGCCGACAGAGTCACTGCGGCACGCGCCCGCCTCGACGCCGCTGCGGCAGCGCTGCCGCCGCTGCCGCCCGCGCAGCCGCTGCCGCCGCACGCGCCGCTGCCGCCAGCGCCCGCAGCCGCGCCGCCTGCCGCCGCCGCTGCTGCGCACTCCAGTGCACTCGCAACGGCTGCTTCTGTGGAAGCTCGTGCCGTGGGACCGTTAGCGGCGGCAGCAGCAGCAAGCCCATTGCGCAGACTGCACAGCCCACGGAAAGGCGGCAGCACAGTGCTCAGTCCTCGGTCGGCGGGCATATTGTCACCGGCGGCGGGGCGGCGGCGGCGCGCTGCGGAGATCGGCGGCAGCAGCGGCGGCGGCGGCAGCAGCGGGCTGCAGGAGCTGATGGAGGCGTATCGCGGCGCCGTGGAGGGGGCGGTGCCGTCGGTGCCGCAGCTGCTGCAACGTGTTCGCACAGCGGTCGCGGCAGGAGTCGCTGTGGCGGAAGTTCGCAAGGCGCTGCTGGTGAAGTTGTCGAAGTTGAAGAAGAGGCACCTGAGCGCGGCGCGCGGCGGCGATGAGGCGGCAGCGGCAGCTGCGGCGGCGGCTCCAGTGGCGGCGGAGGCGGCCGCTCAGCGCAAGATCAGGGAGCACCTGGTGAGCTGAAATTCAATTCTGATTTTGTTGCTTCATGATGCTGCACCGAATTCGCATCATGGTCTCTTTGCTTGAGACTGATGCTCTTCAACGATCAACAGCACCTGAGCAACAAATGATGGCGTTGCGTTTTTGGTGCTCTTCATCAACGGAAATTTTGCATCATACTGTACATCTTCCTCACGCAGCAGCGGCACCAGTGAGGCTTGCGCGACAGCGCTGCCCATCGCCTCAACTCACCAAATTGGATGACACGAGAGCCTGAGACAGCAATCAACCTCAAAATCTTTTTGTGTTGCGGGCTCATGTGCAGATCCAGGCGGTGCTGCGCATGGAGCTCTGCCCGCTGGAGGGTCGGCAACCTGCGACAAATGATGGCGCTGATGAGGCGGCGCCCAATGCTGAGCAGTCGCGCCTTGCGCCAAAATGCTCAGATGATTTCACAAAAGAGGTAGTGAAGCTGCTGGAGACAGTGTCCTTCCTGATAGACAACGGGCATGCGAATGTGCTGCTGTCGGAGGCGCTGCTGCCTGCAGACAGAGGTGCCGCAGGGCGCAGCAGAATCGCCCATAGCACCGATGCAACCACGGCAGCAGCGGCAGCAGCAGCAGCAGCAGCAGCAGCAGCAGCGCCAGAGCATGGCGCAGAGCCCATGAACATCGTACTGGAGCGGTACATTGCGGCGCCGTACGGCGACGCCCTGCCAGCTGCGGTGGCAGCCATCTACGCGGCGCTCGAGCGCCTGCCGCCCCCTCATCTAGCCCATCTGATGGCGGTGGACAGCGGAGGCGAAAGTGTGGCGCCAACAGCAGCAGCAGCAGCAGCAGCAGCTGCGCTCATGAGTGCGCCGTCCTCGGAACTACTGCCGGCGCCGCAGTCATTGGCTGCGAGCGTAGCACGCGCGGACGGCGACGCAGCAGCCGCAGTGGCGGCGAACGCGCCGCTGCTGCAGCAGCTGACGCAGCAGCGCGCGCATGCCGTGCAACGCGCTATCGGGGGGCGCGTGCTGCCCGCGCCGCACATCGTGCGCACTGCGAGCATACCGCTGCCGGCGCCGCCGCCGCGCCAGCCTGCAGCCGCGCGCCGCCGCGCCTCCGTGCCGCTGCCGCCGCCGGCCGCTGCGCCGGCGGCGGCAGCGACAGCGCATGGACACCCGGCCGACAAGCGTAAACCTGCAGCGGCGGCGGCGGCGGCGGCGGCGGCGGAGCATGCAGCGGGGCTGCGCCGCAGCCCAAGACTAAAGCGAACGCGAACGGAGGCCGCGGGCGGCGGTGGCGGCGGGCGGGGCCTGCTGGTGCCTGAGTCGCCGTGCCCTGTAGGGGCGCGCAAGCGCAGCCGCGTGCTGGTCGCTGAGACGCCGCAGACGTCGCGCGCGCCGCCACCGCCGCACATGGCAGCAGCCGCCGCCGCGTGCCCGGGGCTGATGCTGTCGCCGCCGCCGCGGCGCGCGCCGCGCATCGTGATGGAGACGCCGCAGCATTGATGGGGCGCGCTTCAGAATTTAGTTGTTAGCACTTGCTATGCCCAAACATCGCGCCACTTGCGCGTGTTGTAGCCGCATTCGCACTGCGCGTAGCGGTCCCCATGCGTGTGGGACCGAATTGATCGGTCGGCGCATGCAGCACTGGTGTTGAGTTGGGGTGCCGTCCGGCAGTCGCCGCGCCTGGTTGCGGCATTCAGGTGCCCGGTGCCTTCTGTGGCAGAAGGTAGTCGTCAAGAGCTTGTGAGATTGCACGTACTTCAGGCATGTATACTGGGGGGAAGTGTGCCGTGGTGCCAGAATTGTGCGTACTGCGAATGTGCATGCTGTGAATAGAAGGGAGACACACTCATGATTTCAAGCACATGCCTTTCGTTGACATGGCTCTGCTACCATGTATTGCCATTTCTGACACGCTGTGCGACACAATTGGTCAGCAATCTTTTGCCAGCTGACGCGTCGCATTGTCTGCACTTCACATTCACCGTGACGCCAGGGTGTGTGCATATTCACAAGCATGTGCGGTTTGCATGGCACTTGTTGCGTATGGCGTTGCATGTGCCTCCTGGCGCCTTTCAAGCATGTCACCACAGTGGCAGCAGCAGCAGCAGCAGCACGCACACACAACTACCAAGGGGTTTGTAGGTGATGCTGATGAAGGGGAAACTAGTGTCGTTGTATTATGTACAGCGCCGCAAGTCCGCGCTGCAAGCGCATTGAATGTACCTAGGCCTACACACGGCAACTCAGCACAAATTCTCCTAGCAGTACATCGCCGCCGCCGCTGCTGCAGCTGCACCCCCCCCGCCGCACTGACATGTCCCCCCAGGCCGCCACCGCCTGAACCCCCCTATCTGCAAGCCCCTCTGCTACACCGTGTCTGTCCTAGCGCCGGCTATGTGCTCATGCCGAAAGAAGTCGGCAACATGGCTTCACCTGCGGCGCTATGGCGCACGCACTTTGGGTGCGTGCGCCTGAGGACTTCCACGCTTCATGTTGCGGCGAGACCAAGAGGCTCAGAACTTTGACTGCATGTGTGGAAATTGTAGTTCTGCCAGTGTGACTGGGTGTAGTGCTGCTGCCGCTGCCGCCGCCGCCGTTGCTGCCGGTGCTGCTACTGCTGCTGCTGCCGCTGCTGCTGCCGCTGCTGGTGCTGCGCTCGCCTGTTGCCGCACAAAGGAAGTAGGCAAAGCAGACCATGCGCGAGAGGATCAGTGAACGATCAGATTGCCACGCCAAGCAAACAACATGACCAGAATGCACAGGGTATGCACGCTGGGTGAGCGCTGTCACTAATCAACGCAATGCCGTGTTGAAGCAGTTACCGCAAGACACGAGTTTTCGAGCATCGCTGTTGAGACAAGGCATGTGTGCGCGTGATCACCGGATGCAAGGTGGCCATGCACTTTCCATACAGCACCGCAATATAAACTTCAATACCATACATCAGCGTGTACAGTTGAAGTATGTGACTTGCACCTCGTACCTGACCCGCCGCAGCGGCGCGCTGTGGTTGCGCTGTACAGTGACCTGAAACATCTAGTTGAACTGACGACATCAGCAGACACAGCCACAAGTCTTCATGGCTCACCTGTCCCTGTGAGCAACCAAGTAGAGGACCCACGCTTGAACACGCTTGAGCACTGCGCCATTCCTGTGTCCCTGACCCGTCACTCTGTAGGTACGCCGCCGCGATCCGGGTGTTGTTGAGCGGAAGCTCTGTACATGCGGCTGAGGCGCGCCTGCTGCTGCGATGACGGTCGGTGGCACGGTTGAGCCGAAGCTCCATGTACATGCGGCTAGCCCGCTACTGGTGCCGCCGCCGTCTGAGTATCGCTGAGCCACAGCTCTCTATGTACAAACGCATGAGACGCTTTGAGGCCGTCAGCGCTGCTTGTTCGCGCAATGCAGGAGCCTAGCTCCACTGCTGCGCCATTGATGGTGTTGCATGCTGGGTTCGTTCCGTAGAGCCCGCCGCCTTGCCGCCGCGAGCTCTGTTGGAGCGCTGCTGCTGGCGGCGCCGTCAGGCCGCGGCATCGCGCTCGCCGCCGCTGCTGAGGCGCCGCTGCTGCTTCCGTCGCCGCCATTGCGCAGCCCCTGCTGCTGTTGTGCTACTGTTACTGGTGTTGCTGCTGTGGTTTTCTGGTGGCTGCTGCTGCTGCGGCGGCTGCTGCTGTTACTGCTACTGGAGAGCCGCGCTCATCCAGAGCCAGCGCTGCCGCTGCTGCTGCCACGCCGTGATGCCGCTGCTGTTGCTAAGCCGTGATGCTGCTATGGGTGAGCCCTGATGCTGCGGTAACTGAGCTGTGATGCCGCTGCTGTTGATGAGCCGTGATGCTGCTGGTGTTGCTGCTTCTGCTGCTGCGGCTGCTGCTGCTACCGCTACTGGAGAGCCGTGCTCATCCAGAGCCAGCAATGCCGCCGCTGCTGCCACGCGATGATGAAGCTGCTGTTGGTGAGCCGTGATGCTGCTGATGTCGCTGCTGCTGCTGCTGCTGCGGCTGCTGCTGCTACCGCTACCGTAGAGCCGTGCTCATCCAGGGCCAGCGCTGCCGCTGCTGCTGCCACGCCATGATGCCGCTGCTGTCGCTGCGCCATAATGCCGGTGCTGTTGCTGAGCCGTGATGCTGATATGGCCGAGCCGTGATGCCGATGTTGCTGAATGGGGCTTGAGCCGTGATGCTGCTGCTAAGTCGTGATGGTGTCGTGGCTGAGCCGTGTTGCCCCTGCTGATACTGCGCTGCCGGTCTGCAGCCGCCGGTGCCGACGATGCTGTTGAGCCAGTGCTGCCCAGCTGCTGATGAGCGGCAGTGCTATGACCGCTGAGCCGCTGTTGACAGGCACTGTTGCCCTTTGAATACCGCTGAGTCGCTGATGTTGAATACTGCTGAGTCGCTGATGCCGCAGCCGCTTCTGCTCCTGATGCTGCTGCTGACTCACTACTGCCGCTGTTCCCGCAGTGCTATCGAGCCGCCGCTGCGCCGGTTTAGCACTTGATGGTGTTTTTGGTAGGCGAATTCTGCTGCTGAGCGACTGCCAACGCAGCCGTTGCTAAGGCGCGCTGCTGCAATCGCTGCTGCAGATGGCCGTGGCGGCGGCGCCAACGCCGCCGCTGCGCCCGCCATTCTTGTTGTCGTGTGCGCGCGCATTGCTATGACTCCCGCCTGCGCGATGGCTGCACTGTCGTCGCTTGCACGCATCGTTGTTTGTGCTGCCGTGATGAGATGTGCGCGCCGCAGAGTGATGCGTGCCGGGCCGCAGACGGACGGGCGGCAGCGCTCCGCGATGGCTGCTTGCGGTGACAGCGCGCTATGCGGAGCCGCTTGGTCCTGTCTGCCCATGCGTGCTGCTGCCGGTGCTGCTGCCGTGATGTACTTTAGGCCAAACGGCGCGTCATGGGATTGGTTGAGCGGTGCCGCTGCCGCTGCTGCCGTTGCCGCCGCTGCTGCCGCACTAACGCTGCCGAGCGCAGCGCATCTCGCGCACCCCTGTGCACAGCGCAGTGCGGTTGATGGGCGCCGGTCGGTGCAGCGAGGGCAGATGGTGCCGCCGCCGACTTCGCCTATGCTGCGCACAAGGGCCGAGAGTGCATGCGCCGCCTGCACGCACGCCTGATGATCTTCGTGATGCTGCCGCCGCCGGCTCGCGCTGCACAGCTGCTGCGCCCGCCCAGCCAACAGCGCTGCTACTGCCGCCGCTGCTGCTGGTGGTGGTGAAGCTGCTGCTGATGGTGGTGGTGCTGCTGCTGCTGCTGCTGCTGCTGACGGTGGTGCTGTTGCCGCTGCTGCTGCTGCTGCTGCTGCCGCTGAGGTGCCGCTGCTGCCGTCACAAAGCTGCAGCTGCCGCCTGAGCTGCTGCAAGTGCTGCTGCTGCTGCTGCCGCTGCCATGGTTGGTGCTGCAATCCGCCGCGACGACCGCTGCCGCTGCTGCCGCCGCCGCCGCTGGTGCCGACGTGCCGCAGGCTGCATGCAACACATCAACGACGCGTAACGCGGCGGCGGCTGCCCTGCAGGCGGTCTGCTGCCTGACTGCGCCGCCGGCCCCCCCGCTGAGCGCTATCACGCACCACCACTCGCTCGCCATCCGGCAGCAGCGGCCCGGCGGCAGCCTCCGCAGCGGCCGCGGCGGCGGTCGCAGGGGCGCTGACGCGTGTGCGCGCGCCGCGCGGAGGCACCGGGTCGATGCGTCTGTGCGGGACGCGGCGCGGCCTGGACCTGAACTTGGCAAACACGTATGGCGCGTTGGCTATGTCTTCCTGCTGCTCCTGCCACTGCCAGAAGCGGGCCCACAGCGCCTGCAGCTCCTCGGGAGAGCGGCGGCGGGGCTTGGGCTGCGGCGGCTGGTGCCTCTGCTCCCACAGCGGGTAGAAGCGCGCCCAGGGGGCAGCGTCGTGCCGCATCAGCACCGGCATGTGCTCCTCGATGAAGGTCCTGCACTCCCACCTGCACGAAGAAACAGCGCTGAGCCTTTCTCTGACCGCTGTCGTCTCTTCCTGCGTCATGGGAAACCGTTGCACGCCACCGCCGAGGCGGTGGAGGCGCTCCCACTTGCGTGTGATGGCCACCGCCGGTTCTCGAGATCGGTGGTGCATGTACTCGCCGAGAGCATTAGAGAGGTGGCTGGCGTGCTGGTACAAGTGGTGGACAAGATTAACCACTTCTACGATGGTGAATTCCCTGTTGGGCGCGTCCGCCGCCAGCTCCCGCACCTCGCGCTTGCAGCCCTCGATGATCTCCACCTCGGTGTCCAGAGCATCGAGAAGGCCCTGGAACAGCTCACGGTGCCTCTTGGAA